>SJYV01016343.1:840450-868336 GCA_006410875.1 Neotragus pygmaeus | reverse complement strand
AAGTGCTGCACTCAATATGCCAGCAAATTTGGAAAACTCAGCAGTGGCCACAGGACTGGAAAAGGTCAGTTTTCATTCCAATCCCAAAGAAAGGCAATGCCAAAGAATGCTCAAACTACCGAACAATTGCACTCATCTCACATGCTAGTAAAGTAATGCTCAAAATTTTCCAAGCCAGGCTTCAGCAATACGTGATCCGTGAACTCCCTGATGTTCAAGCTGGTTTTAGAAAAGGCAGAGGAACCAGAGATCAAATTGCCAACATCCGCTGGATCATGGAAAAAGCAAGAGAGTTCCAGAAAAACATCTATTTCTGTTTATTTTATTAACTATGCCAAAGCCTTTGACTGTGTGGATATGAGAGGGAAGGAAATTTAAAATGCTAGATAGAAAGTCTAAACCATTGAATCACGATTTAAGATTCAAGCCTGGAGCTGAAAGGAGGCAGTAGCACAAGTGATGATGGATAAATGGTTGGAGAAGGAGCCAAAGGAAAAGAGAGAACAAATTAGAGACTAAATTTTCAGCTAGGGGCACAAAGAGATCTAATATAATGCCAGGTATGGAGGTGATATAGGATCAATGCTTCCAAAGCTTTTAAAAATTTGACCACAGCCTGTATTTCAGTCATCTGTCTTCATTATGATCCTGTTAAACTAGTTGCTTATGTATGTTTCCATGATTTTATTCATAGTATTCTCATTCTAGATACAGTACAGTCCAATAGAACTTTTTCTGTTGGTAAAAATATTCTGTATGTACATGAACCAGTACAGTAACCACTAGCCACATGTGACTAAAGGCTGATATATAGAACAGCACAGGTCTAGAATGTTCTTCTCTATTTCCAAATCTGTTGAAACTTTACATCTTTCTTTTGGATGTCTAACGCTATAGTGAATACCATCAATATTCCACCCAGAGCCTCTCAGACCCCTTTTACTGCTTCTGTGCTCCTCTCAGCTTTTGCTCCTAATTAATAGCCTGTACCCATGACTTCAGAGGACTTTCCTGAAACTATTGGAGCCATTGTGCATAAAAGGGAAGAGGTCAGAGAGCTTGGGAGTTTACGCCCTGCCCCACCTCCCAACCCCATCCTCAGGGCGCCACTCTGACTCTCACTGGCCAGTGTATGAGCATGAAAACCCAGCTCTTTGACTCAGGCCATCTCTGAGGTCAGACACACTCCTGAGTCCCCTGAAGTAGCAAGCTGAACTACCTTTTGTCAGATTTTGCCCGAATTCCTGCTTGGCTTCTTTCTCTTCCTTGTCTTGCTCCCCTTGATCCTTATTAGTTGTTCAGCCGCTCAGTTGTGTCCAACTCTTTGCAACCCCATAGACTTCAGTATGCCAGGCTTCCCTGTCCTTCACTATATCCAGGTGTTTGCCCAAACTCATGTCCACTGAGTCAGTGATGCTTAACTGTCTCATCTTCTGCAGCCCTTTTCTCCCTTTGCTTTCAGTCTTTCCCAGCATCAGGGAAAGCATCTTTTCCAGTGAGTTGGCTCTTTGTGTCAGGTGGCCAGAATATTGGAGCTTCAGCTTCAGCATCAGTCCTTCTAATGAATATTCAGGGTTGATTTCCTTTAGAATTGACTGGTNCTAATCTTTCCCATTCTATTGTTTTCCTCTATTTCTTTGCATTGATCACCGAGGAAGGCTTTCTTATCTCTCTTTGGTATTCTTTGGAACTCTGCATTCAAATGGGTATATCTTTCCTTTTCTCCTTTGACTTTTGCTTCTCTTCTTTTCTCAGTTATTTGAAAAGCCTCCTTAGACAACCATTTTGCTTTTTTGCATTTCTTTTTCTTGGGGACGGTTGAACTCTGCCTCCTGTACAATGTCATGAACCTCCATCCAGAGTTCTTCAGACACTCTGTCTATCAGATCTAATCTCTTGAATCTGTTTGTCATTTCCACTGTATAATCATAAGGGATTATATTTATGTCATACCTGAATGGTCTAATAGTTTTCCCTACTTTCAATATAAGTCTGAATTTGGCAATCAGGAGTCCATGATCTGAGGCACAGTCAGCTACTGTCTTGTTTCTGCTAACTGTATAGAGCTTCTCCATCTTTGACTACAAATATAATCAATCTGATTTTGGTGTTGACCATCTGATGATGTCCATATGTAGAGTCTTCTCTTGTGTTGTTGGAAGAGGGTGTTTGCTATGACCAGTGCATTCCCTTTGCAAAACTCTGTTACCCTTTGCCCTGCTTCATTCCGTACTCCAAGGCCAAATTTGCCTGTTACTCCAGGTGTTTCTTGACTTCCTACTTTTGCATTCCAGTCCCCTATAATGAAAAGGACATCTTCTTGGGTGTTAGTTCTAGACGGTCTTGTCGGTCTTCACAGAGCCTTTCAACTTCAGCTTTTTCAGCATTCGTGGTCAGGACATAGACTTGGATTAGTGTGATACTGAATGGTTTGCTTTGGAAACGAACAGAGTTCATTCTGTCATTTTTCAGACTGTATCCAATACTGCATTTTGGACTCTTTGTTGACTGTGACGTCTCTACTTCTTCTAAGGGATTTTTGCCCGTGGTAGCAGATATAATGGTCATCTGAGCTGAATTTACCCATTCCAGTCCATTTAGCTCACTGATTGCTATGGTGGAGGTAATGAAGTTAATGGCAACCTCCTTCAAGAGGTTCCATGCGAGTACTGCTGCAGTCAGTGCCCCAACCCTGCAGCAGGCCACCGCCAACCCATGCCTCTGCCAGGGATGCCAGGACACTCACAGGCAAGTCTGGATCAGTTTCTTGGGGGGTCACTGCTCATTTCTCCTGGGTCCTGGTGCACACAAGATTCTGTTTGTGCCCTCCAGGAGTCTGTTTCCCCAGTCCTGTTTAAGTTCTGGCAGGTCTATGGCAGGCTTAATGGCGACCTCCCCCAAGATGGCTTATGTCATACCTAGGTCTACTGCACCCAGAGCCTCTGTCCCAGCAGCAGCCCACTGCTGACCCGTACCTCCTCAGGAGACAACCAAACACAGTTCTGTCTCAGTGTCTGTGGGGCCTCTGGGTCCTGGTGCACACAAGGTATGTTTGAGCCCTGTAAGCATCTCTGGTGGGTATCGAGTTTGATTCTAAATGCACTTTCACCCCTCCTACTATCTTGCTGGGGCTTCTCCTTTGCCCTTGGACACTGGGTATCTTCTCAAAGAATGCCTGAAATACGATTACACTTTGCCAGTCATGAAAACAAGCAGAAAAACATGTCTGATAACAAGGAGAAAAGTCAATCAATAAGGACAGACTCAGAAAGAACACAAATATAAAGTCAGTGAATAAAGATTTTTAAATTGTTTCTGTAAATATGGTACAATGGTAAAGGATCTGCCTCTCAATGCAGGAGATGCAAGAGATGTGGGTTCAATCCCTGGGTCTGGAAGATTCCCTGGAGTAGGAAATGTCAATCCATCAGTCCTATATCCTTATAAATATCTCTACCCCTTCTGTATCTAATCATTCTTATCTTTTCCTCCAACTAGTCAATATCACAGAGAAGGCAATGGCAACCCACTCCAGTACTCTTGCCTGGAGAATCCCATGGACGGAGGAGCCTGGTAGGCTACAGTCCATGGGGTCTCCAAGAGTTGGACATGACTGATGTGACTCAGCAGCAGCAGCAGCAGTCAATATCAAGCTTCCAGAATAGTTTGAGTTTGAGATTATTTATACATGGAAACCTCTATTAAATTCTTATTTTCCTGATCCCAGATATCCATCAACCGCCTTATGATCTGATTATAGTTTTACATGTATGATTATGATGGCACAAATGTTTCCTGGGGACTTCCCTGGTGACCCAGGGGTCAAGACACTGCATTTCTAATGCAGGAGGCATGGATTCATTCCCTGGTTGGGGAACTAAGATCCCACATGCTGTGCAGCATAGCACAAAGATTAAAAAACTGTTTCCTGGCTATAAAGTAATCCTATAGCTTCCTATCTTTTAAAAAAAAATCCATTACAGAGGGTCCTGGATACTGTAATACATTGAATATAATGATTCCATGGTTTAAAAATTATAAAACCAAGTCTTGCCATTCTGAGTCACTTTCTAAAGATCTAATCTACACGATGACTTTTTACTTCACCACACAATTCTGGCTCATTATCATATCTTGTGAGAAACATTTTCCTGAGTAGAGGAAATATAAATATGTCCAAGAATAAACATATATTAGTGTACTGCCTATGTTCCTTTGCCATTCACTATAAGATACTCCAAATTGCTGCCCGAAGGCAAAAAAACTTCTGATTTACCTTAAGAACAGAGCCATTGGTGTTCCAAATTTTCCACTTGAGTTCTTTTTTCATCATATGAGTAACCATACATACTGCAGTACAGTTTTTTGCACAGAGGTGCTTATTATAATCTAAGGACTTTCATTCATCAGCACACTGCTAAGCATTCTGCCAAAATGATTCTGTGCTCAAAGAAATCCTGTATGACAGAACATCAACAAGGAGACCAAAAAATCTACCTAGAAAACCAAATATGTTGACATTTGTGACACTCTGTTCCCTGATAATATGATGAAAAAGTAGGCAAATGAGTAGGAAAACCTCAAGACTGCAATAATGTCTCTCAGTCTCCCGCAAGCTGTGATACTGCTATGCAAGTTTTGATAATTCCGTAAGGGAACAGGTCCCATGAAGGTGGGCCACCCACTTCAGTATTCTTAGCTGGAGAATCCTCATGGTCAGAGGAGCCTGGTGGGCTACAGGGCATGGTGATGCAAAGAGTCAGACACTACTGAGTGACTAAGCACAAGGGAACAGGCCACATAGAAATTAGCCACAGACTGACCAAAATTTTTTCTTGCTGCATAGATTTGCTCTAAGGACAACCAAAATTCATCTCTCCATATTCAATTTTTTGGGGGTAGACAGAAAGAAGATGAAATTATTGGATGGCATCATCAACTCAATGGACATGAGTTTCAGCAAATTCTTGGAGATAGTGAATGACAGAAAAGCCTGGAGCGCTGCCGTTCATGGAGTCGCAAAGAATCAGGCATGACTGAGCAACTGAACAACAGACAATGTAGGGGAGAGTTCCACATTCTTGAACTCATCCCCAGCCTATGTTAATATTAACTATAATCAGATGACCTCATCATTGAGTTCAAACACTAGCTTTTACTAAACCAAATGTTTAAGGGGATGGGCACTATCCCAGGGCCAACACATGTAAAGTGTTTGATCCCAGGGCTAAGGCGAGCATAGCAACAGCTCACAGAGCAAAAATGTTCTCTGGCATGGTGTTAAGGAAAAACTACTTCCAACCATCAGACAGTGGCTGAGCTGGATTTCTTCCTTTTTTCTTTCCTCCTGACTTCTTGAGAAAGATAGTGATGTGACAGTGCTCATATCAAAAATGATCACAGTAAAAAGGAAATTTATCTTTCACCACAGTTTCTCATGTTTTTTGTTTGTTTTTGCTTTTTATTTATATTTAACTGAAGAATAACTGCTTTCTAATATTGTGTTGGTTCTTCCATACATCTACATGAATTAGCCATATGCATACATACGTCCCTTCCCTCTTGAACCTCCCTTCCACTTTCTACCCCATTGTTTCTCATGTATGTGTATCACATGGATGTGTGCTCAGTCACTCAGTTGCATCTGACTCTTTGTGACCCCCATGGACTGTAGCCCTGCCGGCTTCTTTGTCCATGGAATTTCCAGACAAGAATACTGGAGTGGGTTGCATTTCTTACTCCAAGGGATCTTCCCATCTAAGGCACTGAACACACATCTCCTGATTGGCAGGTGGATTCTTTACCACTGAGCCACATGGGAAACCCTTTTAACATCACACTTTCTGTTCAGGAGATCAAAAATCATGTTGTAAATTGTGCCTTTTCAATATTAAAAAATTGGAACAACAGCATCACGTACAATTTTTCTGAAGATCCAATGAAGTTAAATATATATAAATATTTCTGCTGCTGCATCCCATGTAAACTCCCTTTTGTTTTAAATTAGGAATTAGAGGGATATGATTCATTTCAATGAATGTAGTATTTTTGCCTGATTTCACTCTCTGCTGTTACCCCAGGTTCTCAGTGTTCTGTTTGCTGATTTTCTACCAAAAGCCTTAGTCCTTCCCTCATTCTTAGAGTATTTTCAACTCCTGCCTCACCATCACTGCAGGCTTGGTTTGTTTAATTAGGCTTTAGTCTTAGCCTCCATTGTAAGTCTTTATTCCAATTCTTTTCTTTTTTAAAAAAAATATTTTATTTCTTACTGGCTGTGCTGGGATCTTCAGTTGTGACCTATGAATTCTTAGTGTGGCATGTGGGATCTAGTTTCCTGACCAGGGATGGAAGCCAGGTCTTGAATTGGGAGTGCAGAGTCTTAGCCACTGGATCACCAGGGAAGTCCCTCCAATTCCTTTCTATTCATTCCTTTCTTATTTGGGTATTATGGTTCTTTCTTTTCCCTGCCAGGTTCTGCTCCCATCTCCTTGTGAACTTGAGTTCTACCTCACTCTTAGTGCTAACCTTGTGTCTAAGATCTAGCTATCTTTGGACTCAAACCTTCTCCTTTGGTTCATTTTATATTGGTTTTATAATATTCAGAGAGGAGAAAGATCACCTTAAAGTGTTCTAATGCTTCACTCTGGCCCCAGGCCAAGGAGGAATACCTCTTTATACCCTTGTTTAGCCCCACTGATCTGAGATACAATCCTAGTGATGGAAGATTGAGGCCAAGGAGAAAAGAGGCTAGATTTGGGACTGGGTAGGAGAGGTGGCTCCCCTGGTGGCTCAGACGGGAAATAATCTGTCTGCAATGCAGGAGACCCAGGTTAGGCCCTGAGTCTGGAAGATCCCCTGGAGAAGGGAATGACAACCCACTCCGATATTCTGGCCTGGAGAATTCCACAGACAGAGGAGCTTGGCAGGCTACAGTCCATGGGGTTGCAAAGAATAGGAAACAGCTGAGTGTCTAACACACACACACACAGGAGAGGTGATGGAGGGGAACAGATGGCTTTAGACATTCTGGAGTCCCTTAAAGAAGGAAATTCTACAGATGAAAGACTTCATCTCTGGAGAGAAAGGTAACCTGTTGAAAAGGCATTAATGGCAGGTACTTATGGGATAAAGGAACGCTATCAATTCCCCATTACATAAAACAGAGACTGTCTCATATTGTTATTTAAATTAAGTGCAATAAGATAAATAAAACTTCTAGCACACAACTTAGCACATTGCAGGCAATGAGACAATTAGAACTACTACAATGATGATAATGATGACGGTGATGATAACAGGATGCACATCCTTATAAATACATGCACAAGAGAAAAGAAGCACCTTTCCCACCTCCAATTCCCAGAAAATAACAGTTCCCAAGGGCAAAATATTACTATCTAGAACTCTGGACAGAAATATATATGATTTGGCTTGGCTTAGCCACAAATCTTGCTAATTCTAATCTATATAAGGAAGGACACACAAGGTAACTTGTTAAAAGTTTTATTTGCCATTAGAATATCCATTCTTAGTTATAAGAGTGTGTATATCTTTGCTGCTGCTCTAGGATTTCTTTAATACATGGGTTTCTTCCATATAGACATATAAAGAAATCTCCATGAACCAGCCATTGTGCTATGGATACATATTTCTATAAGACAGACATGGCTTATGCTCCCAGAGAGCTTGTAATATAACTGGAAAGACACAAAATTAAACAAATAATTACAATAAAATGCAATAAGCATCAGAACAGAAGTTTATGGTACTATGGAGACATATAGCTAGGAGGATTTTATTATTTTATAGACAATATCTCCTTGAAGTAATAAAGTTTACACAAATTATTGAAACTATTCCAGTAAGAAGACAGAGGAAGCATTTCCCTGGCAGAGAAAATAGCATATGTAAACATATCTTGGAGGAGGGCATGGTAACCCACTCCAGCATTCTTGTTTGGAGAATCCCATGGACAGAAGAGTCTGGAGGGCTATAAAGAGTCCATAGGATCCATAGGGTCACAAAGAGTTGGACACAGCTGAAGTGACTTAGCACACATGCGTGCAAGGGTATGTTAAATGAAGCATAGTATATTGGGATAAGTGAAGGAGTATGGAGAATAGAAAAGAGAAGGAACATGGGATTTACTCAGAAATGTTAAATTTTCATTTTCCCCTAAAGACAAGAAAATCACCAAAGCATATTTAAGAAGAAAGATGATATTATCAGATCTGTAATTATGATCAGTCAGATTGGATGCCTCTTGCACAATTTAAATATCAAAAGGCTTATATATTAGGGCAGCCCNGCCAAAGTACTGGAGTTTCAGCTTCAGCATCATTCCTTCCAAAGAAATCCCAGGGCTGATCTCCTTCAGAATGGACTGGTAGAGCTTATAAATGAATTTGATAATGTACAGGATACAGGATACAAAATTAAAACACAGATATATGTTGCATTTCTATACATTAACAACAAAAGATAGGAAAGAGAAATTAAAGAAACCCATTTATCATCACATCAAAAAGAATAAAATGCCTAGGAATATACCCACCTAAGGAGACAAAAGACATGTACTCAGAAAACTGTAAGATGCTGATGAAAGAAATAAAAGACATCACAGATGGAAAGATATACTATGTTCTTGGACTGGAAGAATTGATATTGTCAAAATGACTATTTCCCAAGGAGTCTGCAGATTCCCTATGAAATTACTATTGGTATTTTTCAGAGAACTAGAAAAAATTTCTAATTTTTATGGAAACACAAAAGACCCAACTTGCATGGCCAAAGTAATCTTGAGAAGGAAATACAGGGATGGAGGAATCAGGTTCTCTGACTTCAGACTATACTACAAAGCTATAGTCATGAAACAGTATTCTGCTAGCACAGAAAGAGTAGTGTAAATCAATGGAACATGATAGGAAACCCCCCCAAAAGCCCATATGACAAATGAATTTATAACAAAGGAGGCAAGACTAATAAAATAGAGACAAGACAGTCTTTTCAATAAGTGCTGCTTGGAAAATGACAGGTTTGTAAAAAAAATGCAATTCTAACTTTCTCTAGTCAGTTGTTTCATTCGCTATTATTTTTTCCCATTCTGAAGATTGTCTTTTCACCTTGCTTATAGTTTCATTTGCTGTGCAAAAGCTTTTAAGTTTAATTATGTCCCACTTGTTTCTATTTCCATTATTCTAGGAGGTGGGTCATAGAGGATCTTGCTGTGGTTTATGTAAGCGTTCTGCCTATGTTTTCCTCAAGGAATTTTATAGTTTCTGATCTTGCATTTAGGTCTTTAAACCATTTTGAATTTATCTTTGTGTGTGGTGTTAAGAAGTGTTCTAAGTTCATTCTTTTACATGTAGATGTCTTGTTTTCCCAGCACCATTTATTGGAGAGACTATCTTTGCTCCATTGTATATTCTTGCCTCCTTCATAAAAAATAAGGTATCCTTAGCTGTGTGGGTTTATCTCTGGGCTTTCTCTTTGGTTCCATTGGTCTATATTTCTATTTTTTGTGCCAGTACCACACTGTCTTGATGACTATAGCTTCGTAGTAGAGTCTGAGGTCAGGAAGGTTGATTCTCCAGCTCCATTCTTTCTAAAGACTGCTTTGGCTACTGGGGGGTCTTTGTGTTTCCATATGAATTTAAAATGTTTGCTCTAGTTCTGTGAAAAATGCCATTGGTAATTTGACAGGGGTTGCCTTGAATTTGTAGATTACATTTGGTAGTATAGTCAGTTTCACAGTACTGATTCTTCTAATCCAGGAACACGGAATATCTCTTCATCCATTTATGTTGTCTTTGGTTTCTTTCATCAGTGTCTTATAGTTTTCTGTAGATAACCCTTTTGTCTCCTTAGGCAGGTTCATTCCTAGGTATTTCATTCTATTTGCTGCAATGGTAAATAGGATTGATTCCTTAATTTCTCTTTCTGATATTTAATTGTTAGTGTATAGGAATGCAAGTGATTTCTGTGCATCGATTTTGTATCCTACCACTTTGCTAAATTCACTGATTAGCTCTAGTAATTTTCTGATGGTATCTTTAGGGTTTTCTATGTATAGTATCATACCATCTAAAACAGTGAGAGTTTTACTTCTTCTTTTCCAATGTAGTTTCCTTTTATTTCTTTTTCTTCTCTGATTGCCATAGCTAGCACTTCCAAAATTATGTTGAATGATAGCAGTGAGAGTGGGTACCCTTGTCTTATTCCTGAACTTAGAGGGAATGCTTTCAGTTTTCGCCATCGAAAATGATGTTTGCTGTGGGTTTATCATACATGGTCTTTATTATGTTGAGGTAGGTTCCTTCTATACCTATTTTGTGAAAAATCTTTATCATTATAATTGGTGTTGAATTTTGTTGAAAGCTTTATCTGCATCTTATTGTATGTTTTTTTATCTTTCATCTGTTAATATGGTGTATCACATGGATTGATTTGTGTTTATTGAAGAATCCTTGCANTGATCCCACATGCTGTGCAGCATAGCACAAAGATTAAAAAACTGTTTCCTGGCTATAAAGTAATCCTATAGCTTCCTATCTTTTAAAAAAAAATCCATTACAGAGGGTCCTGGATACTGTAATACATTGAATATAATGATTCCATGGTTTAAAAATTATAAAACCAAGTCTTGCCATTCTGAGTCACTTTCTAAAGATCTAATCTACACCATGACTTTTTACTTCACCACACAATTCTGGCTCATTATCATATCTTGTGAGAAACATTTTCCTGAGTAGAGGAAATATAAATATGTCCAAGAATAAACATATATTAGTGTACTGCCTATGTTCTTTTGCCATTCACTATAAGATACTCCAAATTGCTGCCCGAAGGCAAAAAAACTTCTGATTTACCTTAAGAACAGAGCCATTGGTGTTCCAAATTTTCCACTTGAGTTCTTTTTTCATCATATGAGTAACCATACATACTGCAGTACAGTTTTTTGCACAGAGGTGCTTATTATAATCTAAGGACTTTCATTCATCAGCACACTGCTAAGCATTCTGCCAAAATGATTCTGTGCTCAAAGAAATCCTGTATGACAGAACATCAACAAGGAGACCAAAAAATCTACCTAGAAAACCAAATATGTTGACATTTGTGACACTCTGTTCCCTGATAATATGATGAAAAAGTAGGCAAATGAGTAGGAAAACCTCAAGACTGCAATAATGTCTCTCAGTCTCCCGCAAGCTGTGATACTGCTATGCAAGTTTTGATAATTCCGTAAGGGAACAGGTCCCATGAAGGTGGGCCACCCACTTCAGTATTCTTAGCTGGAGAATCCTCATGGTCAGAGGAGCCTGGTGGGCTACAGGGCATGGTGATGCAAAGAGTCAGACACTACTGAGTGACTAAGCACAAGGGAACAGGCCACATAGAAATTAGCCACAGACTGACCAAAATTTTTGCTTGCTGCATAGATTTGCTCTAAGGACAACCAAAATTCATCTCTCCATATTCAATTTTTTGGGGGTAGACAGAAAGAAGATGAAATTATTGGATGGCATCATCAACTCAATGGACATGAGCTTCAGCAAATTCTTGGAGATAGTGAATGACAGAAAAGCCTGGAGCGCTGCCGTTCATGGAGTCGCAAAGAATCAGGCATGACTGAGCAACTGAACAACAGACAATGTAGGGGAGAGTTCCACATTCTTGAACTCATCCCCAGCCTATGTTAATATTAACTATAATCAGATGACCTCATCATTGAGTTCAAACACTAGCTTTTACTAAACCAAATGTTTAAGGGGATGGGCACTATCCCAGGGCCAACACATGTAAAGTGTTTGATCCCAGGGCTAAGGCGAGCATAGCAACAGCTCACAGAGCAAAAATGTTCTCTGGCATGGTGTTAAGGAAAAACTACTTCCAACCATCAGACAGTGGCTGAGCTGGATTTCTTCCTTTTTTCTTTCCTCCTGACTTCTTGAGAAAGATAGTGATGTGACAGTGCTCATATCAAAAATGATCACAGTAAAAAGGAAATTTATCTTTCACCACAGTTTCTCATGTTTTTTGTTTGTTTTTGCTTTTTATTTATATTTAACTGAAGAATAACTGCTTTCTAATATTGTGTTGGTTCTTCCATACATCTACATGAATTAGCCATATGCATACATACGTCCCTTCCCTCTTGAACCTCCCTTCCACTTTCTACCCCATTGTTTCTTATGTATGTGTATCACATGGATGTGTGCTCAGTCACTCAGTTGCATCTGACTCTTTGTGACCCCCATGGACTGTAGCCCTGCCGGCTTCTTTGTCCATGGAATTTCCAGACAAGAATACTGGAGTGGGTTGCATTTCTTACTCCAAGGGATCTTCCCATCTAAGGCACTGAACACACATCTCCTGATTGGCAGGTGGATTCTTTTACCACATGGGAAACCCTTTTAACATCACACTTTCTGTTCAGGAGATCAAAAATCATGTTGCAAATTGTGCCTTTTCAATATTAAAAAATTGGAACAACAGCATCACGTACAATTTTTCTGAAGATCCAATGAAGTTAAATATATATAAATATTTCTGCTGCTGCATCCCATGTAAACTCCCTTTTGTTTTAAATTAGGAATTAGAGGGATATGATTCATTTCAATGAATGTAGTATTTTTGCCTGATTTCACTCTCTGCTGTTACCCCAGGTTCTCAGTGTTCTGTTTGCTGATTTTCTACCAAAAGCCTTAGTCCTTCCCTCATTCTTAGAGTATTTTCAACTCCTGCCTCACCATCACTGCAGGCTTGGTTTGTTTAATTAGGCTTTAGTCTTAGCCTCCATTGTAAGTCTTTATTCCAATTCTTTTCTTTTTTAAAAAAAATATTTTATTTCTTACTGGCTGTGCTGGGATCTTCAGTTGTGACCTATGAATTCTTAGTGTGGCATGTGGGATCTAGTTTCCTGACCAGGGATGGAAGCCAGGTCTTGAATTGGGAGTGCAGAGTCTTAGCCACTGGATCACCAGGGAAGTCCCTCCAATTCCTTTCTATTCATTCCTTTCTTATTTGGGTATTATGGTTCTTTCTTTTCCCTGCCAGGTTCTGCTCCCATCTCCTTGTGAACTTGAGTTCTACCTCACTCTTAGTGCTAACCTTGTGTCTAAGATCTAGCTATCTTTGGACTCAAACCTTCTCCTTTGGTTCATTTTATATTGGTTTTATAATATTCAGAGAGGAGAAAGATCACCTTAAAGTGTTCTAATGCTTCACTCTGGCCCCAGGCCAAGGAGGAATACCTCTTTATACCCTTGTTTAGCCCCACTGATCTGAGATACAATCCTAGTGATGGAAGATTGAGGCCAAGGAGAAAAGAGGCTAGATTTGGGACTGGGTAGGAGAGGTGGCTCCCCTGGTGGCTCAGACGGGAAATAATCTGTCTGCAATGCAGGAGACCCAGGTTAGGCCCTGAGTCTGGAAGATCCCCTGGAGAAGGGAATGACAACCCACTCCGATATTCTGGCCTGGAGAATTCCACAGACAGAGGAGCTTGGCAGGCTACAGTCCATGGGGTTGCAAAGAATAGGAAACAGCTGAGTGTCTAACACACACACACACAGGAGAGGTGATGGAGGGGAACAGATGGCTTTAGACATTCTGGAGTCCCTTAAAGAAGGAAATTCTACAGATGAAAGACTTCATCTCTGGAGAGAAAGGTAACCTGTTGAAAAGGCATTAATGGCAGGTACTTATGGGATAAAGGAACGCTATCAATTCCCCATTACATAAAACAGAGACTGTCTCATATTGTTATTTAAATTAAGTGCAATAAGATAAATAAAACTTCTAGCACACAACTTAGCACATTGCAGGCAATGAGACAATTAGAACTACTACAATGATGATAATGATGACGGTGATGATAACAGGATGCACATCCTTATAAATACATGCACAAGAGAAAAGAAGCACCTTTCCCACCTCCAATTCCCAGAAAATAACAGTTCCCAAGGGCAAAATATTACTATCTAGAACTCTGGACAGAAATATATATGATTTGGCTTGGCTTAGCCACAAATCTTGCTAATTCTAATCTATATAAGGAAGGACACACAAGGTAACTTGTTAAAAGTTTTATTTGCCATTAGAATATCCATTCTTAGTTATAAGAGTGTGTATATCTTTGCTGCTGCTCTAGGATTTCTTTAATACATGGGTTTCTTCCATATAGACATATAAAGAAATCTCCATGAACCAGCCATTGTGCTATGGATACATATTTCTATAAGACAGACATGGCTTATGCTCCCAGAGAGCTTGTAATATAACTGGAAAGACACAAAATTAAACAAATAATTACAATAAAATGCAATAAGCATCAGAACAGAAGTTTATGGTACTATGGAGACATATAGCTAGGAGGATTTTATTATTTTATAGACAATATCTCCTTGAAGTAATAAAGTTTACACAAATTATTGAAACTATTCCAGTAAGAAGACAGAGGAAGCATTTCCCTGGCAGAGAAAATAGCATATGTAAACATATCTTGGAGGAGGGCATGGTAACCCACTCCAGCATTCTTGTTTGGAGAATCCCATGGACAGAAGAGTCTGGAGGGCTATAAAGAGTCCATAGGATCCATAGGGTCACAAAGAGTTGGACACAGCTGAAGTGACTTAGCACACATGCGTGCAAGGGTATGTTAAATGAAGCATAGTATATTGGGATAAGTGAAGGAGTATGGAGAATAGAAAAGAGAAGGAACATGGGATTTGCTCAGAAATGTTAAATTTTCATTTTCCCCTAAAGACAAGAAAATCACCAAAGCATATTTAAGAAGAAAGATGATATTATCAGATCTGTAATTATGATCAGTCAGATTGGATGCCTCTTGCACAATTTAAATATCAAAAGGCTTATATATTAGGGCAGCCCGGCTCAGAAGCTAAAGAATCTACCTGCAATGAGGGAGACCCAGATTTGATCCCTGGGTTGGGAAGATCCCCTGGAGAAAGGAATGGCTACCCACTCCAGTATTCTTGCCTACAGAATTCCATGGACAGAAGAGCCTGGTGGGCTACAGTGGTCACTCAGAATGGTGCCTCTTCCACTTTTTAAGTATCAAAAGGTTTATATATTACAGCTCCCAATGTGTGACATTCTCCTAATCAAAATCCTTCAGTAACTCCCCATGGTGCACTGAATAAAATCCACCTCCTTGCTTGATACTCAATGCCTTTCACTTTTTGGCCTCAAATATATTTTGAGATCTATCTTCCTCTACTCCTTTTCATACATTCTATAATTTGATGAATTATTTCCAAAATTCAGCCCAGGCTTTTTTATTTACCTTTGATCCTTTTATTCACTGAGGCTAAGAGATTCTTCCACATTATTTTCATTTGCTATGTCATTCAAGTGTGTGTTAGCTGCTCAGTTGTGTCTGACTCTTTGCGACCTCATGGACTGTAGCCCACCAGGCTCCTATGTCCATGGAATTCTCCAGGAAAGAATACCGGAGTGGGTTGTCATTCCATTCTCTAGGAGATCATCCCAACCCAGTGTTTGAACCCCAGCCACCAAGGAAGCCCAAGGTCCACCTATATCATTCAAAGTCCCATTCAAATGTCTTCTTTCCTCTAAAGAGTTTCTTGATTCCCTAAGGTAATATTACTCTCTTTCCACAGAATATCAATATTTCACTTAAAAAAATTTATTGGCATATATTTGATTAACAATGTTGTCTTAGATTCAGGTGCACAGCAAAGTGAATCAGTTATTCATGAATCAGCTATACATACACACATATCCACTATTTTTAGATTCTTTTCCCATATATGTCATTAGAAAGTAATGAGTTGAGTTTCCTATGCTACACAGTAGATCCTTATTAATTACTTATTTTATATATGGTAAAATGTATATGTCATTCCCAATCTCCCAATTTATTCTTCCCTCCCTTTTCCCTCTGCTAACCATGTTTGTTTTCTGCATCTGTCACTACTTTTAGTCTTTCATCCTTTCCTACTAAAATTTGAATTGTATATATTTGTCATATATTTTAATCACAAATATGTGAAGACCCTTGATGTAAGTCACTTGATAGCAAAGGATAAACTCTCTCAAGTTTAATATTTCCTGAAAATGTAAAGGCCATTCCTGGATGATGATAGATGCACAATTAATTAGTGAGTAAATGAATGAACAATTGCTTTACCACTAGAAGAAAAGATGTCTCTGCTTCAAAGCTGTAAATGGCATTGTAATTTACGGTTTCACTTTCTCAGAACCTTGTTCCAAGTTTCCATATTATAAGCTGTCACAAAATGCTTGAATTTATGTCTATTTTGAGAATATTTATGAGTTAATAAGATAATAAAGGAGGAAAAGCCTCCAAAGTTGGATCATTGTGAGAAGCAGTTGAAAAACTAAAGAATTTTTAAAAGCATTAAGTGCTATACAAATATGAAAATTTATCATACTTTTAAACAATATTTAATATAATTTCTTATATTGAATAGTGGCTGCTATACAAATGTGAAAATTTATCATGCTTTTAAACAATATTTTAATATAATTTCTTATATTGAATAGTGGCTACCCATAAATAGATTATATATTATATCTGTTCTGGATAAATTATGTGTATGTGTTTATGTTGTTATTAATTTTATAGCTTACAAAATGAGCCTTAGTATAGTGAAAAGAGAGCTTCCCAGGTGGCTCAGTAGTAAAGAACCCACCTGCAATGTGGGAGACGCAAAAGACATGGATTTGATCCCTGGGTTAGGAAGATCCCCTGGAGTAGAAAATGGCAGCACCCACTCCAGTATCCTTGCCTGGGAAAACCCATGGACAGAGGAGCCTGACGGACTGCGGTCTATGGGGTTGCAAAAGAGTCAGACAGGACTTAGCAACTGAGCACACATGCCACAGTGAAAAGAATACGGGACCTTGAGTCACTAGAATTGACCTGAATAATGAACCTATATATTACTTCTTACTTATGTGAGCAAGATACTAAACTCTATGGGCTTTGATTTTCTTATAGTGAGGATAATAATCCTACTACTTCATAAGATATTAAGGAGTGAGATAATGACTATAACAGTGTTTATGTAAACCAGAACATCCTTTTGCAAATATTGTTTGTTACTCCCATTGATCCACTGAAGATCATGATAGACATAAACTATGTTACAAACCCCATCTCAAAAGTAGAAAATGCCTCTCCATAATCTATATTGTGTGAAACAGGGTCTTCATGTTTTGTCTGTTTATTAAAAAGTGCTGCTGGCATACCTGGAATGGTTTTTAAGGTTGTAATGGACAAAACATGAGATGTACAGTAGGCTTAAATGTTTCTTGATGAGAAAAATAGAAAGAATAAATACACTGTGAATACCAAGTAAATATCTCTCACTGTAGATTTCAATTTAACTATAAAATTTCCACCCATATTATAATCTAGTCAAAGTGCTACTGCATCTCCCAATTTGTGCATAACATTCTGATTTTAGGAAAACAACATAAGCAAATTAGCTTATGATATATATTGTGATATATATTAGGTTATGATATATATATATTTATTTATTCTATAGATTTTTATTGAAAGCCCCATCAAGCATGCTGGATAGCCTAGAAATGATAAGACAAGGTTCTTCCCTTTAAGAATATCATCAACACAAAAACGTAAAATGCAGTTTGCAAATGTAAAAATAAAGGTGAGTATAGAGTATTCTGAATAAAAAAGAAGACCAACTCTGGAAATAGAATAGGAAAAGCTTCAAAATATGACAAAACAGTTGCCATGCCCCAAAGAATATGGCCCAATGGTAAAGAACTAGCCTGCCAATGCATGAGAATTATGAGATGTGGGTTCAGTCCCTGGGTCAGGAAGAGCCCCTGGAAGAGGAAATGGCAAGCCATTCTAGCATTCTTGTCTGGAGAATCCCATGGACAGAGAAGCCTGTCAGGCTATGATCGATAGGGTAGTAAAGAGCTGGGCACGACTGAAGCAACTGAGCACATACAAACAATAAATTGGAATTTTCTAAGAAAGTGGACAAAAGGGTAGATGGGAGAAGATTCCAAGCCAAAGAAATAGCATGTAGAATCATATCTCAATGTGTTTGAGGAAATAGAAATCCTTTGCTGCTATCTCTTTCTCTAACTGGAACGGAAAGCTACTAGGTGGTGAGTACAACATAGATCAGATATAGATCTCTTTCATCCTTCATTACGACATGGATTAGACATAGGTCTCTTTCATCTTTCATTTTATTTAACAACCAGCACTTAAATCTTCCCACCATCCTTAAAAGAGGGAATGATTCAGTATTACAGAATTGATGCTGACATATCTGCTTTGCTTTAGTAACAAGCTAATTACTATACCTCTTATTATCTATTTTACATGTAAACCTTACATGTGCAACAGCATATCAAATGAGATGTTTCCTCATCATGTTAATTTTGGCTGGTTCTCCAAACCTAAAACCAAAAGGTAACGAGTACCCCCAGTTCTAAAGAGAGATACCAGAGCATCTAACAGGTAATCCAACAAATGAGCTTACTAAACATTGGGCCATGTAGAGGGCATACACAACCAAGGATGTTTGACAGCTAGAGAGTAAGCATTTCTTTACCAAGAACATTTCAAAATCTTACTTTTCTTTCTCCCACCCCACTCCCATCCAAATGAACTAGAGTTTAGAAATCTTGGCACCTGTGTTCTCTAAAGTTTTGGGGAGGGAGCCGGTACCTGGCTTATAACCACCCCCACAACAAACTATGACAAAAACTTGTTGGAAAGAAAAGAAACTGTTTAGAGAAGATTGGCATGATAGAGAATAGATGGGGTCACATTAAGAACGTCTTTCATGTTGAGAATTTCTAGTTTCAAGGACAAGAAAAGACGTAGGCACTGGGGCAGGGAGTCAGACATGAGTCAAGTTGAAAGGAATCCTGTTCCAAAGGTAGACTTGGAAGAATAAGTCATCTTCAAGAAAGTTGTTTGGAGTAGATAGAGACTGGCTGAAGGAGCTCTTCAGCGGATAGATGGCTGTGAAGACAAAGGAATGAGCAGATGGAAGATTCTCAGAAATAAGATGCTTTGAGAAACAGAAAAAAGAGCACAAGAGAGAAGGGCTAACATTTTTCTCTGCCACACTGTGCTCACTGGGGTCTGATTCTCTGTGACCCCACGGACTGTAGCCAGCCTGTCTATGGGATTCTCCAGGCAAGAATACTGGAGCAGGTTGCCATGCCCTCCCTCAAAGGATCTTCCTGACCAAGGGATAACACCTGCATTTCTTACGTCTCCTGCATTGGCAGGCAGGTTCTTTATCACTAGCACCACCTGGAAAGCCGTGAAAAATAAGACTATACGCTAACACTTAAAAATGATCAGAAAACTTGTGGTTTATCTGCTTGAGATTTCAATCAGCTGAAATGAAGGAACTGGCAGACCAATTTTAAAGAAACATTGGAAACAAAAAAGAAACGTGTCTTTCTGTCTATGCTCTATTGAGTCCCTAATGTTGATCAATCAGTTACACATATTTCATATAATTGTCAAGAAATCCTATGAGCAATGCATCATCATTCTGCTTCTGTAGATTATTTAAAACTAGGTCTTGCAAAGATAAGGTAAATATTTGAGAATCAGCAGCAGTAAAGGTGGATTTAAATGCAGATTTGCCTAACTCCAAATCTGGCATTTAACATCTAAGCTATTTATGCCTTCTCACCATATACTTTATCAATTTAAGTTCTCAATAACATTTAAACATACCTGTTTGTGAAGGTTCTTAACATTTGACTTAAAATTCAAGTTCCAGAAAAGGATGATAAGAGATATGGAAAGAAAGGACTAGAAATACCTAAGGGGTAGGGCTTTCTACGTGGTTCGGTGTTAAAGAATCTACCTGCCAATGCAGGAAACACAGGATACGCAGGTTGGATCCCCTGGAAGAAGAAATGGCAACCCACTCCAGTATTTTTGCCTGGGAAATCCATGGGCAAGAGAAGACTGGTGAGCTACTGTCTACGAGGTTGCAAAAGAGTCAGACACAACTTAGCGACTAAACAACAAAAAGTATACACGTATTATAACGTGGCCAGAAGTCACCTTCACAAATTCCTCGTTTATTATGTGAGATACAGATCAAGTATATTGATTTAACAAATATTAATTGAGTTCCTCTTCTGTGCTGGGCACTGGACACTCTGTTTGACCCAAAAATGAACATGATTTCCACTTACATGGGAATACAGGAACAGTGAATATTACAGACAGACAGTATGTTGTTTTACTATAATGTAAATGTAAAACCACACAGAAGGAACGCTGACCCTGAAGGTTTCCTGGAGAAAGAAAGCTGTAAGCTGAGACCTGAAGGCAAAGCAAAGGGGGCCTAGAAGCGTTTTCCAACAGAAGAAAGAGCCTATGTTAAGGTCTAGTTGCAGGAAAGGATATGACAGTTCAAAGAACTGAGAGAAGCTGAGAAGTGCCGAGTCACATAGGGTAAAGGAAGATGAGAGGGCTGAAGGAGGGCAAAGGTGAGAGATGGGGCTGAAGGAGGAGGGAAGATTTATAGGCCATGTTAAAAGGATTTATTCTAAGAGAAGTGCGAAGAAAACGAGGCTACAGCGAACAACTCACGGGTTTACACAAATTCCTGAAATCATATAAACAATTCAACTTCTGAAAAACCTCTCCCTCTGAACTCAATCCAAACCACAACTCTGGTCCAAAAAAATGGGGAAAGTGGGTGGAATGCAATGAACTGAATTTAATCACTCATTTCAAAACGCTCTTTTTTTTTTTCGAATCTGCACCTCATGCTGACACGTACTCAGGGAAAGGTTCAGTTCCATTGAAAGGGCCATACTGCAAGTGATCCAGATAGATACAGATCTACCACAACAAAAAACAAATTTAAAAAAAAAAAAAAATCCGGTCTTGAAAATTTCTAAAATTGTTGGAATTAAGTTTGAGAAGCCCTTTCTACTTCAAATCACAGACATAATCAATTTTGTCATGTTGACTACAATGCACACTTATCCATCATTGTATTATTATTCTTCCATGCTAAAAAGTTTTTTGTTTCTATTTGTTTGTTGGCAGTGTTTGCTTTGTTCTGTGTAGAAACAGAAAACTGCTGAATGGAAATACAGATCCGAAACTCTGTCTAATCATCAGTTCAAAGTCCAAACAGTTAGAGTCCTTTGTTATTCCTAAACTCTTCTTTACTTCTTGCTTTTAAATACATTTGGGGGCACTAAAAGGAAAGAAATGGGTAGGGGAACTTATATTCATTAACAAATCATAATAAAAACAATAAAAATTAAATAAAACCATCATTTATTGAGCTACTATTCAGTAAGAGGCACAGCATTGGATGTTTTGCACGTATTTTCTCATTAATCCTCTCAAAAATCCTATGACATATGTAATATTATCTTTATTTACCAGATGAGGAAATAAGGCCCAGAAAGATTTACTTAGAGGTCTCTCCGACTCTGGCTCTTCCTGGTGGCTCAGTGGTAAAGAATCCATCTGCAATACAGGATGTGCAGGAGAATCGGATTCAATCCCTGGGTTGAGAAGATCCCCTGGAGTAGGAAATAGAGACCCATTCCAGTCTTCTTGCCTGGGAAATCCCATGGACTGAAGAGCTTGGAGGGCTACAGTCCATGGGGTGCCAAGAGTTGGACACGACTTAGCAACTAAACCACCACCACTCTCTGACTCTATGATCATTGTGTGCTCTTAGTTACTCTAGAAAAATTGGAAATAATCTTTGGTTCCTTCACAGTTTTATTCAGAGCTAGTCTTGAGTATGTGGGAGAGGAATAAAAATAGGGGTAGTCTTATTCAAGACATACAATATGTTAGCTTCAGAGACTGTCTGCAATATTCAAGAAAAATATGCAAAACTGGAAACTTATTCTTAATCCCTATCCTTAATTTTAATAAAGGATAAAATAAAAATTTTCTTTTGTGCTGCAAATCTATTTTTCATTAAAAGAAGTCATTCTCTCAAGTAATATTAAATATTGGGCAGGCAACCAAAATATATTGCCAATTTCTGTTCTTAATTTGATCATGTGAAGCTATTTCTAATTTTCCCTGACAAGTTTTCCAGGCTGACAATTGCTCAGCAAAACTGCATTATGATAAATCCTTCAGCCTTGAGAGATCTTGCAGTAGCAAAATTAGAAATTTCAGAGCTATATCTCATGAAAGGTTTCATTTTAAGGTGAGACACATGCAAAGAACTACTATAAAGATTAACACATAGTAAAGGATCCGTAACACTTGCATTTCTGGTAATAGTTATAAATATTCAGGTTTTGCTTTAGAGGTGTCTCAGTGTATATGAGTGGACTCAGAACGGAAAACTTTTTGTAAGATACATATCAATTTGAGTGTAAGGATGCAGGTGGATGTAAGATAAACTGAAATTCACTACTTTGTAGTTTATAATCTCTGACTGGGGCTTCCCTGGTGACTCAGAGGTTAAAGTGTCTGCCTGGAATGCAGGAGACCTGGGTTCGAGCCCTGGGTTGGGAAGATCCCCTGGAGAAGGAAATGGCAACCCACTCCAGTACTAATCTCTGACTAACATTGATGGGGTTGCCTTGTTAATCTATAAACATTTTAAATACATAGAAAGTATGATATTCATCAAGTAACTGGAAAAGCTTCAAATCTGTGATTTAACCTAGAAACTCAGGAAAAAATAGACAGATTAAGGACCTAGATAGAAATCTGAGCACACAGGACTACAAACCATCCTCCTCTCTGTTCACTTCTAATTTTTTTATAGAGTAAACAGAAGGAAATAAAGGGAAATCTGTATGATTTCAGAAAATGAGAGGACTATACACCAAATAAAAGCAGAGATGGACAGTTGGCCAATTTCATATTAACCAAAGAAGAAGGCCAAACCTTCACTGGGAAACAGATGGAACAAACCACCAGTCTTTGCTATCCTAAATTTACAGTCATATGTTTATGGGGTAGCTGTTTCAGGCAAATGCTGGTATTTCTAAAGTCTTAAAGACGTATCAGAGAGACTACAATTTTGACAAACCGAACTTTCTATTCCAGGGATTATTTCTCCCTTACACTAGGTATAGACTGGTTGCTTGCTAAATACATCAGGGGGTTGGATGACTATGTCATAACAAAAGCAGTCCTGGCATTTAAAAAAGGTTACCCTTACAAACCCATTAAAGAAATAATTTGTCCCAAAGACAAAGATTTATACTTAGACATTTCTAGTCAATTAAAACTAGTATTTATTTTATTAAATAGTAGCTTTAAAAAGGGAGCTTGTTAAACATCTTTAATTTTTTTTATTTTTAATAAAATTTAAAGAAGTGTGAAAAGTCTTAAACAGTTGGAAACATTCACTGAAATGAAAAATCATCAGATTAACAAATACAATTTCTGGAAATTTAACAAAAACTAAGAATATTCAATTCTGAAAATATAATTGGGACAATTAAAAGCTGATTAATTATCATAGAAGCTGTATTTATGAATAAAGATAAAAACTTGAGATTCTCATAGAACTAACAGGAAAGCATAAAGATGAAAATTTTTGAGTCATTCAAGAAAGAGGAGTCCCTCTTCCCCTTCCTCATCTATGCCAAGAAGCAGAATCATTGGCTCAAAGATGTGTGTCAGTGGTTTAATATCAGCAAGTTAAAGACCTTAAAAGTCGTGTTAGGCAAAACAAAAGTCCCAATAATTTGAAACTTGCAGGGAAAATGATCACCTCAAACTGAAAGAGAATTACATTCAGAGAGTCATATCTAAAATAGGTTTATCTGCAGCAGAAGATGTTAGAACCATAATCTGGCAGGAATCCTTAAGTGGTGATTTTAATGAATTGTTGGAGCCTGAATGTGAGCTGGTGTGAGAGTTAGAAAACTGCTAGAGAAAGCAATATCAGGGGACAACCCCACACACACACACACACANGAGGAGAAGGGGACGACTGAGGATGAGATGGCTGTATGGCGTCACGGACTCGATGGACATGAGTCTGAGTGAACCCTGAGAGATGGTGATGAACAGGGAGGCCTGGCGTGCTGCAATTCATGGGGTCGCAAAGAGTCAGACACGACTGAGCAACTGAACTGAATTGATATGTGCAGTATGATGGAAAAGCCAGGGAATGCCCTATTTGGTGCCCTTGACCCACAGCCAGTCTCAACCAATAACTGAAAATAGTTATTTTGTAAATATCTCAACTCTTGCTCCCCTGGAAAGGGATAGTTCAGAGACCATGTTCAATACCATTTCCAAAAGTTCCCAGGGAGATTCAGCTGCAGTTGCCCAAGTGATAACATGATGGATAAAGCATCCTCAATTGGCTCTTTTCCCTCTTTGCTTCATCCATTGTCCTTCCAGTGATTCTTGGGATGACCTCCCAAGTAAACTACTTGTGGTCAAATTCTTATATCAAAGTCTGTTTCTGGAGTAACTAAACAAAGAAAGAGGCTTTCCTGGCCACTCTCTCTATAGAGGCCACCCTCAGTTACTCAAATTTATTACCTACATTGTTTCTTTTATAAAATACATCATAATTACTAAAAGTCTTGTTTGTTTGTCGTTTACTTGTTTTCTATTTGTTTTCCTGAGACTTTATCTTCTCAACTACTGTGTCCCCTTAGTTAGTCCTATGTCAGAGAGATTAATAGATACTCAATAAATATTTGTTAAATGAATAAACAAATGATTGAACCAGTATTCTACTTCTTCCTTGTCATGCCATGATTATAAAGTAGCTATATTTTTATTAAAAGACTTGTAGATTGTCTTTTTGCCTTTTCATACTGTTCATGGAGTTCTGACAAGATCCATACAGTTAAAGCTATGGTTTTTCCAGTATTCATGTACAGATGTGAAAGTCAGACCATAAAGAAGGATGAGAGCTGAAGAATTGATGCTTTGGAATTGTAGTACTGGATAAGACTTTTGAGAGTCCCTTGGACTAAAAGGAGATCAAACTAGTCTATCCTAAAGGAAATCAACCATGAATATTCATTGAAAAGACTGATGCTAAAGCTGAAGCTCCAATACTTTGGCCACTTGATGCAAAGAACTGACTCACAGGAAAAGACCCTGATACTGGGAAAGACTGAGAGCAGTAGGAGAAGCAGGAGAAGGGGATGAGATAGTTAGATGGCATCACCAACTCAACAGATATGAATTTGAGCAAACTTCAGGAGATAGTGATGGACAGAGGAGCCTGGAAAGCTGCAGTCCATGGAGTCACAAAGACACACAACTTAGCAATTGAACAACAACAAGACTGTATTAATGAAGACTTTCATGCTACTTACAGCCATGTCAGGCAACCAAAACACTGAAACATTCTGAAATGCTCTGAGAGCTTTAAGAGAACAATACAGAGAGAGATTGCAATTCAAATTTTCCAAATCTAAGTCTAGCAGAATTTTTACCATACTTCACTATTACAAATTTTATATAGATCCAAGTTTCCTTTTCAGGCATTGAGATGCGTCCATATCAAAACATTCACAGCTCTAGCCTGCCTGATTTGCCTTGTGTCAAAAGTTATGTGATAGTCAATTGGTAGCTCAAGGTCAGGGATGCAGCTGTGTCCAAAAAAAATAAAATAAAAACAACAAAGTATTCATTATGGAAGGCTAACTGGACAGAATGGCATCTGAACCCTTGGCCTTGTTAAAGTATCCTTCAAGTGGGTTGCAACCAAAATCTGCAGTCCTTATCTTTTCATTTCTTCCTTTCATTTGGCTTAAACCCACTTTGTATTTCTAGCCTAAAAAGCCCCTCACAAAATATTTTGTCCTTCTTATACTTGTAAATTTTATTTCCTTTCACAGTCAAATTCATATACTCATTGTCTCCAGTGCTCACAATCCATCACAATTAGTCTATTTTTCTCCCGATGAGGAAGTCACCCAATAATTTCCAAATTGAAGTATCCTTCCATATTAAATCACCTGCCTATCCATTTTCCTGATGCTTTTCTTTTTGATTACACAGCAAAGGCGATCATATTGCAAGTATTCAAAAAGTTATCTGTAGACTGATTATGAGAAACTCCTGCCTCTGGGGCTATTTCTCTGTCTCCTTCACTGTGTCCCCATTTTGTGGGGACATTTCTCAAGACTGTGTCCTTGGTCATAACCTTTTAAGCCCAAGCAGTGACCAAGGAATCATCTTTGGGTAGTTTGGCTATAACATGTGCTATATGAAGAGATGTTTATAAGAGATATGGATGAAATGGCTGATGAATTAATTGAAAGCCTGAAATACTAAGCCATCAAAAGTGGTCTTGACTGTATAAGCAAGAGGGGTTGTGGATGGTTCCCCATGTATGTAACACTCTCTTGAATGTCACAGGAGTTGAAACAGATATAAACCTATGTTTCACACCTTATATATGCACAGATTCTCACAAACATCCATCTTCTGGAGAATCTTTACGATATAGTCTTTTAAACATCTTACATTTCCTTTTTAATAATTTTATTTATTTATTTTGGTCTGTGCTGGGTCTTCATTGCTGCACAGGCTTTTCTCTAGTCACGGCAAGCAGGTGTTACTCTTTGGTTGCAGTGCGCAAACGTCTCATTGCGATGGCTTCTCTTGTCATGGAGCACAGGCTTCACTCACTGTGATGCACCAGCTTAGTTGCTCTGTGGCATGTGGGATCTTCTTGGATCAGGGATTGAACCCGTGTCTCCTGCATTGGCAGCTGGATTCTTTACCACTGAGCCACCAAGGAAACCCTAAACATCTTTAAAACTGTTTGAATCAAATTCTCATTAACATGTGGAAAAGAATGTGGTACTAAGATAATCTAAGTTATATAGGTGGGGAAAATGAATACATTCTTTTTAAGAAGATTTGATTTATAATTACATCAATTTCTCATTTTACTAGCATGCTATGTGATAGATATCAAAGGCTATTTCTAAACCATCCAGTGTTTTATTTAGATTATTCCTTTTTTATTTAGATCTCTCTTAATTATTTCTAGCAATGTACTTTTCATTGTACAAGTCTCGCATATCTTTTGTTTACATTTCTAAATAGTTCCTCTTTTGATGCTATTGTAAATGGAATTGTTTTTGAATTTTATTTTTTAATTGTTCCACATCAGTTTACAGAAACACAATTACTTCTTATATATCGACCCTGTATCCTGCTGCATTGCTGAACTGATTTGTTCAAATATTTTTAGTGGATTCCTTATGAATTTCTATGTATGAAATTATATACAAGATCATCTGGAAATAGAAATGATTATATTTCTTCCTTTCCAAAGTGAATACCTTTTATTTCTGTCTCTTGGCTAATTGCCCTGGCTAGAACTTCCAGTACCGGTTTTAATAGAAATGGCAAAAGCAACATCTTTTTCTCATTCTTGATTTTGAAAAGTGAAAGTAAAATTTGCTTAGTCATGTCCGACTCTTTGTGACCCCAAGGACTATACAGTCCATGGACTTCTCCAGACCAGAATATTGGAGTGGGTAGTTTTTCCCTTCTCTAGGGGTATTTTCAATCCAGGGATAGAACTGGGGTCTCCTGCTTGCAGGCGGATTCTTTACCAACTAGGCTATGAGGGAAGCCTTGCTCTTAGGAGAAAAGTACTCTGTCTTTCACCATTATTTTGAAATGGAAGTATCTTTGAAAATATCTTGATTTTTCTTAATTTTGAAAGAAGAGATTATTCAGATTCAAGATTCTTGGCTGACAATCTTTGACCTCTTTCATCAATTTGACTATGATTCATATGTCTATGTTTTGATGGATATCCCTAAGTTTATTGACTTTCTTGAATGTGTAAATTAGTATTTCAAGTTTGAGAAGTATTTGGTCATTATTTCTTCATCTTTTTTTTTTTTTTTT
>SJYV01016343.1:738919-840358 GCA_006410875.1 Neotragus pygmaeus | reverse complement strand
TATTTGGTCATTATTTCTTCATCTTATCTTTTTTTTTTTTTTTTTTGCCATTTTGTTCTCTTATCCTTTTGGAATTCCCGTTGTGTGTATGCTTATGCTTTCCCACAGATCTCTTAGACTGTTCATTTTTACTTATTCATTTTTCTTTCTATTCCTCAAACTAGATAATGTCTATTGGCATTTTTTGAAATTCATTCCTTCTTCATTCTGTCACCTCAAATTTGCTCTTCCCCTACATTAAATTTTTGTTTTTGTTATTGTATTTACAATGTCAGGAATCCTATTTGACTAAATTTTTTACAATGTGTAACTCTTCAGTAATATCTTTTATTTAATGTGACATTATGCTAATTTTTTCCATTAAGTTTTGAGGCATAGATTTCTTTGAGCATATTAAAGGTAGCTGATACAGTCTTTGTCTAGTAAGTCCAATATCTAGTTTCCTTAGGGACTTATTAGACAAGCACTTTATTCTTTTTTAAATTATTAATAAATTTCCTAAAAAATATAACAACTGTGGTATCAGTTTCCTTTACTCAGTTCAGTTCAGCCACTCAGTCATGTCCGACTCTTTGCAACCCCATGAATTGTAGCATGCCAGACCTCNCTCTCTTCCCAGGTCTTTCCTGGGCATTAGCAAATGTATAGCCTTTTAGATTTCCAAGAATATGTCTGAGCTTTTTAAAGTTTTCTGTGACTGTCAAGTTCTGCAAGATTTCCTTTTAAATTCCTCAGTCAGGCTCTTGTTTGCCCAACTGACATTTTGCCAGCAATTTGCTATAATAAAGGCCTGAGGTAGGCTTCTCGCTACACACACACACACATGCACACATACACACACTGAGTTGAATTCTAATCCAATAAAATAATCACTACAGTCTGAGAATAGAGGTTTCCCACAGTTCATCTTTGAACAAAATGTTGACTGTGCTCTGTGGATGGCACATTTAGCAAATCTCAAAAAGCAGTGAGGTCTTTTCATTATCTGCAATACTAAAGATTTTGGCTACTATACTACTGAACTGGGGAAGGTGAAGAAAAGGAAAGAGCTACAAGTTAAAATGTCACAGACCCCATCATCTCACTGAGTTTCAACAGTTTCTCTTTGAGGGATGAATTTCAGTTTATCCTATGACTTTGATTATTGCCAGAATTGTGCACTTGATTTTAGATTATTGATTTTAGTTTTTTCCCATAATTGTGTTGTTTTACACAAAGAACAAAATCCACTGAGCTCTTCACTTTGCCATTCCAGGTGTTCACTCTCTAGTTCATTTCTCTTTCTCTTTCAACTGTTAAAAACTTATGTCTTGTACTGTTTGGCCAACTAAAGCAGATTTTCTCTCTGTGCTGTTTCCTTCACCCAAAATGCAATCCTAACAAATGCAATACATTGTAAAGTGCCACTGAAAAATCAAGTATTAAAAAGGCTTAGGAAACTGCATTCTTCAGCGTTACTGGTTGGGGTATAGACAACTCATTGGAAAAGACTTTGATGCTGGGAGGGATTGGGGGCAGGAGGAGAAGGGGACAACAGAGGATGAGATGGCTGGATGGCATCACTTACTCGATGGACGTGAGTCTGAGTGAACTCCGGGAGTTGGTGATGGACAGGGAGGCCTAGCGTGCTGCGATTCATGGGGTTGCAAAGAGTCGACTGAGTGATTGAACTGAACTGGAAACTGCATTGAATATGTATGTAAATATGTGGTGGTGGTGGTTTAGCTGCTAAGTCATGTCCAACTCTTTGCAATCCCAAGGGCTGTAGCCTGACAGTCTCCTCTGTCCATGGGATTTCCCAGCCAACAATACTGAATTGGGTTGCCATTTCCTTCTCCAAGGGATCTTCCCGATTCAGGGATTGAACCCACATCTCCTGTTGGCAGGTATTTCCTTACCACTGAGCCACCTGAGAAGCCCATGTAAATATATACCTACATATGTGTGCGAATCTGGAAATAAATAAGTAGGTATAGTTTCCTTTCTTTGTTCTAAAAATGATTTAAAAGAACAACAGCCATTTTATCATGATGGCTTCCACTGGAAAAATGGCCAGAATAATTTGGCAGCTGATAGCAAACTTGGGCCAAAATGTTACATGATTTTTTCAAAAACAGAAGATTTATGAAGATAATCATAAAGTAACTATTTTTTTTCTACCACTAGTAATGCTATGGGTAGGTTTGTTTGTTTTCTGCCATTGGATGGTATCTAGTAATGCTATGGGTTGTTTGTTTGTTTGTTTTTCCTGTCATTAGGTGAAAATTCAGTTAGCTCCTCTAGATCCTTTATGGAAATTAAAAAAAAGAGAGAGAGAGAGAGTTTTTATCAGTTTGAGTCACAAACACTCTCTCAATTCAGTAATCAAAATTATCCAGTTTAATGATCTATATTGGTCAAAGTAGGACTTTTCCCCATACATTTCCTAAGCTAAGTTTACTGAAGTCAGGGCATACACTTTTAGGAAAGAATTGCAAGTGACTTTTCTCCTTCTCCCTCATTTCCAGCCTTACACACGAACTACTAATTCTGGTTCCCTCTTCTGAGGTTTCAGGAAAGGAAGAGAAAAGAAGTAATGTGAATGAAAACAATCTTACCTGGGGAGTTGTCATCCCTGCTCTATTCTGTCCATTCGTGGGACTTTCTGCCCCCTGCTACTGAGAGCCTCAGGCATCCACTGCCCTGAGCACATGCCCAGGCACTGCTCCTGTTCTGCCTTTTACTTCTCAGCTGCCAAGATCTTGGAGGTATTTCCGAGGTACTTCAGTTGTTCCTTATGTGAAGGTCAGAAGACCCACTGTTCTGGTTGCCATCCTGTTAATGTGAATGTTGATCCAGTACAATTTTTGCGAGAATGAATCAGAATTTTCATGACCAAGCGTCAGAGAAGAGAGGCTTTTCCCCCTCAGTTTCTACCTGTTGTGGCCTGAAGTTTCTTTGAAGCTCACAAAGAAGGGAAATCCATTGAGAATAGTCTGTCCAGAGATCAAGCCCTGAGCTTTTGGAGTGGGAGCACTGGCTCCCACTAGACTACCTAGACTACCCAGAGAACTAACCCTAGAGAGTATCAAATAGTGAGAACTCACACAAAGGAAAACACATGGCATGACCCAACCACCAGTAGCACCCTGTGCAGGATGCCTCATCTAAACAAGAAACAAAACAAAAATACAAACCCAATAATTAGCAGACAGGATTACCACCTCACTCAGCCTTGCCCATCAGAGGAAAAACCAACAAACAAAAACTAAGTACAAATCATACCCAGTACAAAGCTTACACAAACCATTGGACCAAACTTAGGAGAGCAGATATCAAAAGGAATAAAGAAGTCAACCTTGAAGCCTGGGAAAAGGAGACCTCAAACACAATAAGTTAAAAAAAATAATAATGAAAAGGCAGGGAAATACTACACAAATGAAGGAACAAACTAAAAACACAGAAGTCCAAATAAATGAAGAGGCAATAGGCAAACTACCTGAAAAAGAATTCAGAATAATGATAGTGAAGATGATCAAAGCCTTGAAAACAAAATGGAGAAAATGGAAGAATCAGTTAACAAAGACCTAGAAGAATTAAAGAATAAACATACAAACAACACAATTACTGAAATTAAAAATACTCTGGAAGGAATCAATAGCAGAATATCTGAAGCAGAGGAATGAATCAGTGAGCTGGAAAATAAAATGGTGGAAATAACTTCTGAAGAGCAGAATAAAGTAAAAAGATTGAAAATAACTGAGGATAGTTTGAGAGACCTCTGGGACAGTATCAAATGCACCAATATTCAAATTATAGGGATCCCAGAAGAAGAGGAGAAAAAGAAAGTGTATGAGAAAATTTTTGAAGAGATTATAGTTGAAAATTTCCCCAACATGGAAAAGGAAATAGTCAATCAAGTCCAAGAGGCACAAAGAGTCCCATACAGGATAAATCCACCAAGGAGAAACACACCAAGACACACACTAATCAAACTAACAAAGACTAAACACCAAGAAAAAATATTAAAAGCAGCAGGGGAGGAGCAACAAGTAACATACAAAGGAAACCCCATACACTTAACAGCTGATCTTTCAGCGGAAATTCTGCAGGCCAGAAGGGAATGGCAGGATATATTTTAAGTACTGAAAGGGAAAAATCTACAACCAAGATTACTGTACCTGGCAAGGATCTCATTCAAAATTGATGGAGAAATAATAAGCTTTTCAGATAAGCAAAAGTTAAAAGAATTCAGTACCACCAAACCAGCTTTACAACAAATGTTAAAGGGGCTCATATAGTCAAGAAATACAAGAGAAGAAGAAAGATCTACAAAATCAACTCCAAACAATTAAGAAAATGGCAATAAGAACATATATATAAATAATTACTTTAAATGTAAATGGATTAAGTGTTCCAGCCAGAAGACAGAATGGCTGAATGGATACAAAAATAAGACCCGTATATATGCTGTCTACAAGAAATCCACTTCAAACCTAAAGATACATATAGCCTGAAAGTGAGAGGATGGAAAAGTATATTCCATGCAAATAGGAAGCAAAAGAAAGCTGGAGTAGCAATCCTCATATCAGACAAAATAGACCTTAAAATAAAGAAGATTATAACAGAATGATCAAGGGATCAATCCAAGAGGAAGACAAAAAGTCTTTGACAAAATTCAACACCCATTTATGATTAAAGCTCTTCAAAAAATGGACATAGAAGGAACCTACCTCATATATATGATATATATGATAGACCATATATGATAAGCCCACAGCAAACATTATTCTCAATCGTGAAAAACTGTCAGTAATGCCTAATGCGGGTCCAGCTCCAGCAAAAAACTGAAAGCATCCTCCCTAAGATCAGGGACAAGAGAAAGGTGTCCACTTCCAACATTATTATTCAACATAGTTCTGCAAGTCCTAGCTACAGCAATCAGAGAAGAAAAAGAAATAAAAGGAATCCAGATTGGAAAAGAAGAAGTAATGCTCTCACTGTTTGCAGATGACATGATACTGTACATAGAAAACCCTAAAGATCAGAAAATTACTAGAGCTAATGAGTGAATTTAGCAAAGTTGCAGGATACAAAATCAATACACAGAAATCACTTGCATTTCTATATATTAACAATGAAAAATCAGAAAGAGTAATTAAGGAATCAATCCCATTCACCATTGCAACAGTTACATATCTAGGAATAAACTTACCTAAGGAGACAAAAGAACTGTACACAGAAAAATATAAGATATTAATGAAAGAAACCAAAGATGACATAAACAAATAGGGAGATATTCCATGTTCCTGGGTAGGAAGAATCAATATTGTTAAAATGACTATACTACCAAATGCAGTCTACAGATTCAATGTGATCCCTATCAAATTACCAATGGCATTTTTCCCAGAACTAGAACAAAAACTTTCACAATTCATATGGAAACACAAAAGACCCCAAATAGCCAGAGCAGTCTTAAGAAAGAAGAAATGGAGCTGGAGAAATCAATCTTCCTGACTTCAGATTATACTGTAAAGGCACAGTTATCAAGACAGCATGGTACNCCCAGAACTAAAACAAAAACTTTCACAATTCATATGGAAACACAAAAGACCCCAAATAGCCAGAGCAGTCTTAAGAAAGAAGAAATGGAGCTGGAGAAATCAATCTTCCTGACTTCAGATTATACTGTAAAGGCACAGTTATCAAGACAGCATGGTACTGGCACAAAAACAGAAATATAGACCAATGGAACAAGCTAGAAAGTCCAGAAATAAACCCATGCACCTATGGGTATCTTATTTTTGACAAAGGAGGCAAGAATATACATTGGGGCAAAGACAACCTCTTCAATAAATGGTGCTGGGAAAACTGGACAGCTACATGTAAAATAATGAAATTAGAACACTTCCTAACACCATACACAAGGATAAACTCAAATGGATTAAAGACCTGAATGTAGACCAGAAACTATAAAACTCTTAGAGGAAAACATAAGCCAAACACTCAATGACATAAATTAAAGCAAGATCCTCTATGACCCATCTCCTAGAATAATGGAAATAAAAACAAAAGTAAACAAGTGAGACCTGATTAAACTTAAAAGCTTTGCACAGAAAAGGAAACTATAAGCAAGGTGAAAAGATAACCCTCAGAATAGGAGAAAATAATAGCAAATGAAACAACTTGACAAAGGATTAATTTCCAAAATATACAAGAAACTCATACAACTCAATGCCAGAAAAACAAACAATTCAATCAAAAAGTGGGGAAAAGACCTAAACAGACACTTCTCCAAAGAAGACAAAGACATTAAAAGATGTTCAACATTGCTCATTATTAGAGAGATGCAAATCAAAACTACAATGAGATGTCACCTCACACTGGTCAGAATGCCATCATCAAACAGTCTATGAACAATAAATGCTGGAGAGGGTGTGGAAAAAAGGGAACATTCTTGCACTGTTGGTGGGAATGTAAATTGATACAGCCACTATGGAAGACGGTATGGAGATTCCTTTAAAAATAGAAATAAAATCATCATATGACCCAGCAATCGCACTCCTAGGCATATACCCTGAGGAAACCAAAACTGAAAAGATGTATGTATCCCATTGCTCATCACAGCACTATTTACAATAGCTAGAACATGGAAGTAACGTAGCTGTCCATCAACAGATGAAGGGATAAAGAAGTTGGGTACATATATACAATGGAAGATTATTTAGCCATAAAAAGGAATGCATTTGAGTCAGTTCTGATGAGGCAGATGAACCTAAAACCTATTATACAGGCTGAAGTGAGTCAGAAAGAGAAAGATAAATATCATATTCTAACACATATATACGAAATCTAGAAAAATGATACTGAAGAATTTATTCACAGGGAAGCAATAGAGAATAGACATATGGACATGAGGAGAGGGGAAGAGAGGGTGAGATGTATGGAAAAAATAACATGAAAACTTACATTACAATATGTAAAACAGAAAGCCAACGGGAATTTGCTGTATGGCTCAGGAAACTCAAACAAGGGCTCCGTATTTATCTAGAGGGATGGGATGAGGCAGGAGATGGGAGGGAGGTTCAAAAGGAAGGGGATATATGTATACTTATGGCTGGATTCATGCTGAGGTTTGACAGAAAACAACAAAATTCTATAAAGCAATTATCCCTCAATAAAACAATAAATTAAAAAGAAAAAAAACTTACTTGACTAGTATCATAATAAGACACCTTCTGGCCAACAGATAGTTAAATCTGAGTCTTTTTTCTATGAAGCTTCCAAGTTTGGGTCTTTCGTGATACCCTCACTCCAGGGTTTTTACTCAATAGAGAGTTGTTCCTAGGTCCTTTTGCTAAAGACTCCAACTTTGCCTCAAAATTTCTTGAGAGGCCACTTGCACTTCTATAGCTGTTCCATTTCCACAGGCCCCCCATTAGCCTAACCTTGCAAACCAACTGTTATAGACAATTAGCTTATACATCTACCTTTCCTTGTTATTTAGTTATTCAGGCATTATTCTTTGACTCTTGAATCAGACCTAAGCTTCTTACAATCAGAAATGATGTCACTTGTTCTTTATGACCTTGAATCATTTCTATTGCTATCAACATTTGAGTAAATATGTGCAAAAATGTGGGGCTTCCCAGATGTTTCAGTGAGTAAAGAATCCACCAGTAAGGCAGGACACAGGAGATGAGGGTTTGATCCTGGGTAGGAAAGATCCCTTGGAGGAGGGCATGGCAACCCACTCCAGCATTCTTACCTGGAGAACCCCATGGACAGAGGAGTCTGGCAAACTACAGCCCCTAGGGTTGCAAAGAGTCCTACATGACTAAAGCGACTGAGTGTGCACACAAGTGTACACCAATGAAATGCTAGTTGGTGTAACAATAACTAATAGTAGCTAACACTTACTGAACACATATTAGGTATTGCTCAAGAATATAGTTACTTCACATATGTTGATAATTTTACATATATTATCATATGTAATCACTTTATAGGGCAGATGAAGCAAACTCTTAGAGAAGGTAGTATCTCCATGTTATATATGATGAAGATGAGTTCCAGAAGATGAGGCAAATGACTTAAGAATATATAGCTAATGGATGGCAGAACTAAAGAGTCCAGTTCTAAAATACCTACACTTTGGTATTTTAACATACTAGTTATCCCTAACATACTCAACATACTAGTATCTCTAACATATTCAACATTCTACTATGTTTGGCATCCCTAACATACTCAACAATCAAAACACTAAGAACATGGCATCCAGTCCCATCATTTCATGGCAAACAGATGAGGAAGCAATGGAAATAGTGAAAGACTTTATTTGGGGCAGGGTTCCAAAATCACTGCAGGTGGTGACTGCAGCCATGAAATTAAAAGACATTTGCTCCTTGGAAGAAAAGTTATGACCAACATAGATAGCATCTTAGAAAGCAGAGACATCACTTTGCCAACAAAGGTCCATCTAGTCAAAGCTATGGTTTTTCCAGTATCCACTTATGGATGTGAGAGCTGGACTATAAAGAAAGCTGAGCACCAAAGAATTGATGCTTTTGAACTGTGGTGTTGGAGAAGACTCTTGAGAGTCCCTTGGACTGCAAGGAGATCCAACCAGTCCATCCTAAAGAAATCAGTCCTGAATATTCATTGGAAAGACTGATGCTGAAGCTAAAACTCCAATACTTTGGCCACCTGATGTGAAGAACTGACTCATTGAAAAAGACCCTGATGCTGGGAAAGATTGAAGGCAGGAAGAGAAGGGGACAACAGAGGATGAGATGGTTGAATGGTATCACCAACGCAATGGACATGAGTTTGAGCAAGCTCCGGGAGTTGGTGATGGACAGGGAAGCCTGGCGTGCTGTAGTCCATGGGGTCACAAAGAGTCGGACATAACTGAACAACTGATCTAAACTGAACTGAACTGAACATACTAGTGGCTCTGACACTAACTTTTTGCATAGTGTCCTAAAAAAACCTCTTTTTCATCCTCAATTGTCCTTTTTACAAAATGAGGACAGACTGAAGCACCAAGGCCCACACTCCTGCTTTGTCATGCTATGGTTCAGTGAAGACATCTCTAATCACATCCTCTCTATAAACTTCTGGCCATTAAAACTGTCACAGATGAATTGCCTTGAACAACAATAACAATCTCTTCTCTCTACACCTATCACTTCACTTCATTTTTAAAGCATTTCTAAGCTATAATAGAATCTCTAGAAATAGAGCCTCAAACACAGGTGCAAAACTAACAAGAAAATGCTGCATTCTGACTCTTTAAAACTTTAATATTTTAGTGTTCTTTGACCATGAGATACCTGAATTCAGCACATGAACTTATGTAGCCCTGCAAACCTAACAGTAGGATCAGAATAAATAAGAAGCAGCAAAAAAGTGCAAAACACTATTATCTGCTTTTTTTTGTATTGTATTGTATTTATTTATTTTTACTTTATTTTACTTTACAATACTCTATTGGCTTTGTCATACATCGACATGAACCTACCACAGGTGTACACGAGCTCCCAATCCTGAATCCCCCTCCCACCTCCCACCCCACAACGTCTCTCTGGATCATCCCCATGCACCAGCTCCAATTTTCTTTCTTAAAAAGAAAATTACTCCCCATCACTTTCTGCAAGACAAATTTTCTCAGTGGTGTATCATCTCTGCCCACCCAGCCACCCCCATCAATCATTGATGTTTAAGCAGATTTGCTTAATCCTTTAAAACACATTCTACTGTGTGCCAGTCTGAACTTGACACAGAACTCTCTTCTGTGAGCTCTCTGAAGAGGATCATCAGAGGTCTTGGCAGTAAATAATAAAAAGTTCAGCATATACAAGTTGGAAGTATCCAGAATACAGGTGTGATCTAAAATGTTTCAAGTGTGAGCAATGCAGGCTTATCTCTTGACAAAACATAGATTTACTCTCATCAAATTATCACTTGACGAGAGTTTATAGGACTGATGCCGAAGCTGAAGCCCCAATACTTTGGCCACCTGATGTGAAAAGCCAACTCATTGGAAAAGACCCCAGTGCTAGGAGAGATTGAGGGCAGGAGGAGAAGGGGGCAACAGAGGATCAGATGGTTGGATGGCATCACTGAGTCAATGGACATGAGTCTGAGCAAAGTCCAGGAGATAGTGAAGGAAAAGGAAGCCTGGCATGCTGCAGTCCATGGAGTCTCAAAGAGTCAGACACAACTGAGTGACTGAAGAGCAAACAACAAACAAATCAACTGTGGAAAGGCAGGAGAGCAGCTTGGATCTGATGCCATCTTCAAAGTCAGTATTGAGCCTAGACTGACAGGCACCATGTTATCAGCTCTATAGCTCACTACCATTGAGTTCCATGAATGGGATTTGTGCATTTGTTCAGTATCTTGCACCCATCTCAGTAGTTTCTGGCCTGGATATCCATAACAAGTTGATATGCAGCAAGGCCAATAAACACAGTTGGTGGAGGTTTAGGGATAACAAGTATCATGGAAAATGTCCATGTGAGACAAAGAGATCTACTTGGCCCCAGAGATCCACACCATATCTTGACCGGCTATGTCTATGTATTATTAGCATTAAAAGTCAGGGGCTTCACAATCTTCCATGAGAAAATTGTACTGAGTTTGCATAATATGATAAGCAAGACAAGTTAGAGTCTATAGTCAACTCCAATGATTCATAACAACCAGAGCATGCTGTGCTTATCCAAAAATCAGTTCAACTTGGCTTTGGATTATGTCACTTGAAAAACAAATAAAGCAAAATTTACTTAAAAGGTTCATAGTTATGCAATTGACTAATTTAGATTCAAGGCCCTGAATCTAAAATCCAGGTCTTCTCACTCCCATTAAGATGATCTTGTATTTTTATCAGATTACTGTCAATTTGTCAACAAATTCTAGTATTTGACAGAATAAGAAATTAGAATGGATATGGTTGCAAAGAAAGGAAGAAGATATAGTCTTGGGGTTCTCAGAAAAGTTAGATCCTACTGAAATAGTAAAAGAGGAGAATAAGAAAATAGGCTAGAATGTTTCATGCAGAAGGAATAAAACACATCTACTCATTTTGGGCTTCCCAGGTGGTGCTAGGGGTAAAGAACCCACCTGCCAGTGCAGGACACATAAGAGCCATGGGTTCAATCCTGGGTTGGGAAGGTCCCCTAAAGGAGGGTAGACAACCCACTCCAGTATTCTTGTCTAGAGAATCCCCATGATCAGAGGAACTTGGCAGGCTACAGTCCATGGGGTTGCAAAGAGTCAGACATGACTGAAGTGACTTAGCACACACCAATTATTTTAGTTAAGTATTTAGTTGTTATCATTATGATTTAGCAACAGGCCGTCCCTGGTGGCTCAGACAGTAAAGAATCTGCCTGTGAAGCAGGAGACCCAAGTCACCTGCATGACTGCAAGACTTGGCAAATCAGTTTATTTCTTAAAATTCTGTAAGTCCATCAGTCTTATATATGACATTCCTGTTAATTATTACCTAAAAAGCTTAAGTCTGAATGTGAGATTCTGTCACAAACATTCATGTAAGCCAACTGTTCCTCTTGCAGCAGCCTCCTCTGAAAAAGTAGACAGAGCAGAATTGGTGTGGCTGGAAGTCTAAAGCATTTTATGGAAGAATCTGAGTTCAGCAGAAAATTTTATCACCGTGTTTCTTTTCTAAAGATTTCTATATGCATGTGAATTATAAGAGCCAGAATAATTAGATCACATTTAATAGTAATGCATGCATTATAGACTCAAGGTAATGTGAATGATGGCTGATATTTATACCCTAAGAATTATAAAGTAATTTTTCTACCTCCTCCCATTTAATGAGCTTCTTCACATATCCATTGGGTTTTCAACCTCTGACAAGTGCCACTATGGAAAAGGAAAAAGAGAGGGGGGAAAAATGAGCACTTCTCAAAGTCTGAAAAACTTATTAACACCAACAAATTTCACATCTGATTTTTTCTCACATAAGTATTAAATTTCAGCAGAATTTATTAACTCAGCTCAAAAAACGTTTCCAGGGACACGGCTTCTTCCTATCTTCTGGTTTTGCATCTTTGATCTGGTTTCTTTCAACTATATGCTTGTTTCTCACTGTCACAAGCTAGCTGCTGCAGTTCTTTGTAGGACAAGCAACACATTGTAGGAGTCACAGAAGTGTTGAGCAATGGAAGAAAAGAAAAATAGTTCCTCCACTGTCAGTATTTACCAGTGAGAAAAGGCTTCCCAAACAAACTCTTCAATAGACCTTCTCTCACATCTCATTTGCCAAAATTACCTTAAATGTCAATGATAAATTCATTCACAGTCAAGGACAATGGTTAACACCCATCCAGATCCATTTCCTCCTTGTGGAGATGAAGCCAAGTTTACACATCTGCCTGCATTCAAAGGAAGAAGAATAACCAAAAGTATCTTCTCATTTGACATACCTACTGGCCATCCAGCAGCTCTGCCTGAGTACTTTGCAGCAAACCTCAAGCATGTCATTTTTCCCATAGATTAGCATGCAACCTAATAAAGACACCATGCCGTAATTACACCTCACAGAATTAACAGTGACCCAGTGCCAACGCAGGAGACATGGGTTCAATCCCTGGGCTGGGAAGAACCCTTGGAAAAGGAAGTAGTAACCCACTCCAGTATTCTCACCTGGGAAATCCCATGGACAGAGGCACCTGGCAGGCTATAGTCCATGAGGTTGCAAAAGAGTCGGACATGAATTAGCAACTAAATACTACCACACCATTTGATGAAGGATAAAAATTCCAAAGAGCAAGAGAGGATGAAAATCCAAGAGGTCAGGAATCACAGGAAATGACTATGATGTGAAATATGGAATAGGAGCTAACATAGCTAAGTGTGGAATAATTAAAACCAGCAGCTGTAGCAGTTTTAAGTTATACAAGAAACACAGACAGATATGGGAAAACCTGAGACCAGATATTATTGGCAATTTTATTAGTGTGTAAATGTTACCATATGACTGTATTTAAATAAGTTAACAACCTGCACCTTCATGCACCATCACGCTTCCTTCCCCTCCCCCCAAAACAGACTCTGACTAGATTTAGCATATGCCATCACTTTTAAGAACATTAAGATACTTAAGTACTACTGTTTCCTTATTATGAGATGACTTCACATGGAAAAGGTGCTAAACAGCATTTTTAAAATACAAATTGACGTTCACGGGAGTAATCGCCAACTGCCACAGAGGCGCCAAACCATGGATTAGACATTCAACTTGGAACAGAAAAGAAAGAAAAAGAAAGGCATTTTTAAAACTTCAAGATAGTTAGAAGAATTGATGTTTTTCAAATGTTTTTGGAGAAGACTCTGAGAGGCCCTTGGACTGCAAGGAGATCAAACCAGTCAATCCTAAAGGAAATCAATTCTGAATATTCATTGGAAGGACTGATGCTGAACCTGAAGCTCCAATACTTTGGCCACCTGATGCTAAGAGCCAAATCATTAGAAAAGACCCTGATGCTAGGAAAGATAGAAGGAAGGGGAAGGAGATGACAGAGGATGAGATGGTTGGATGGCATCACCTAGTCAATGGACGTGAGTTTGAGCAAGCTCCAGGAGTTGGTGATGGACAGGGAAGCCTAGCGTGCTGCAGTTTGTGGGTCATAGAATCAGACATGATTAAGCAACTGAATGATGACAACAAAGATAGTCAGAAAGACATTTGTGAACATGTTAATAATAGGTTTATCCTCATAGGCACCGTGGGCATCCAAGGTAGGCTTTGGAAAGTGAATCGTTAAACTAACAGAGGTTTTTTGATGGGCTATTCACAATAGTTAAAAGAACTTTAGGTTTGGAATCAGACAAAGTTAAGCTTGTATGTACTCATTCGCTTTAGTCGTGTCTGACTCTTTGAGACTCTATGGACTGTAACCCGCCAGGCTCCTCTGGCCCTAGGATTTTCCAGGCAAGAATACTGGAGTAGGTTGCCATGCTCTCCTCCAGGGAATCTTTCTGACCTAGGGCTGGAACCTGTGTCTCCTGCTTCTCATGCATTGGTTAGATTCTTTACCACTGAGCCACCAGGGAAACCCTAAACTTAAGCTTACTCCCTGGCTTTACTGGTCACTAACTTTAAACACATTACCTAATCTTTGCGAGGATCATTGTACTCTCGTAGTAGGACAGCAATGTAGGAGTCTTGGATACTTGGTAAAGAGCTAGAGATGATGCCTAGCACAGTGGTGAACATAACAGCCAAGAGTGAGAGCAGTAGTGGAAACAGAAGTAGTGTTGGTGGCGGCACGGGTTGTGCATGGCTAGAGGTGGTGACAGAGGAAGAAAGTGTCATAAAGCCATGTTAGCAACCATATAAGGCATCTGTTTACGTATCATTGACTATATAGAAGCAATATACTACTGAATAAAGAGTAGTCTCTATATATCAATGAGAATTATCCTTTGATAAAAATGTTCTTAAGAAATGCCATGAAATAGTGAAGGAAGAGAAGAACCACAACCACAACCACTCAGATGGTTTCATCTACATAGAGTTTCAGGCAAGAACTATGGAGTGAGATCACTGGGCAGGTCAGGGGAATATTAATTAAGGCTTCAAAAGTAGCACAAGTTGTGACACGAGGGATGAATTAGAGGTATACTTAAAAAGAGAAATCTAATATGCAATAGAGCAGAAGGACTGAAACAAGAGAGCATGAAACTAAGAAATATTTGTCCTTTGAAATAATGCCATTTGCAGCAACAAGATGCAGCTAGAAATTATTAGCAAAGTAAGCCAGAAGGAGAAAGACAAATACCATATAATATGTATGGTATATGATACAAATACCATATAACTTGACTTATACGTGGAATGTAAGACACAAATGAACCTATCTATGAAACAGAGAATCACAGACATAAAGAAGAGATGAGTGGTTGCCAAGGGGGAGGGGGTTGGGGAAAGAATGAAGTGGGAGATTGGGGGTAGCAGATGTAAGCTTTTATATTAGTATACAGAATGGATAAACAAGACAAAATCCTATTGCATAGCACAGATAACTATATTCAATATCCAATGATAAAGTATATTAAAAAGAATATATAAGTATAACTGAGTCACTTTACTGCAGAAATTAATACAACTTTGTAAATCAACTATAGTTCAATTTTTTAAAAGACATAATTATTGCTTTTCAAGCAAAGTTTTCTCAAGTCTCAAAGAGATATTCTCCACTAGACACATTATTACTTTCTCCATAACTTATTAAATTCTCTGCCTCCCAGTACTGCTTTCCTCACTCCAGTAATTGATTAACAATTATTACACACAAGGTTTATGAAAGTAGAGCTGTTTTTGGAAAGCTGTGTAACAAATCACTGCTACCTGAAGGAATGGGATGGGATAGCATAAAAGGACAAGCTGCAAAAATATAATTTAGAAAATAATGAGACACTGCTCTACAAAAATATTGTGCTTAATGTCACAAAAGTATTATGCCAACCTCTCTGAAATTATATGTTACCATTTGCAACCTGAACTTCTCATTCTAGACAAGCTTATTTTCACCAAACTACTTCTACCAAATGCCAGAATTGCCATCTTGTTTCTTCTTTTTTAGTAAAAAATTGTTTTATAGATTGTTCTTTTGAGTCCCATTCTCTTTGTGGGGTCTTTCTTGGTCACTTCAATCCATGCTAACCTCTCCTTAGTTCCTTTTGTGCTGGTATTTGATCCAGCCATTAGACGTTTACCATACATATTTCTTTGCTCTCTTGTAATCACTTTGCATTTCAGTATGTTCCATGTTCTTAAGTAAGCATCTTGGGGATGAGGTCTATTAATATCCCTTGCATCCATAACAGTTGTGTTTTATTTATTTATTATGTTTTAGCATTTCCATGACAGACTATTCATTATATTGCCCCAAACACAATTTTTAAGGTAGCTTGCCTGTTGCTATTTTATTCGCTAAGTCATGCCTAACTGTGACCATGTGGACTGTAGCCCACCAGGCTTCTCTCTCCATGGGATTTCCCAGGCAAGAATACAGGAGTGGGTAGCCATTTCCTTCTCTAGGGAATCTTCTTGACCCAGGGACCACATCTCCTCTGTCTCCTGCGTTGGCAGGTGGATTCTTTACCACTGAACCACCTGGGAAACCATCACAGTATGCTGTTCCAAATGGGGTGATAGTGGCAATGACCCTGAAGCAAGAAGCAATTTTTTATTTAAATGTTTGTACAAGGCAAAGGACAGAATAAAGGATATGGCAATTTGTGTTGCACGAGTCTTGAATCATCCATGAAATGGTGATCTGTGAAAAGTTAAAGATTTGTATTGTAAACTTGAGAACAATTGTTCAAAAAATAAACCCTGAGGAGACCAAAATTGAAAAAGACACATGTATCCCATTGCTCATCACAGCACTATTTACAATAGCTAGAACATGGAAGCAACCTAGCTGTCCATCAACAGATAAATGGATAAAGAATTTGGGTACATATACACAGTGGAATATTAGTCAGCCGTAAAAAGGAATGCATTTGAGTCAGTTCTGATGAGGTAGATGAACCTAGAACCTATTATACAAACTGAAGTGAGTCAGAAAGAGAAAGATAAATATCATATTCTAATGCAAGTTGAGCGCCGAAGAATTGATGCTTTTGAACTGTGGTGCTGAAGAAGACTCTTGAGAGTCCCTTGGACTGCAAGGAGATCCAGCCAGTCCATTCTGAAGGAGATCAGCCCTGGGATTTCTTTGGAAGGAATGATGCTGAAGCTGAAACTCCAATACTTTGGCCACCTCATGCGAAGAGTTGACTCACTGGAAAAGACCCTGATGCTGGGAGGGATTGGGGGCAGGAGGAGAAGGGGACAACAGAGGATGAGATGGCTGGATGGCATCACTGACTCGATGGACTCACATTGGTGAGTGGGAGTTGGTGATGGACAGGGAGGCCTGGCATGCTGCAATTCATGGGGTCGCAAAGAGCCGGACATGACTGAGTGACTGAACTGGACTGAACTGAACTGAACACATATATTCGGAATCTAGAAAAATGATAATGAAGAATTTATTCACAAGGCAGCAATGGAGAAACAGACATAGAGAATAGACATATGGACGTGGGGAGAGGGGAGGAGAGGGTGAGATGTATGGAAAGAGTAACATGGAAATTTACATTACCATATGTAAAACAGATAGCCAATGGAAATTTACTGTTTATGGCTCAAGAAACTCAAACAGGGGCTCTGTATCAATCTAAAGGGATGGGATGGGGTGGGAGATGAGAGGGAGGTTCAAAAGGGAGAGGATATATGAATATCTATGGCTAGATTCCGGAGAAGGCAATGGCACCTCACTTCAGTACTCTTGCCTGGAAAATCCCATGGATGCAGGAGCCTGGTAGGCTGCAGTCCATGGGGTCGCTAAGAGTCAGACACGACTGAGCAACTTCACTTTCACTCTTCACTTTCATGCATTGGAGAAGGAAATGGCAACCCACTCCAATGTTCTTGCCTTGAGAATCCCAGGGATGGGGGAGCCTGGTGGGCTGCTGTCTATGGGGTCGCACAGAGTCGGACATGACTGAAGCAACTTAGCAGCAGCAGCAGCATGGCTAGATTCATGCTGAGGTTTGACAGAAAACAACAAAATTCTATAAAGCAATTATCCTTCAATAAAAAAAATAATTTAAAAGAAAAAATAGATATCAATATAGGAGATAAAATTAAAGCATATTCAACCCAGAATTAGTTCAAAAGATGGGAGAAAAAAAGAAAATGGAGCCAAGAACAGATGAACAAATAAAAAACAAATGGTAAGATGCTAAATAGAAACCATACCATATAAATAATTATGTTACTGTAAATATTTTTAACATTTTGATTTAAATACAGTGATTTTCAGGTCAGATAAAAAAGGCAAATCCAACTGTATGGTGTCTAGAAGGACCTCACTTTAAATATAAAAACACAGATTAAAAGGAAAAAGAACAAGGAGGTAAATACTAATAAAAAAGGAAGTTACAATGATTACATTGATATCAGAAAAAAATAACCTTAAAGCAAGAAAAATTACTAGATATGTCAAAAATTATTATTTTAATGACTAATGTGAATCTCACTATAGATTTAATGATTCCCATCTAAAATCTCAATGGGTATTTTGCCAAAGTTGACAGCTGATCCAAAATTTTAGATGGAAATTGCTGGGGTTTGAGGAAAAGATTAACCTTAGATTGGAAGAGAAAATGTTATTAACAGAAACAAAGCATGGAGATCAGGATAAATGCACAAGAATACATTGTGGAGCATGGAAAAAATTAGTCACAAATTCCACCTGATGGCTATAGGCAATGAGGTCATCAGCTGAAAAGCAGTTGGACAGTAGTCTGCAATTTTTAAAGAGAGGTTTGGTGTATTGGGATATCCTCTGAATTTAACTGTAGCTAAAGTTAATAATCTTGCAATGTGAAGTCAAATGGTTCTTAGGAAGCATCACTACAAACAAAGTTAGTGGAGGTGATGGAATTCCAGTTAAGCTATTTCAAATCCTAAAAGATGATGCTGTGAAAGTGCTGCACTCAATTTGCCAGCAAATTTGGAAAACTCAGCAGTGGCCACAGGACTGGAAAAGGTCGATTTTCATTCCAGCCCCCAAAAATGGCAATGCCAAAGCATACTCAAACTACTGCACAATTGCACTCATCTCACACTCTAGTAAAATAATGCTAAAATTCTCCAAGCCAGCCTTCAACAGTACCTGAACCATGAAATTCCAGATGTTCAAGCTGGATTTAGAAAAGGCAGAGGAACCAGAGAACAAATTGCCAACATCTATTGGATCATCGAAAGAGCAAGAGAGTTCCAGAAAAACATCTACTTCTGCTTTATTTACTACACCAAAGCATTTGACTGTGTGGATCACAACAAACTGTGGAAAATTCTTCAAGAGATGAGANACCAGAGAACAAATTGCCAACATCTATTGGATCATCGAAAGAGCAAGAGAGTTCCAGAAAAACATCTACTTCTGCTTTATTTACTACACCAAAGCATTTGACTGTGTGGATCACAACAAACTGTGGAAAATTCTTCAAGAGATGAGAATACCAGACTACCTGACCTGCCTCTTGAGAAATCTGTATGCAAGTCAGGAAGTAACAGTTAGAACTAGACATGGAACAACAGACTGGTTCCAAATAGGGAAAGGCGTACATCAAGGCTGTATATTGCCACCCTGCTTATTTAACTTATATGCAGAGTATATCATGAGAAATGCTGGGCTGGAGGAAGCACAAGCTAGAATCAAGNTCCAACCAGTTCATCCTAAAGAAATCAGTCCTGAATATTCATTGGAAGGACTGATGTTGAAGCTGAAACTCCAATATTTTGGCCACCTGATGCAAAGAACTGACTCATTGGAAAAGACCCTGATGCTGGGAAAGATTGAAGGTGGGAGGAGAAGGGGACAATAGAGGATAAGATGGCTGGATGGCATCACTGACTTAATAGACATAAGTTTGAGCAAGCTCCAGGAGTTGGTGATGGACAGGGAAGGCTGGCATGCTGCAGTCCATGGGGTCTCAAAGAGCTGGACAAGACTGAGCAACTGAACTGAAAGAGTCTAGGGGCATGTAAAAGGATATTGAGGGGAAGTCTGAGATCTGGAGTAAGGTGTGAAAGCTTGTATTTGTAGAAGTACCACTTTGGTAATTTATCTCCAAAAATTCTGAGAGGCTAGGGTATTGCATGATTTAGATTTTGGTAAAATTTGGGATTTACTGAAAGATTGAACACTCCAGGGCTTCTCTGGTGGCTCAAACAGTAAAGAATCTGCCTGCAATGTGGGAGACCCAGGTTTGATCCCTGTGTCAGAAAGATCTCCTGGAGAAGGGAATGGCTATCCACTTTGGTATTCTTGCCTGGAGTATTCCATGGACAGTGGATACCAGCAAGCTACAGTCCATGGGGTTGCAAAGAATTGAACACGACTGAGTGACTAGCACTTTCACTGTGTACTCCAAGGTCCCAGAGGATGTGGTATAGTGACTAAGAAGTTGGTAGATGATGACAGCACAGTCAAGGGAGCAAGGAAGGTATACATAGCAGAATGAATGGGTGTCCAAAATATTTGTATTTTCTTTTCATGAGCTTGGAATAGACAGGAAAATGCTAACTTCTATGTATGGCTTGCTCTGTCTCTTTCTCTCTCTCTTTCTCTCTCTTTCTCTCTCTCCCTCCTTCCCTCTCTCTCTCTCTGTATATATACTATAGATTTATATATAATTAATAATATATAATGTTATATATTATTTGTATTTATAAATCTATATATATTTATAAATCTATGTATATATAAATATCTCTCTCAAAGACATGCGCATCCATGTACACACAGACAAAGGTGAGACTGATTCAATTTAATCTCACGCAGGTGAGATTAATGTTAGTTAGATATAAGAAATCTTACTTTGGACTGCAATCAGCTAGGAAGTCCTATTGCTAAAAGATGCCAAGCCTCTTCTTATAGGACATACAAGCAGATAATATTAGAAACACCTAAGAATTTTAAGTCCATGGAATTTAACCCTTCATAATAACAAATGAAAAATTTATATTTGAAGAAATTTTCCACAAGCATATAAAGTCCTCTATTGACAGTGTTGAAAGCAAACTGCACCACTTTTTGGAATCTCTTAGATCTATTCAAAATAATTGCTTGGATTGGATTTTTTTTTAATGAACAAATATAATTCTAGCTTGGGATTAGTTTCAGTTTGAGATATTATTGCTTTCACCCTTACAATGATAGCCCCCCACCAAGAAAAGCAAACGGTAAATCCATAACTTCATAAGTCCATCATAAAACTAAGGTTCTAGGGAAACAAATAAAAAGAAATCTAAAGAACTGCAAGCAGTTGAAAGGTATTTGCAAGGAGAGACAGAATTGCAGCCATGCTTACCTAGAGCAGATATAGTCAGACATGATTTTTAAAAATTCAAAGCTGTCAGTGTTAAGGTCAAGGGTGAGCTATTAAGAAAACATAGAATCATTGGGGATTGAAGAACTAAGGAGATTCACATTAATTTCCAAACTCTTCTCTGTCCAGCAAATCCACCCAATGAAAACAGAAACTTATGTTTACTCCCATTGCTATATGAGATTGTTTACAGCAACTTTACTCACAATTGCTCAAGCTTAGAAACAACCTTAATGTTTTACAACACTCAAACAAGGGAAGACTACTTCACAATAAAAGAAACAAACTGTTGATACAACATGATAAATTTCATATGCATTTTTCTAAATGAAAGAAGGAAGGATAAGCCAAAAGACTACTTAAGACTACATGATTATAGTCTTGTACTCTTACTGCATGATCCCTTTTATATGACATCTGGAAAAGCCAAAGATATAAGAATGAAGAAGAGATCGATGCTTGCCAGAGGCTGGGTAGGAAAAGAATTTGACTATAAAATAGCACTGCTGTGACTGTCCTGTAACTTGATCAAACTTTTACCTAGAATATCTGTCACCATTCCAATGAACTCATATTCTGTGGAATCATTTTGGACTCATGGTATAATGAGGAGAAAATTGGCTTTGAGGCTCCAAGATACTCAAGTTAGAAGTCCAGTTCTCACAAAAACACGACCTTGAGTGAGTTACTTAACATTTCTGAGTCTCAGTTTCCACATCTATTAAATAAGAGATGTTGTCAGGGTTAACTGAACAATGAAAGGAAAACACTTTTAAAAATATTGATTCATTTCCTTTCTTTCCCTTGCTTGTTTTGAAAGGTCACTCCTAATGTCAGCAAATCCTGGCATTATTAATCAGTTCTCTCTTCTTTCAGAAATCTAATTTTCTCCTTCCATGTGGTGTGCGAATTCAGGTAATAACACACATTAGAATGTGTCTAATACATTATCACCTATGTTTAGATTGAAGGTCTGAGGGTCTCCCTATGAATAAATCATGCATTCTTTTCTAGGATTTATGTTTTGTGGAAGCCATCAATGGATTTAGCTGTGAGGTGCTTCTGCAGCAAGAAGCAGGGGAAATGAGCAGGAACTAAAAATCTTGGATATTAAAAATAACCCCCCAGAAGGCAAAATGACCTCCATTTGTTTATGCTCTCAAGCCCACGCTGAACAAGCTGCCACCAAAAGCTTTATTATACAACTGCAGAGCAAGATAACTTCTTCCACGTATTTAATAATAACTTAGACATTTGAAAATGAGAAAGAAAAGCTAATGGCGATTTTTCACAGTGTCCTTGAGTCTCACACAAATAGAAAAGTAGGCAGGAGCCTACCACTGCAGCCTACGTGGGAGTCGGTGAAGAGTTAAACTGAAAAGATTGGAGTGAGCCAACACAGGGGCATAACTTAAGGGGGAACCAGAGGGGAGCATTCTCAGTGCTTCCATTGCCTTAATCCTTCATTAACCTTGAACCTGTGCATTAAAAAGGATTCCGGTTTTTCAAGTATGGCACCTTAAGCAGAAATGGAGAAGTTGAAGGACTTCTGATGGTCCAGTGGTTGAGTAAGACTCTGCACTTCCACTGCAGGGGGTGTGGGTTTGATCCCTGATCAAGGAACTAAGATCCCACATGCCATTTGGTGCAGCCAAAAAAAATGGAGAAGCTAGGAGGAAGTGTTCTGAAAGGCAGAAAAAATTGAGGAGCNCAGTGGTTAAGTAAGACTCTGCACTTCCACTGCAGGGGGTGCGGGTTTGATCCCTGATCAAGGAACTAAGATCCCACATGCCATTTGGTGCAGCCAAAAAAAATGGAAAGCTAGGAGGAAGTGTTCTGAAAGGCAGAAAAAATTGAGGAGCTTGTTTCAGATAAGTTAAGGTACTAGTGGGATGTCCAGGTGGAGATTCCAGAGGACTGTTAGAAATAAACATTGGGTGCTCTGGTGAAGACCTATGCTTGAGAGATATGTTTGAGAAAAATTCCCTCAGAAATACTACAGCAATTCCTCTACATACAAATCTTCGAGTTGGAACGTTTCAACAATGTGAACGTGTGTTCCGTCAACATCAGGTGTGAGTGAAATTGCAGCTTGCCCTCCATCTCCTATTGCTGATGCTCCTTCAGCTCTATCATCTCCCACCCCCTCTCCCTCCTCCAGTCAGTAACTGTTCTTGCCTGTTCACTCAATGCCAGTCCCTGTATGCCAGCTGTTGTACTGGTGCAGTAGCTAAGTCATGTCCAACTCTTGCGATCCCACGGACTATAGCCTGCCAGGATCCTCTGTCCATGGGATTCTCCAGGCAAGAATACTGGAGTGGGTCGCCATTTCCTTCTCCAGAGGATCTTCCCAACCCAGGAATTGAACCCAGGTCTCCTGCATTGCAGGCAGGTACTAGACTACTGTATTTTTCAAGGAACTATACTGTAAGATTTGGAGAAGGAAATGACAACCCACTCCAGTATTCTTGCCTGGAGAATTCCATGGACAGAGAAGCCTGGCAGGCTACAGTCCATGGGGTCGCAAAGAGTCAGACATGACTGAGCAACTATCACTCACTCGCTCACTGTAAAATTAAAAATGTTTTCTTTATTTTTTGTGTTTGTTGTTTATGTATCATTTATCTGAAAAGCATTGTAAACCTGCAACATCACAGTACTAGATAACCAATTGTGTTAGTTGGGTATCTAGGGTAACTTTGTTGGATTTATGAATAAATTGGACTTACAAACATGCTCTCAGAATGGAATTCACTCATAAGTAAGAAACATACTATAGTTGACACCCTGGATGTGGTTGAAATCACCCAAACAGAGAGAGCAGAGAAAGAGTCAGGGATGTAAAATGAGAACAGGAAAATAAATTCACTGAGAACAGAGCACAGAGGTCAGGTGGAAGCTAAGAGAGGGGAAGTTTCAAAAAGGCAGCATTAATCAACAGGATCAAATACTGTTACATGACCAGGAGGTGAGGCTAAACCAAGCATATGTACTCATTTTCTGATTCTATATAAAGCCTAGAGACTCACTCTAAAGAGAAAGGTTGGAGCAAAATTCACTCATATCACTTATAGATGAAAAGCAATTCATATTACCTACAGATGAAAATACACTCATATCACCTATAAATCAAACAATAAAACAAATAAATTCACCAAAATCTTCTTATCTAATACTTCCTGGATGTCCAGGAAGAAAAGAAAAGAACTCTACATTGTTGGTTAACTCTTTTTCTCCCAATTCAGTATAAGCTGATCTGATTTATCGAACTATTTCTCATATTTATACTGTATTTTTTAAAAAAACTTCATTTTGAATAGTGAGTTTCTTGAGAGCAAGGATATAATTTATTTAACATTATACACACAGTAGGGCTTCCCAGACGGCTAGTGGTAAAGAACCCGCCTGCTAAATTTAGGAGATGTAAGAGACGCATGTTAGATCTCTTGGTGAGGAAGGTCCCCAGGAGGAGGGCATGGCAACCCACTCCAGTATTCTTACCTGGAGAAACCAGGGAAAGAGGAGACTGGTGGGCTACAGTCCATGGGGCTGCAGAGTCAAACATGACTGAAGTGACTTGACCCACACATGAGCATACACCCAGTAAGAGGCAAAGGGTGCAACCCAGTCTTTAACTGAGGAAGAAGTAAAAGGATGAGGGGAGGGAAGAAAGAAGAACTAGAAGAAGAAAGGAATCTGATTTCGTTCCTGGACTCTCCTCAGCTATCACATTGATTAGGCTGTTCATCCTTGGCACTGTTCTCTCTCTCTCTCTGATCATCAGGCCTTGCCATCAGACAGTTCTGCTCTGGGCTGATCTGTTTTCATCCTTCAGCTTTCACTTGACCCCCGCACCCTGCTTTCTCCACTGTGACAATTGTTCTAGCACAAACTGTCTCCCAGCCCACCCCTTCTAGGTGGACTGTCATTTAACTCTCCTAGTCAATACCACAGAGAAGGCAATGGCAGCCCACTCTAGTACTCTTGCCTGGAAAATCCCATGGGCGGAGGAGCCTGGTAGGCTGCAGTCCATGGGGTCGCTAAGAGTCAGACACGACTGAGCGACTTCACTTTCACGCATTGGAGAAGGAAATGGCAACCCACTCCAGTGTTCTTGCCTGGAGAATCCCAGGGACGGGGGAACCTGGTGGGCTGCTGTCTATGGGGTCGCACAGAGTCAGACATGACTGAAGCAACTTGGCAGCAGCAGCAGCAGCAGCATTCAATACCAGGTCCATATTCTGAATTGCTCATCATTCTCCCTACAACCCAGGCCCAAATCGAAATTATCTTTGTTTTCCATCTTCCCTATGTCATAATTCCAAGCAGTATCCAAGGCCTCTCAATTCTACTTTCATGTGATTTCTCTGGGATCTATTATTTCCCAGCCTCATTAGCACTACATTCATGCCTCGACTGTTCAAATAACATTGTAACCAAGTTCTTTGTTTGACTATTTCCCTCCTCCAACTAATCCTACATACATTAATCATCCTTGAATACCATTTTCATTATCATAGTAGCAGTTATTCTTTATTAAGCACTTAATACATGGCCAAAAAAATGCCAGACATTTTATATTTATTGAGTCATTTCATTCTTACCTCATGAGATGTAATTATTATCCCCATTTTAGAGATGAGATAACTAAGGCTTCAGTTCAGTTCCGTTGCTCAGTAGTATCCGACTCTTTGTGACCCCATGAATCTCAGCATGCCAGGCCTCCCTGTCCATCACCAACTCCTGGAGTTCACTCAAACTCATGTCCATCGAGCTGGAGACTTGAATTACCATGATATTGATTGGTTTGCCTTGGAAACAAACAGAGATCATTCTGTTATTTTTGAGATTGCATCCAAATATGGCATTTCGGACTCTTTTGTTGACCATGATGGCTACTCCATTTCTTCTAAGGGATTCCTGCACACAGTAGTAGCTATAATGGTCATCTGAGTTAAATTCACCCATTCTAGTCCATCTTAGTTCACTGATTCCTAGAATGTCAGTGTTCACTCTTGTCATCTCCTGTTGACCACTTCCAATTTGCCTTGATTCATGGTCCTAACATTCCAGGTTCCTTTCCAATATTTCTCTTTACAGCATCGAATCTTGCTTCTATCACCAGACCCATTCACAACTGGGTGTTGTTTTTGCTTTGGCTCCATCCCTTCATTCTGGAGTTGTTTCTCCACTGATCTCCAGTAGCATATTGGGCACCTACTGACCTGGGGAGCTCATCTTTTAGTGTCCTATCTTTTTGCCTTTTCATACTGTTCATGGGGTTCTCAAAGCAATAATACTGAAGTGACTTGCCATTCCCTTCTCCAGTGGACCACATTCTGTCAGATCTCTCCACCATGACCCATTCGTCTTGGGTGGCCCCATACGGCATGGCTTAGTTCATTGAGTTAGGCAAGGCTGTGGTCCATGTGATCAGATTGGCTAGTTGTCCCTAACTGTAGTTTCAGTCTCTCTGCCCCCTGACCGCTCTCTCAGTGCCTACCGTCTTACCTGGGTTTCTCTTACCTTGGATGCAGGGTCTCTCTTCATGGCTGCTCCAGCAAAGTGCAGCCGCTGCTCCTTACCTCGGCCACGGGGTAGCTCCTCTCCGCCACCGCCCCTGACCTTCGGCCCGTGGTAGCTCCTCTCTGCTGCCACGATATATATATACACATTCCATATATATATATACACATTCCATATATATATATATACACATTCCATATATATATACACATTCCATATATATATACACATTCCATATATATATATACACATTCCATATATATATATATATATATACATTCCATATATATACACATTCCATATATATATATACATTCCATATATATATATATATATATATACATTCCACATATATATATGTATACATTCCATATATATTTATTTTTATATATATATATATATATATATGAATGGAATACTACTAAACCATAAAAAAGGAGGAAATTTTTGTGATTTGCAGCAATATGAATGAACTTGAAGTGAAATGTCAGACAGAGAAAGACAAATACTGCATGACATCACTTTAATGTGGACTCTAAAAAATACAACAAATTAGTAAATATAACAAAAAAAGAAGTAGATTCACAGATATAGAGAAAAAACTAGTAGTTATGAGGTGGGGTCAATTTAGGGGTAAGGAATTAAGAGGTACAAACTATTAAGTTGAAAATAAGCCACAGGATATCTTGTACAATTTAGGGAATATAGCCAATATTTTATAATAACTATATGTGAAGTCTAAACTTTAAAACTGTTAATCACTATAATGTATACCTGTAACTTATGTAATATTGTTCATCAACTATGCTTCAAGAAAATAAAAGAAAACAAAAAACCAAAACCAAAACAAAACAAAAAATAATAAAAAATAAAAGGCCCTCAGTAAATATTTGTGAGGGGAATGAACATAGGGGAAGATGACTATAAAGTAATAGGAAAGAATCAAACCTTATTTGTAAGTCATCTTGTCTTAATTCAAGTGTGTATACAATATGAGATTTTTAATTATAGAAAATGATTGAGATTATTGAAGGGGGTGATAGAGGATGAGATAGTTGGATGGCATCACTAACTCAATGGAGTTGAATTTGAGCAAACACTGGGAAATAGTGAAGGACGGGGAAGCCTGGCGTGCTACAGTTCATGGGGTCGCAAAGAGTCAGACATGACTTAGTGACTGAATAACAATTAAGATTAATATCCCTGCCTTTTAAAAATTTTCAGTCAGTGTGCATTTATCCTGGTTCCAGGTCTACTATTCATCTGGTGGTGTATAACCAAAGTATAGTTATAATTTCTTGTACCAGTGAAGAGCTTCTCTAATATTGCCTGCCCATTTGAAACTTGCTTAGCCTACTGACTGGAACAGATGTCCATGTATCAGAGGATGGTGAAGCGACTTGTACCTGTCCTATTTCACACCTGTTGGTAGGAGATGTTTTTTAAGTAGAATAATAAAAGCTTTCCTGGTGGCTCAGTGGTAAAGAATCTGCCTGCCGATTCAGGAGTCATGGTTCAGTCTCTGATCTGAGAAGACCCCACACGCCATGGAGCAACTACATCTGTGTGCCACAGTTACTGAACCCAAGCTCTAGAGCCCGGGAACCACAACTACTGAAGCCCGTGACCTAGAGCCCATGCTCCACAACCAGAGATGGCAGCACAATAAGACTGCACACCACAGCTAGAGAAAAGCCCTCTCAGAAACAATCCTGCACACCAAAAATAAACAAGTAATATTATTTTTTTAAAGAAATAGAAAAGTGAAACGGAATTAGAGGTTGAAAAGTAAGCACAAATGATTCAGATTTCTTCAGAAAAATAATGCAATTTTCCTAAGGATCTGCCCGATTTCAAGATAAAACTTAGATTTGCATGTCACCCTTTCCCCAGGCCACAGCCACCAATGTACTCCCATATTTTCTTTATCCACCCATGTGGCAAAGTGTTACTATTTCAGGGCAATTATTTTGATGACAAAATAATTGGTGGTGATGCACCCTCTCCTCGGCATAAGACAGCTGTGCAAACCTTCAGGCAGACCCAAGGGAGACTCGGGGGCTTCAGTGTTTCTGAGCAAGCCAGGACACTCTGGAATCAACCCCAGGAAGTCAACACCCATCCTCCTCAACACTGTGCTCCCAGGAAAACCACAGACAGATCCATGGCAGGAACATGCTCGGCAAGATCCATGGTGGATAAATGGAGAAAAGCAAGAGAAAGCCCTGATGAAAAAGCCATGGGGACTGGCTGCCAAGTACAACTGCCCCTTTCTTAAAGGCTGTTTGTGCAGGTGTGCGGTCAGACATTTCTGAAAGTGGAGCCTCCCTTGGGCCCGCCCTGGCCATGTACAGTCTGATCATCATGCACCATGGTTTAGTTAAAGACAGTCATGGTAGGGAAACCTTATCTTAAAATTAAAGGTAAAAATTCACTCCCTTACCTTAAAATTGAAAATTTCTCCACTATATGTAACATGGCTCCATGTTTTGTTTGGTTTTGTGTCTTACTTTGTGATACTTGGGGGGAGAAAAAACGTGGAGCTTTTTTTTTTTTTTGCTTTTCTCTCACTGCCCCCCGCCTTTTTTTATTAGAATGAAGCCTTTGAAAGTTACCAAGGCAACAGCAATTCAAGCAAATAGAGAATGGTGTGTAGTAAAGCTAAAACAAATGCAATCAATCATTGATTTGGCACCTTCTATATTCTAGACACATCGCAAATGGACACTTAGAATGATGGAACAAAAAATTATAGCAATCATAATGCTATATTGCTATAATGCTTTTCTGTATGATGTTTTCTGAAATTTATTCTACCATTTGGAAATCAAATAGTAACAACTGAAATTTTAAAGGACACATCTTCTTTAAAATTAGCATTGCAATGAAAATTAGAATAAAGATGTTCTAGGAAAAAAAAATTAATCCATACACTAATTCCATCTCCTGTTTGTCCTATCTAGGTCCACTTTTTATCCTTCTCCTCCTACTCTGTGTTATAAGAGACTGATCTCTAAGGACTCAGTTATAATAAGGAATCTTTTGTCCATTGGCTTCTGGTTGTAGTTGGCTGATGGGAGGCTCTGGTAGGAAACCAAAGAGAGAAGAACAATGTTGGGCTATTTATTGCTCAGAAATCTTCCTACAAAACCATCTAGGACTAACACTATCCCGTGACCAATTCCTCTTAAGTTGTGTGTGTGTGTTTTAGTCACTCAGTCGTGGCCAACTTTTGGCGACTCCATGGACTGTACCCACAAGGATCCTCTATCCATGGAATTCTCCTGGCTAGAATAATGGAGTGGGTTGCTATACCCTTCTCCAGGAGATCTTCCCAACCCAGGGATCAAACTCACAGCCAGGGATCCAACCTAAGTCTCCAGCATTGCAGGCAGGTTCTTTAATGCTGAGCCACTAGGAAAGCCCAGGAGGAGAGCTAGGTTTTAGTTAAAATGGAAAGTGAAATAATCCCAAACATTAGACCATAAAGTTCTTTCTTGATGAACCAATGTAAAAATAAATTTCAGTCTAGTTTCTCAAAAAGCATGCTTTAATTTACAGTAAAATTAAAAGTATGTTCCACTTTTTAAGTGAGAAAAATTAAAATGTGCATATGATAAAATATTTAAATAGATATAGGTAATAATGAATAATCCCTATTATGTATGTAAATTTTCACTTTTCTCTTCCTTGGTTAGAGAATCCAGTGTAAAAATGTATTTTAATAAAATTAAGAATATAAACTTTAATAATATGCTGACACAAGCTGAGCATTTTACTTGAAGGCATTTCTTTATCATATGTCAATACTGCTCAAAAATAATTAAGTGAATTCTAAACTCAAAAAAATAAACTTATTTACAAAACAGAAGTGAAGTCACAGATGTAGAAAACAAGCTTATGGTTGTGTGTCTGTGTATTAGTCACTCAGTCGTGTCCTACTCTTTGTGACCTGATGGACTGTAGCCCACCAGGTTCCTCTGTCCATGGGTTTCTCCAGGCAAGAAGACTGGAGTGGGTCATCCTTTCCTGGTCCAGGGGATCTTCCTGATGGAAAGGTCAAATCCACATCACCTGCTTCTCCTGCATTGGCCCAAGAATGTATCAAAAGGCACAGGAGGCCCTGGGTTCCAAAGAGGATGCCATTGGCCACAGGTTAAACAGAGGAGATTAAAAACAGAGATCATCTTTCAATGCCTTTCAAATACATACTAAAACAAGGAAAACAGATTTTTTAAGGCATAAATCTACAAGGACAAAAACAAAAGAAATATATATTTTTTTCCTCCCCATCCACTCAAAAACAAAACAAAACAGAAGATTGGACATTTCTTAGGAAGTGGAGTAAGAAAGGCTTAAGGAACTCCAGGACCAGAGTCCTGACTGGGGAATACAGAAAAAATAAATGTATTGAACAATGAAACTCACTGCTCCACTCCTTATTTGACTCCTAGAATAAAAGTAGCCAGCTTATAAACCCCCAACAGAAGATTAAAAGACTCTTTTCTTGTGAAACTCATCAGCCCAGTGAAACAGCCTGCCCCTGTCATCCTATAGCAAACCCACCGGTTGACAAGCCTTGCACAAAGGTTACCTTTTAAAATGTCATTCCCAAATATTAAATACTGCCATGGATCATCAGATATTTGAGGAAAGCCTGAAACATGATGGACAGAGACCAAAACAAACAAAAGGTCCTAAAGGAAAGGGAAGGAAAAAAAAATTTTAATATGATTAATGTTCTTATAGAGATAAGATATTGAATCTGTGAAACAGAACATGATGCTATTTTTAATAAGGAACATTCCAAGAACTAGAAAAATTCTTGGAAATTAAAAATAAGAGCACGAGTACAACATTCAAAATAAGGAAACTAGAAGAAAAGATAAAATATTTTAAAGAGTAAAATGAAAACAAAGAGATTTTTTTAAAAAGAAACAAAAGTTGAAGAAGCAGTATGTTCAATATCTGAATATGTTGGTACTCAGAAAGAAGAATTGATTTATTAATAATACAAAAGATTTACAGAACTTCTGATCATGAGTTTCTGTACTGAAAGGACCTACCAACATAATAGATATCTGTTAAAATCTTCACACCTTAGCACCTCATTATGAAACTCCAAGACTTTCAGGATAAAAAGATCAAAACATTTTCCAAGAGAAAATATAATTCACACAAATTAGAATGGCAATGGCCTTCTTAATGGCATCTTTGGAAATTATGAGGTCATGGATCAATTTCTTCAAAATTCTGAGAGAAAATAATGTATACCTAGAATTCTATATATAGTCAAAAACCTAAAGTAATACCGAAATAAAGATAATTTCAGACATGAAAAGTGTGGGTTAATTTACCTCCCAAACTACTGAGTAAGGCTATCTGCCAGAATAAAGGAGTAACCCTGGAGAGAGGATAATTCAGAATCTAGAAAATTTCATAGCATCAGGAACAAAGACCCTAAACCTATCTGAACAGTTAAAATGTATACCCAGAATCAAAATATATCAGTCTTTTAAAGAGCAATCCTGCATGTTAGAAGAAAATGGAACACAGACTTTAAAATTCTTAGGGAAAATCAGTTTCAACCAAGAATTCTTTATTCAACCAAACTATCAATCAAGTGTAGGTAAAGGCTGGTTTGTGCCTATGATATCTAGGGTTAGATATTCGGCTTATCACTCCCTCCTGCAGCTAAGGGCATAGCTTCTATCTACTTACATCAGTCTCAAGCAGAGTCACTATAAATGGCACAGACTGTGCACTGCACTAGTAACGGAGATAGAAGATGAACTTTACATCAAGCAGGATGTCGGTGATGCCTTCTGGAGCTATTTGGTTTGGGAGCTAGTAGCAATCACAGTAAGTGTGAAGAGATGAGCTTCTAGCAGTTTCAGGTTGAAGACTACAAGACTACAAAATGATATTCAGTATCATACATTTGAGGAAAAACCAGATAGTGATCTGCTACTAAATAAATAAGTTTAATTATCATAATGCTGTGGATCTGTGTCTACTGATTATTTCAACATATATGAGCTGATCATATTTTCCCTTTTCTATAGTCTATCAATTCTAAACAAAAGCAGAAAAAAGAATGTAAGCAAAGGTTTTAGATGCTTCAAGGAATTACTCATTCTGGATGTTAAAACATCACCAAAACTGTTATCTATAATTCATTAGTAAAAGCACATGCTATGATCTCCTTGGGTGAAGCAGGAATAAAAGAATACAGTACAATGTGTGAGCCTCACCAGTAATTTTACCATCCTTACCATATGTCAGAAGGCCATACTTTACCCAAATTCAAAAAGGGAACATTTCTTTTTCTCTTGTATCACATAGAAAAAAATAACTGGTGAGGATTTACTGAATATCTACTCTAATCCAGCTCTCAGCTAATTGCTATTGGATGCATGGAAGCCAAGGTCAGGTCTGTGCTCTCAAAAGCTTAAAACCTACTTGAAGAAATAAAACCTGCTACTTCATTAGAAATGCCTTAGTACCCCAGAAAGTGAAGAAAAACTAAAGAGCCTCTTGAGTAAGGTGAAAGAGGAAAGCAAAAGTTCAGTTCAGTTGCTCAGACATGTCCAACTCTTTTCAACCCCATGGACTGCAGCATGCCAGGTCTCCCTGTCCATCACCAACTCCCGGAGTTTACCCAAACTCATGTCCATTGAGTTGGTGATGCCATCCAACCATTTCATCCTCTGTCATCCCCTTCTCCTCCCACCTTCAATCTTTCCCAGCACCAGGGGCTTTACAAATGAGTCAACTCTTCACATCAGGTGGCCAAAGTATTGGAGTTTCAGCTTCAGCTTCAGCATCAATTCTTCCAATGAATATTCAGGACTGATTTCCTTTAGGATGGACTGGTCAGATATTGTTGCAGTCCGAGGGGCTCTCAAGGGTTTTCTCCAACACCACAGTTCAAAAGCATCAATTCTTTGGAGCTCAGCTTTCTTTATAGTCCAACTCTCACATCCATACATGACTACTGGAGAGACCATAGCATTAGTCAACAGGCATTTGTTGGCAAAGTAATGTCTCTACTTTGTAATATGCTGTCTAGGTCGGTCATAGCTTTTCTTCCAAGGAGCAAGAGTCTTAATTTCATGGCTGCAGTCACCATCTGCAGTGATTTTAGAGCCCAAAAAAAGAAAGTCTCTCACTGTTTCCCCATCTATTTGCCATGAAGTGATGGGACCAGATGCCATGATCTTAGTTTTCTGAATGTTGAGCTTTAAGCCAACTTTTTCACTCTTCTCTTTCACTTTCATCAAGAGGCTCTTTAGTTCTTCTTCACTTTCTGCCATAAGGGTGATGTCATCTGCATATATGAGGTTATAGATATTTCTCACGGCGATATTGATTCTAGCTTGTGCTTCCTCCAGCCCAGCGTTTCTCATAATGTACTCTGCATATAAGTTAAATAAGCAGGGTGACAGTATACAGCCTTAGTGTAGTCCTCTCCCTATTTGGAACTAGTCTATTGTTCCATGTCCAGTTCTAACTGTTGCTTCTTATGAACCATACTGTGTAGGGCCACCCAAGATGGACAGGTCATGTTAGAGAATTCTGGCAAAACATGGCTGACTGGAGAAGGGAATGGCAAACCACTTCAGTATTCTTGCCTTGAGAACCCCATGAACAGTAAGAAAAGGCAAAAAGATAGGACACTGAAAGATGAACTCCACTGGTCAGTAGCTCCCAATATGCTACCAAAGATCAGTGGAGAACTAACTCCAGAAAGAATGAAGAGACGGAGCCAAAGCAAAAACAACACCCAGTTGTGGGTGGGACTGGTGATGGAAGTAAAGTCCGATATTATGAAGACCAATATTGCATCAGGTTAGTTCAGTCGCTCAGTCGTGTCCGACTCTTTGCGACCCCATGAATTGCAGCACTCCAGGCCTCCCTGTCCATCACCAACTCCCGGAGTTCACTCATACTCACATCCTTCGAGTCAGTGATGCCATCCAGCCATCTCATCCTCTGTCGTCTCCTTCTCCTCCTGCCCCCAATCCCTCCCAGCATCAGTCTTTTCCAATGAGTCAACTCTTCGCATGAGGTGGCCAAAGTACTGGAGTTTCAGCTTTAGCATCATTCCTTCCAAAGAAATCCCAGAGTTGATCTCCTTCAGAATGGACTGGTTGGATCTCCTTGCAGTCCAAGGGACTCTCAAGAGTCTTCTCCAACACCACAGTTCAAAAGCATCAATTCTTCAGCACTCAGCTTTCTTTATAGTCCAACTTTCACATCAATAATCACTTCGTGCTAAGTCCCTTCAGTCACATCTGACTCTTTGCAACCCTGTGGACTGTAGCCCTTGCCAGGCTCCTTTGTCCATGGGATTCTCCAGGCAAGAATACTGGAGTAGATTGCCATGCCCTCCTCCAGGGGATCTTCCCAACCCAGGGATCAAACCCACATCTCTTATGTCTCCTGCACTGGCAAGCATGTTCTTTACCACTAGTGCCACCTGGGAAGCCCTCCTGCTCACTTCACTCTGTATCAAAAGGGGCTTTGCGGTGAAGCGCTCCTGGAACTGTCCTGCCTTTACAGTGTTGTGCCTTTTTGATGCCAGAGAACAATGTGGGCAACTGATGAAAGCAGATACATGCCTTGAACATCAATTACACTCATTCATTGAAACAGACATCTTGGCTTATTTGCATCCCAAATCACCTTCTTTTTGACAGGGAAGTCAAATGTTTTTTGGTTTTTTGTTTTTAACCCAAATAACCTGAAGAAGGGCCTCAACTATTCTCTCCCTTTTGTGCCAATGGCAGACTAGATGCTAGAAAAGCATCTGTGAGTAATCAAAACAGGTTCCCCACACCCCCACTTCTCCACCAAACACTTAACTGGAGTTTCCTTGGCTGTGATGGAGCCTAACCCTCATCACAAAGGGTTTACTCCAGGCCTCCAGGAAGAGGAAAATGACCCATGGTTATTTCAAGAAAGCATAAGTGAACACACAGTAACCCGTAAATAAATAGCACTCTCTCTAGGCACTCATCTTTAAAGCTGGGTTCATATAAAATTTTGAAAAGAATACAGAGAAGGAATTGATGGTTGAGTACACATACCCTTTGGAGATCAAGTCTCTGTTTCATTTATTTTAAACTTATCAACCCACTCCAGTATTCTTGCCTAGAGTATTCCATGGACAGAGGAGCCTGGTGGGCTACAGTCCATGAGGTCACAAAGAGTCAGACATGACTGAAGCGACTTAGCATGCACATACAAAATAGGAGCCAGCCCCAGAATGACCCAAATGACAAGAGAATTAAGAAATCTAGGGTTTGAAGGAAGAAAATACTAGATGGGAAGATGAGAAGGAAGACCACTGGTCCACCTCCTTCAAAGGCCAAGGCCCATATAAACACTCTCACAGAATGTTCTCTATGCATCTTACATTTTCAGCAGGATGCCAAGCTGAGTTTGCTCTCCCAGCTATCCGATTCCAAAAGCTGAGTCTGAGAGCCAAGCCACACCACAAGGATGGGATAGATCCCAGAAGCAGCAAGTTCCTGGCTCCCAGCCAGCTCTTTTATTACTTATTTGCTTATTTTATATAGCCTTCAGCATGGCAAGAAAAGCTTCCTTTAATTATCAACAGGAATGAAGAAGCCACAAGGGGAAAATCAGAGTCAGGGAACTGCCGCTTCACAGATTACACCCGGGCTCTTATCAAAGCTGACACAGGGGCCAGGCTGGGAAGATAGGGTGCTGGGAGCCACAGGCTGTGTGGGGGTGGCACGTCTCAGTGCTGGGTAATTGTCCTGGAATGAATTCTCAGCCAGGAGGATTTTTTTTTTTTTTTTTTTTTAGTTCTTCTTGTTTCCTCTTCCAGTTCAGGGTAGTTGAACACCGAAGTTGCCAGAGACAAAACAGACAGGAAAGATGCAACGTTTTTTGTGCAGTTGGCCTACGCAGCAGAGGGGGATGGAGCTTCCAGGTAGTGATGGGGGTGAGCTGATGTTCTTGATAAAGGCAACCTCTACGTCTTCCCTGATGGCTCAATGGCAAAAGAATCTGCTTGCCAAGGCAGGAAACACAGGTTCAATCCCTGGTCTGGGGAGATTCCACCTCAAAGTGCCTCAAAGTGCAGCTAAGCCTCTGCACCACAACTACTGAACCTGTGCTCCAGAGCCCTGGCGCTGCAGCTACTGAGCCACTGTGACCTAGAGCCTGTGCTCCTCAACAAAAGAAGCCACCACAATGAGAAGCCTGTGTGCCTTAACTGGAGAGTAGCCCCTGCGCCTGCAATTAGAGAAGAGCAACAAAGACCCAGTACAGCCAAAAAGAAATAAATAATTTTTTATTTTTTTAAAATTAAATAAAAGGCAGGCTCCATAAATACTAAAAATTACCATTGAGCCATCTTATGAGCAAGCAGAGACAGTGAGAGTGCAAGCACCTGGAGAACATTCAGGAAACCCTGCCCATACCCACCCATATCTCTTCCTCTGAGTTTCATGGTGTCTAAGAAATTGACAGGAGAGGTTCCTAGAGAGGACTGCCTTCTCCCTAAAGTTACTGACACCTTTTCATAAATGTCTCTGTTTCACCAGCAAAAGCCTTTGGGGGAGAGAAGTGGAAATAAGCACAACAGAATCTCAGAAAGAGATGTTGGGAGTACTGACAGCAAACCACCAGCTCCCTGACTTCTCAGGGCCAGAAAATTTCCAGAATGTAGCATTGAGGTGATCTTCTGATTTTGTGCAACAATACTATTCTCTTATGAGAAATTTCCCATGCTGCACATTCTGTTAGCCTCCAAAAAGAAGACATGCCTAGTGTAAGTCCAGGTGAGTGGGTGAGAAGAAGCAAATGCAGGGAGATGCTGAGAAAGGTCTGTTTCCATGGGCACTTGCGGAAAGAAAGTTAGCCTCCTGTTTGCAAAAAACCCTGGTACACAAGAAAAAGGCCACCAGGACCCACAAAACCTTCTCCATGCAAATCTGAGACACCCTAGTAATAGGAAAAAAATACCCCACTGAGAGTCAGGTCAGCCTGTCTCACATGATGATCAGCATAGTGAAAGGCTGGCTAGTGTGGGTAGTAGATATCGGGTAGCTGGTGAGAACTTGAATCATTCTCCAGAGGACCAAAAGTCCCTGCCTAAAGTCTTCTTGTAGAGAAGATATGAACTATAAAATTTTGACAGTGAAAAAAATTGGAGAAACAGAGCAATGTTTTAGGCTGGAATTTTGTGGAGCTGTATTAAAAGAAGGTGACCAACAGAATCATGGGAATAATGTTCATGATCTCTGGCAGGACAGATGCTGAAACAAACAAGCCTGTGTGCAATAGGAACTGTAACGTGTGCCATGCTCAGTCACTCGGTTGTGTCAGACTCTTTTTGACCCCATGGACTGTCACCCTCCAGGCTCCTCCATCCATGAGATTTTTCAGGCAAGAATACTCGAATGGTTTGCCACCTCTCTTCTCCAGGGGATCTTCCCCACCCGGAGATTGAACCCATGGCTCCTGTGTCTTCTGCATTTCAGGCAGATTCTTTACCTGCTGAGCCTTCAAGGAAGCCCAGGAACTGTAATACAAAAATTTATTATGGGAAAGAGAGAAAGAAAAGAGAAGAAAATAAAATGTGTATTTTTTTCATTTTGATAAGAACCTAAAATGTAAGTGTTTGGCTTGCTGAACAGAGGCAAAGAACTGCAAATTTGTATTTAATGTAAGTGTGGGATTGCCCCTGTAATCCAGTAGCTAAGACTGCTTCCACTGCAGGGGGCGTGGGCTCGATCCCTAGTCAGGGAACTAAGATCCCACATGCTGCATGTTGCAGAAAAAGGGGGAAAAAAAAAAAAAAGCAGACTGCATTTCATATAACTGTGTTTTTTATAGGAAATACCTGTGAAATCAAGTCCTTTGAAGCACTTTGACAGAATATTGTATATATTATTTATATAACTAAATATGTCTCCCTTATTTTAATTTTTTTCCTTTTGTTGACCCTTTCTTTGGGGGGTTTCTTTCCATTTTGAAACATGTTCTGAACTTTTGTATCTTAAAAATCATCTCAGAAAATATGAAAAGCTTTCCTTTGGTGTTTTCTCCTCTTCTACCATCCCGTCTTCCAGTCTCCTAGAATAGCCAAAAGAGCTGTGCACACATGGTCACCATGTGCTGCCTTCTGTTTCACTACAAGTCCTGCTTCCTTCCTCCCTCACTTCCTGATTCCCTGAAATCTGGCTTTTACCTCCCAGCTGCTACTGAAATCTATTGTCCTTCCATGGGGCAGTAACCTTCTAACCACCCTTACTCCCTTTTTCAGGCTTCATCCTTTTAAAATGCCACATTTTAGGGACTTCTTTAAATGGTGGTCAGGTGGTTAAGACTCAATGCTCCCAATGCAGGGAGCCCAGGTTTGATCTCTGCTGGGGAAACTAGATCCCACATTCTGAACCACACACTGCAACTAAGACCTGGCACAACCAAATAATTTTTTTTTTTATGCCACATGTTAACCTGTTGAAAGCCCCATCCTTCCTAACTTGTCCTGGAATTCTTCTCTTTCTCCCTTGTTGGAGGTACTAAATGTATTATTATTTGCAGTGGTAAATACTACAGTTCTGTATGGTGGACATGGGGATTGTTTTTGTTTGTTTTTAATAAAAAAATTTATTGAAGTATAGTTGATTTACAATGTCGGGTTCATTTCTGCTATACAGCAAAGTAATATAGCATTTATATACACCTTTTTTCATATTCTTTTCCATCATGGTTTATCACAGGATATTGAATATAGTTCCCTGAGCTATAGCATAGGACCTTGTTGTTTATCCATCCTGTATACAATAGTTTGCATCTGCTAACATCAAACCCCAATCCATCCTTACCCTCCCACCCTGATCACAATTACAAGTCTGTTCTCTATGTCTGTAAGTCTGCTTCTGTCTTGTAGATAAGTTCAGTGTCATATTTTAAATTCTGTATATAAATGATATATGGTATTCGTCTTTTTCTTTCTTTTCTTAAAGCATTTTCTTTTATATTGGAGTATATCCCATTAACTGGTGGCTTAGCTGGTAAAAAAAATCCACCTACAATGTGGGAACCTGGGTGTGGTCCCTGGGTTGGGAAGATCCCCTGGAGAATGGAATAGGTACCCACTCCAGTATTCTGGCCTGGAGAATTCCATGGACTGTTAGTCCATGGGGTGGCAAAGAGTCAGACATGACTGAGTGACTTTCACTTTCACTGTAGTCCATTAACTATGTTGTGATGGTTTAAGTGGACAGCAAAGGGACTCAGCCATACATATACATGTATTCATTCTCCCCCAAACTCCTCTCCCATTCAGGCTGTCACATAACACTGAGCAGAGTTCCATGTGCTATGCACTATAAATTTTAAACGTAGCAGAGTGTACATGTCCATCCCAAACTCCCTAATTAGGAGATGGGGACTACTAAATCTACAGTAGCAGAACCTCAAATATGGGGGAACCACTATAGGGAGGGAACAGCTATAATTAATACTCAGATTTTCACCGGGGAGAGGGTTGTACCCTCAGACCTTGGGCTGTTCACTGACTGACTATATAGCACACCAAGGCCATTCCTTGGAACCTCTTGCTTTGGAGATACATTTCAGTTGTTTCTGACCCAAATGAAACTTTTGAGGACATGGATCTTGGCCAGTGTCCAGGGAAACTCCTACATTTCCACTTTGCTGCTGTTTTCTTTAGCTTTGCTAAGACAGATATAGATTACTCAAACCTAAAGGATATATTGACTTTGATCAGCCCTGATTCTTTTCTATCTAAACTTTGTCTCCACAAATGGTGTGGCTTTTAGAAAATGTAGCGGATGGCTTCAGTTCAGTTCAGTTGCTCAGTCGTGTCCAACTCTTTGCGACCCCATGAATCACAGCACGCCAGGCCTCCCTGTCCATCACCAACTCCCGGAGTTCACTCAAACTCATGTCATTCGAGTTGGTGATGCCATCCAGCCATCTCATCCTCTATCGTCCCCTTCTCCTCCTGCCCCCAATCCCTCCCAGCATCAGAGTCTTTTCCAATGAGTTAACTCTTCGCACGAGGTGGCCAAAGTACTAGAGTTGCAGCTTTAGCATCATCCCTTCCAAAGAACACCCAGGACCAATCTCCTTTAGAATGGACTGATTGGATCTCCTTGCAGTCCAAGGGACTCTCAAGAGCCTTCTCCAACACCACAGTTCAAAAGCATTAATTCTTCAGTGCTCAGCTTTCTTTATGGTCCAACTCGCACATCCATACATGACCACTGGAAAAACCATAGCTTTGACTAGACAGACATTTGTTAGCAAAGTAATGTCTCTGCTTTTCAATATGCTATCTAGGTTGGTCATAACTTTCCTTCCAAGGAGCAAGCGTCTTTTAATTTCATGGCTGCAATCACCATCTGCAGTGATGGCGGGAAGTGATTGGCTTGGCGGGAAGCAAAACACTGTGTTTTCTATGTTGCCCCCACTTTCTGTTCCCTAGTTGCTGGAAACAGACAAACCCTGAATTTTCATCACCATCTCCTATACCAAATATAAGACAGACCATGATTATACATGCACAACTCTAATGGTGTGAAATGAAGAGAAACTGAAGAGCCTCTTGATGAAGATGAAAGAGTAGAGTGAAAAAGCTGGCTTAAAACTCAACATTTAAAAAATGAAGATCATGGCATCCAGTCCCATCATTGCATGACTAACAGGAGAAAAAGTGGAAGCAGTGACAGATTTTATTTTCTCGGGGTCCAAAAAAAGTCACTGTGGATGGTGACTGCAACCATGAAATTAAAAAACACTTGCTCCTTGGAAGGAAAGCTATGACAAGCCTAGACAGCATATTAAAAAACATAGACATCACTTTGCCAACAATGTCCATACAATCACAGCTATGATTTTTCTAGTAATCATGTATGGATATGAGAGTTGGACCAGAAAGAAGGCTGAGCACCGAAGAACTGATGCTTTCAAATTGTGCTAGAGAAGACTCTTGAGAGTCCCTTGAACGGCAAGGAGATCAAGCTAGTCATCCCTAAAGGAAATATTTTGGCCACCTGATGTGAAGAGGCTACTCATTGAAAAAGACCCTGATACTGGAAAAGCTTGAGGGCAGGATAAGAAGGGGGTGGCCAGAGAATGAGATGTTTGGATGGCACCACTGACTCTATGGACATGAGTTTGAGCAAACTCCAGGAGATAGTAAAAGACAGGGAAGCCTGGTGTACTGCAATCCACAGGGTCACAAAGAGTCATATATGACTTAGCAACTGAACAATGACAACAAATAGAACTAAGATTAGGTAAACAAAACCTTAAGAGAACTATTTTGGCCAGACTTTTCAAAATGTTTATTCAGTTTATTTTTGCTATTGCTAAATTTTTGCCTAAAAATTCTACTTGCAGACCAAAATGACAGCATTACTGGGTTTGGACTCTTTAAGAGTTAACGGAAGCAGCAACTGTTAACTGATTTCCCTTATTGGGGCTTATGGGTTTTTTTTTAAATACAGCTTGCAGAGCACTAAGTTATAGGACTACTGGGAATGGCAGGAATCAATCAATTAACAATGGCTTCCAAACACATGCAATGTTTCTAGCGCTGGCCAGACATCACAAGGGAGAAAATGAGGCAAAATATCATTCCTTCCATCTGGAAGCTTGGCACACAGTTGCCGAGGGTGGGGGTTAGGAGGAACTAACACATGCAAAAAAAGATAACAAACAATACCAGGTAGCAAATGAAATGAAGACATTGAATCCAGAGTTCCGTTCAAGGATAAAATTTCTCCAGGTGTTCCAGCTGTTCTTACGCCATCTACTCCCCCATTTCCTGCTGTGTCAAGTGTCCCATAGTAAATTACCCTGTAGAGAGGAAATGTTACTCAACCTGACCGCGCTGTGCTCCATCACACCCTCTCAAACACCTGCTCACAACCTCACGTCCTTCATGCACCTGTCATCACCCACCAAGCACTCCTCTTCTCTAGCCTATGCATCAGTCTATAAATTCAGATCCTAGTTTTTCCATGTAGATTGGACACTCCTCCCAAACATGCAAACCCAGAATGAGGAGGAGATGTCACTTTAAAAAAAAAAAAGAATTGTGGGAAATACGTCCAAGCTAAAGTTTCTGCTTCTCCTTTTACAAGAACTCTGAAGAGAAACCAGAGTGCATGGGGATGGGGGATAATGACAGAAAGGACAGAAGAACTTCGAGGAAGGAGAGTTCCCTAATGAAGAGAGTATTTTCCGGGGAGTTAGAGGTCCTGAGTTCTAAAGATGATGTGGATGGTTTCTCGAGGTATAACTTGGAAAAGACCCTGATGCTGAGAAAAATTGAAGGCAAAAGGAGAAGAGGGCGGCAGAGGATGAGATGGTTTGATAGCATCACCAGTTCAACGGATAGGAACTTGGGCAAATTCCAGGAGATGGTGAGAGGCCTGAGATGGTGGGAGGCCTGGTGTACTGCAGTCCATGGGGTTGCAAAGAGTGGAACAGGACTTGGCAACTGAACAACAACAGCAGAACTTGGGGCATGATCACTGTGCCTTTGACTTTTCTTATCTCTCAAACGAAAGTAATGAATATTACATCTCCCTCACCTACCTCATAAGGTTGTTATAATTTTCCAATGTGATAAATACGTAAAATCATCCTGTAAAATGCAAATTACTATATAACCTGGTTAACAGCTCTATTGAAAACCAGGGATGATACTCAAAATATTTATTGACTCATGTGGTGTTAGCAGAGATTCATCCTAGCAGTGGGAACAAACACTGACTGGCAGAATGTCATCCTTGTCCCAGCAAATCTACAGATAGCATAGTGGTGTAAAACCAGCACACTCTATATATGTACTATATACATAGTGCGTACAACCAGAAAAACTTGGGCAAAGTCTTCTGTGGGCGCTGCCCCCTTCAGAAACAAGCATTTGTTAAGAAATCCCATGGACAGAGGGCTACGGCCCATGGTGTCACAAAAAGTTGCGACAACTGAAGTGACTGAACACACACACATAGACATCTAATGGTAATATAACTTTTTAAACCAAAACAAAAATTTTTCAAAGAATAATAAAAGTTAAATAGATGAATAAAAAGTCAGTTCATGTGGCAGAACCAATACAATATTGTAAAGTAAAAAAAATTTTTTAATTTTTTTAAAAAGTCAGTTCAGTCGTCACATTTCCACATACATTTTAAAAAATTAATTTCATTGAAGTATAGTTGTTTTATAATGAATCAGCCATACATATATGCCCTCCCTTTTGGACTTTCCAGTCAGGTCACCACTGTGCATTAAGTAGAGTTCCCTTTGTTATATGATATGTTCTCATACTTTTAAGCATTGTTCACCATATGAAAACATAACAATTGTCCACAAGACTTCTTTATACTTTCACCTCTAAACCAGTTAATTAGCAAATGGCTAGAAACTGCCATATAAGTTCCTTGTCTTAGCTGATGCCATCTTGAAAGTTTGTTTCCTTCAGACTAATGATCAAACAGGTTTCAGAAAGCATACCAATCCATCAGCAGATGCCAGCTTTTTGCAAGCTACTATGAATCAGATTGGAGAAGGAAATGGCAACCCACTCCAGTATTCTTGCCTGGAGAATCCCATGGATGGAGGAGCTTGGTGGGCTACAGTCCACGGGTCGCAAAGAGTCGGATATGACTGAGCGACTTCACTTTCACTTATGAATCAGATACGTGGCACCCTAAACCAGTAGACTTCCANGGGATGTACTATATCTGTCTCTTATACACATCTAGATGTGTATAAGAGACAGGTACTATATACATAGTGCGTACAACCAGAAAAACTTGGGCAAAGTCTTCTGTGGGCGCTGCCCCCTTCAGAAACAAGCATTTGTTAAGAAATCCCATGGACAGAGGGCTACGGCCCATGGTGTCACAAAAAGTTGCGACAACTGAAGTGACTGAACACACACACATAGACATCTAATGGTAATATAACTTTTTAAACCAAAACAAAAATTTTTCAAAGAATAATAAAAGTTAAATAGATGAATAAAAAGTCAGTTCATGTGGCAGAACCAATACAATATTGTAAAGTAAAAAAAATTTTTTAATTTTTTTAAAAAGTCAGTTCAGTCGTCACATTTCCACATACATTTTAAAAAATTAATTTCATTGAAGTATAGTTGTTTTATAATGAATCAGCCATACATATATGCCCTCCCTTTTGGACTTTCCAGTCAGGTCACCACTGTGCATTAAGTAGAGTTCCCTTTGTTATATGATATGTTCTCATACTTTTAAGCATTGTTCACCATATGAAAACATAACAATTGTCCACAAGACTTCTTTATACTTTCACCTCTAAACCAGTTAATTAGCAAATGGCTAGAAACTGCCATATAAGTTCCTTGTCTTAGCTGATGCCATCTTGAAAGTTTGTTTCCTTCAGACTAATGATCAAACAGGTTTCAGAAAGCATACCAATCCATCAGCAGATGCCAGCTTTTTGCAAGCTACTATGAATCAGATTGGAGAAGGAAATGGCAACCCACTCCAGTATTCTTGCCTGGAGAATCCCATGGATGGAGGAGCTTGGTGGGCTACAGTCCACGGGTCGCAAAGAGTCGGATATGACTGAGCGACTTCACTTTCACTTATGAATCAGATACGTGGCACCCTAAACCAGTAGACTTCCAGGTATCTAATATGTGAGTTGCATTCTCATACGAAAGAGAAAAGGTCTGAACTTGGGCCCTACAATCGCCTAAAAGCCCCACTTTTAGGACTGATACATATCTAGGCGTCTGGCAAACCGATGCACTACACTTGCCAAATGTCTATTTGAATGAAGGATGAAGAAACCTCCCAGGGGAGAATTCATTCCAAGGGAGGAGAAAGTCAAACAGATAAGCATGGCCAATGGGGTCAAAGAAGGGACAGCCCTTTCGGCATGGTGTTTGTCCCTAGACTTGAGGCCTGTGGATGTGGTGGGGGTAAACGGCTGCAGGAGGGACAATTTGAAGCTTTCAGCCATTAAGTTTGGGGCCATAAACCATACTGCTTTAGTAAACCTGTATGCCTCTACGTACACGCCACCACTATCCCACTCACTTCTGGGACCTCATGCACCCAGAACAAAAACAGCTCTGTGAGAGACAGCATTGTGGCATCCCCAGGGTGCAGCTGTACCCATGAATGCCCAGCAGATGGCAGTGGTGCTTGATCCAGGTAACGGGGTCTGTGAATGTCGTGCAAGACAGAAGAAAAATGGTCGCCAGACAGCACATGGCAGCTCATTGACTCCAGAGGCTGGACCGGAAGTAGCTTGCAGGGAACAGAAGTCCAAGGGCCCGGAAATTAGTTATTGAGATTTGGATTGCCCCCTTAGCTAAGGGCTCAATCTAGGATTTTGCTTCTTTTCCATCTCCTCCCATTTTTAGGTGGTTTTTAAAGTCTATCTCAATGCCAATAACTTCAGTTTTGTATCTCCATCCCAAACCTTTCTACTGTCCTCCAGACTCAGATATCTAACCAGCAGCTAGATATCTCTATGTGGATGTGCATTGTCCATACTCAGTCACTCAGTTGTGTCCGACTCTTTGTGACCCCTCCAGGTTCCTCTGCCTATGGAATTTTCCAGATAAGAATCCTGGAGTGGGTTATCATTTCCTTCTCCAGGGGATCTTCCCAATCCAGGGATCAAACCTGCACCACTGAGACACCAGGGAAGCTCATGTAGATATCAAATGGAATACATTCAGAACCAGACTCCTAGTCTTCTCTCCTCAACATATCTTCAATCTGCAGCTGGTGGGGCCTACATCCTCCCAATTCATCAGGCCAAAATTCGTGCAATCATTTTTAACTCCTGTCTTTTTCTCACCTTCACATCCACTCCATCAGCAAATAGTAGAATCCAGTAGCTTCTTTCAGTCTATGCAGCTTCTACTTTGATCTAAGGAACTACATCTCTTGCCTGATCACTTTAGTGCACTGAAGCATGGAATTGGAGCTCAAACGCTTATCTCTCTAGTGCCAGAAGGCAGGGGGAAAGTAGGCCAGCGATTTGATTTCAATTAAAACCCTGAAATTAGAAAACTCATGAAACTTCTATAAGCATCAGTCAGTTCAGTTCAGTCACTCAGTCGTGTCCAACTCTTTGCCACCCCATGGCAGCACACCAAGATCCCATGTCCAGTACCAACTCCAGAGCTTGCTCAAATTGATGTCCATAGAGTCGGTGATGCCATCCAACCATCTTATCTTTTGTCGTCCTCTTGCCTTCAATCTTCCCCAGTATCGGGGTCTTTTCCAGTGAGTCAGCTCTTCACATCAGGTGGCCAATTAATGGCTCAGGGTCCCTCCTATCAAAACCCCTCCATTGCTTTAGGATGCCACATACTGCTGTCCTCACAGGTGGTCTTTATTAAGGACACTAACCAGTAGGGACCTTTCCTGGCCCTGAAACTCCATAGAACTTAAAGGACATATATTTTGTCTACCATCTGACTACACTCTATCTTGGATCGTGCACTGAGGGAGACCTGGGTTCGATACCTGGTTTGGGAAGATCCCCTGGAGAAGGGAAAGGTGATCCACTCCAGTATTCTGGCCTGGAGAATTTCATGGACTGTATAATCCATGGAGTCACAAAGAGTTGGACACAACTGAGAGACTTTCACTTCACTTTGGATCTTACGCTAATCTCTTCACAGGCATTAGTCTTGCTGCTCCAGCTAGATGAGGAGGCAGAGGTTCATCTTGAGCCAGAAGTGGAATACGACTAAGTCTGAGAAGTCTAGTCTGTGTGATGACTCATAGTTGCAGCCACTTTACTTTACCTGCATAGGAAGTCTCTGCTGAAAATTTTGAGCATGTGGGTGCATGCATCTCAAGATGCAGAGAGCAAGACCAGGGACTGGAGAGAGCCAAGTGTCTGACTTCAGATATCAATTCCTTGCTCAACCTGAGGGTTCAAGCTCTGAGCCCAACAGAGAGGAGATGTGCTAGCAAAACTGAGGGAATTTTTTTTTTTTTCTTGAGGAAAGGAGCTAAGTTCTCATGCTTTGATTTGTTGTTGTTTAGTCACTCAATCCTGTATGACTCTTTGCGACCCCATGGACTGCAGCACACCAGGCTTCTCTGTCCTTCACCATTCCCCAGAGCTTGCTCAAACTCATGTACATTGAGTCGGTGATGCCAACCAACCATCTAGTCCTTTGTCGTCCCCTTCTCTTCCTGCCCTCAATCTTCCCCAATATCAGGGTCCTTTTCAGTGAGTTGACTCTTCACATCAGGTGGCCAAAGTATTGGAGCTTCAGCTTCAGCATTGTTCCTTCCAATGAATATTCAGGGTTGATTTCCTTTAAGATTGACTGGTTTGATCTCCTTGCAGTCCAAAGGACTCTCAAGAGTCTTCTCCAACATCACAGTTCAAAAGCATCAATTCTTCAGTGCTCAGCCTTCATTATGGTCCAACATTCACATTCATACATGACTACTGGAAAAACCATAGCTTTGACTAGACAGACCTTTGTTGGAAAAGTAATGTCTCTGATTTTTAATACACTGTCTAGCTTTGTCATAACTTTTCTTCCAAAGAGCAAGTGTCTTTTAAATTCATGGCTTCAGTCACCATCTGCAGTGATTTTGGAACCCAAGAAAATAAAATCACTCAGTGTTTCCATTGTTTCTCCATCTATTAACTATGAAGTGATGGAATCAGACACCATGACCTTCGTTTTTTTAATACTGAGTTTTAGGTCAGCTTTTTCACTTTCCTCTTTTATTTTCCTCAAGAGGCTCCTCAGTTCCTCCTTGCTTTCTGCCATAAGAGTAGTTTCATCTGAATATCTAAGATTATTGATATTTCTCCCAGCAATCTTGATTCCAGCTTGTGCTTTATGCAGCCTGGCATTTCACATGATGTACTCTGCATAGAATTTAAATAAGCAGGGTGACAATATACAGCCTTGATGAACTCCTTTCCCAATTTGGAACCAGTCCATTGTTCCATGTCCAGTTCTAACTGTTGTTTCTTGACCTGCACATAGATTTCTTAGGAGGCAGGTAAGGTGGTCTGGTATTCCCATCTCTTTCAGAATTTTCCACAATTTGTTGTGATCCACACAGTTAAAGGCTTTATTGTAGCCAGTGAAGCAAATTATTTTCTGGAATTCTCTTGCTTTTTCTATGATCCAACATCCAGCTTAAACATATGGAAGTTCTCGGTTCATGTACTGTTGAAGCCTTGCTTGGAGAATTTTGGACAATACTTTGCTAGGGTTTGAAATAAGTGCAATTGTGCAGTAGATTGAACATTCTTCAGCATTGCCTTTCTTTGGGATTGAAATGAAAACTGACCTTTTCCAGTCCTGTGGCCACTGCTGAGTTTTCCAAATTTGCTGGCATATTGAGTGCAGCATTTTAACAGCATCATCTTTTATGATTTGAAATAGCTCAGCTGGATTTCCATCACCTCCACTAGCTTTGTTTGTAGTGATTTGATGCCCATATGATAAAGAGAAGTACATGATAAAGAGAGGCATTCGATATGATAAAGAAGCCCCATTTGATAAAAAAAAAAAAAGAAGCAAACTGCCTGCATCTGGAGGTTTCAGCCTATCAGGCAGGTTTAGGGAGGGTTAAGGCTACCAACAAGCTTCTCTGATGGCTCAGCAGGTAAAAAATCTGCCTGAAGTACAGGAGACTCAGGTTCGATCCCTGGGTCAAGAAGCCTCCCTGGAGAAGGGAATGACTACCCACTCCAGTATTCTTGCCTAGAGAATTCCATGGACAGAGGAGCCTGGCAGGCTGCAGTTCATGGGGTCACAAATAGTCAGACACAACTGAGCAACTAACACTTTCACTTTCACAGGGCTACCAAAAGCAGATTTGGAGCCCATTAAAATTTAAAAAAACAACAACAACAACACAGAATTTCAAGGCGGTCCAGTGGAAGAATCCACCCTCTAATGCCAAGCACACAGTTCGATCCCTAGTTAAGGAACTAAGATCCCACATGCCGCAGTGCAACTGAGCCCATGTGATACAATAAAGAGCCCTCAGCCACAATAAAAGCCCCAGCCCAGCCAGAACATTTTTTTTTTTATTGCATTCCCCCTTCAATCGCAGATGGGCTAAGCTCTTTGCTACCGGTTTATATTAGTGATTTACAGAGTCAAGCTGACTCCTGTCTGAATCTCCAAGTTCAATAATTAGTACCAGCATCTCCCCCACCTCTGCTATGCTGGTATCTGCCAAGTTGGTAACATGGGGCCAGAGCAAAGGCCCTCTCATCAGACACAGCATCCCAGGAGGGCATGGTGGCAGTAACAGTAGTCTGGGCCTGCCCCCCAAGTACCATCAAGCATGTGGGCCCTAAGTGGGATGAAATGAGATCCTTCATGAGAACTCACAGAACATGCCCAGGAGGAAATAACAGGGTTGGTAATAGGAAATTGAGGGTTGAAGTTCCTACCTTGTTCAAGGAGCTATCCTGATCTGGAGGAATTTGAATGATTGCTTTCACAGTGACTTCATTTAAGTCCATAGATCAGTGAGGGTGTGAGAAGCTTGAGGCTGATGCAGACTGAGTAAGTAGAAGGTCCAGGAGGCTCACTTACCTGGAGCATCTGAGACCATTAATATAATGGATTCTAGTAAGTGGGTTTTTCAAAAGTGGAAATAAGTAACATGGGTTCCTTTTAAATCAGGGAGCTCAGAAGCGGAAGTGAGGGTCAGATTCAACCTCTAGGAATGGAATTGGGAAAGTCATATCATCTCACTGAGCTTTCATTTTCTTTAAAATGTTTTTTAAAAGTAGCAATTCCTTGTGTGATTTACTTGAGAGTTGTCAGGGTAAATACTGACATCATGTATGTGAAAATGCATTACAAACTATGGAGCGATAGTCACTCAGTTGTGTCCAACTCTTTGCAACCTCATGGACTATAGCCCACCACGCTCCTCTGTCCGGAATTCTTCAGGCAATTATACTAGAGTGGGTTGCTATTCCCTTCTCCAGGAGATCATCCCGACCCAGGGATCAAACCCAGGTCTCCTGCATAGAAGGCAGATTCTTTACCATCAGAGCCACCAGGGAACCATTACAAACTATAAGGCACTATTAACTTAAAATACTATTACTCATATAATAATGTGTCCATGCATATAACTTAGGTTTGAAGAGACACTGAAATTTTTCTAATTTTACCTCATTTGCTAAATATTTACCATTAATTATGTTGCCCTCATTAGACAAATAACAAAACATAGTTGATTAACCATCCAATTCACCTTGCAACACTGAAATTTAAAAGAAATCCTAAGAAATAAGCTCTTGGCTTATCAGATATTTAAGGCCAGTTACTCATTACTGAAATGCCCCATAGCTTCCCTGGTAGCTCAGTGGTAAAGAATCCACCCGCCAATACAGGAGATTGAGGTTCGATCCCTGATACAGGAAGGTCCCACATGCCACAGAGGATCTAAGCTTGTGTGCCACAACTTCTGAGCCTGTGCTCTAGAGCCCGGGAGCTGCAACTACTGAACCCATGTGCCACAGTTACTGAAACCCACACACCCCAGAGCCTGTGCTCCACAACAAGAGAAGCCACCCAATGAGAAGCCCGCACATCACAACTGGAGAGTAGCTCCAGCTCACCACAACTAGAGGAGCCTGCGAAACTACAAAGGCCCAGTGCAAACAAAAATAAATACGTAAAATTATTTTTAAAAAGAAATGCCCCAAATATCCTGAGTATCTTTCACATCAAACACTAAGGGAGAAAAATCTCAATTTGAAGGTATCTCTTGCCTGGAAAATGCCATGGACAGAGGAGCCTGGTGGGCTGCCGTCCATGGGATCGCTAAGAGTTGGACTCGACTGAGCGACTTCACTTTCACTTTTCACTTTCATGCACTGGAGAAGGAAATGGCAGCCCACTCCAGTGTTCTTGCCTGGAGAATCGCAGGGACGGGGGAGCCTGGTGGGCTGCTGTCTCTGGGGTCGCACAAAGTTGGACACGACTGAAGCGACTTAGCAGCAGCAGCTTAGCAGCATTACTTATAAAATATAAGGTATCCCATGTAAGCCATCTTGTTTTATATCCTCCTGAGTTTTAATTTCAGATGATACTTTGTAACCTTCAAATATGTTCGTATCACTCAGCCTCTTACTCTGTTCTCACATGTCAGCCTCCCAGTACTACACCTTAAGGACTTTGCTAGAGACTTTCTTCCCCCATGTTGATGCCCTCCATTGGGAGACAGCATGGCTCAGGCTTCTGTTTCTTAAGGAAGAGATGGCCTAATTGCTTTTATTATTTGCTGCTATTTAGTTGCTAAGTCGTGCCCGACTCCTTACGACCCCACTGACTGCAGCACACCAATCTCCCCTGTCCTTCACTATCTCCTGGAGTTTGCTCAAACTCAGGTCCACTGTGTTGGTGATATTTATCCTATTCTCCAACCTAGGAAAATGAACCACATTTTATGCTTTGGTTCTGGCACTATATAAATAACAGACTAATTAATACTCTGTTCCCGTCAGGCTTTTTTTATTTCCCAACCAGATCATTCAGTTTGTGACATAATCTCATAGACATTACAAAGATCTGGAGAAAGCACATTCTTCCTTACATTGACTTTGAATTTCTATTTCTTTTTTATTGGTGTATAATTTAAAAACAATAAAATGCACAGATCATAAGAGTGTTTAGAGTTTTGACACGTGAATTCACCACATAACCAGCTGAAAAATGATGCAACGCCATGAGTACAAGAGAAATCCATTAGCAGCAGTGATGACAAAACAGCCCACCGAGTTGTGACACAGCTTCCACCTGAACTAGCTTTTATGAGACTCAGAATGAGTTTCCTGAGTCAAGCAGATTCGAGTAGATTTGTAGAGAAAAGACTCTCGACACTGACTCTGTCGCCAGTGAAAGTATTTCCCGGTGTTTGGAAACCTCTCTTTTAAGACTCCCTTCCCAGGACGGATCTCCATCCCTACCTCTTTTGTGTCTCTTTTTATCTTTTATATTTTGTCTACCTTCTTTTGAAGACAGTGGGCTGCCTTTCTGGGTGCCTGATGTCCTCTGCCAACATTCAGAAGTTGTTTTGTGGAATGTGCTCAGCGCTCAATGTTCCTTCGATGAATTAGTGGGGGAGGAAGTGGTCTCCCCGTCCTATTCTTCTGCCGTCTTAGGACTGCCTCACAGGTGGATTCTTTACCTTTGCACCACCTGGTAAGTCCCAGACAGATGTATGTGTACTTTTCTTAAAAACGAGATCTTCCTATGTCTATGCATATTGTTTTATGTTCTTAAGTGAAATGAAGCATTTCTGACTCAAAGTTCAGCACCCACTGTCCAGTCAATATGTCTTTCTTTGCAAAGAGTCTGTTCCATGGAGAAACCAGGCTTGCACTCAATCTCAAGGTCACCTATACCTAGCCCTGGACCCAGCCTCAGGCACAGTCTGTAGCTGAACCCTGTCCAGCATCTTATAAACTGTCTGAGAAACTGACAGGAACATTCTGAATGTCAAATTCAAGACCTGCAAACCATCACAGGAAATTGAGTCATCAGTATGCATGAGTCTCTGTCTTCTGTCCAATTACTGAGCTCCCTGTGTGAACAAATGCTTCTCAACATTTCCTGGCATTAGACGCCTGTCACTGATGCCATGAGAGCCTGCCTGTGAAGATCAGCATGGAGTTCTGCGAGTATTTCTAATCCTGTCATCAAAACTCAGTGTGATTCTGAGGCTGTGCCCTGAGAAATTCGATTTCTAAGACAAAACGGCTACAGCATAAACCAGCAAGATGAATTTCTGTGGGCAAATGTATTCAAGGTCATTATTTCATCTGCATCTTTGGTTAATGTTTCCACAGACCTTCAAACTCCTTGTTTCCAATTTTCTCCACCTTCACTACGAGGTGCTTTTTTGTACTCTTGCAAAGAAACATTCGCTTTTTAACCTTCAAGCAGCAATCCCCTCCCCCAAATATACATTCCCCACTCTTGGGTAAAGCATACATCCCAAGAAAAATGAAGTAACAAGAGATTGTCTCCAGGCAATATATAAGCTAGGGGCTGTGTTGACAAAGGGTGGGGAGGGAGAAGAGAAAAAAAAAAAGGAGAAATTGATTTTGAGTGAATTCAGCAAAAGAAAGTCCCATGATTCAGCAAAAGAAAGCAATAGCTGATTTTGTTTAGCTCACAGACACACATAACTGCAGCTGGGAAAAGACTGCTCTCTGATCTCAGCCTTCTCAGCCTGCCAGAAGTCAGGAGCATTCCTCATAAGCTATTCTTTCTATCTTTTCCTGAAAGCAGCTCCAAGGAAAGAGCCTATACTGTCTAAAAGAAGCTACCTATGAAGAAAAATGAGAACAATTAAGCCCTAAATCTGTACAAGAAACTTGAACAGCTGAGACTCCAAAACGAAAATGGAGATAATGCTAATGATTATGTTTTATAGCCTCAGTCTGCCTTAGGTCTGGAAGAGTTCCAAAGCCCTCAGCAGGTTGTCACATTGATAGAAGGGGCCCCTGCTGAGACACAGCTGTTTCTGGGGAAGCCAGCATCTGGACGACAGCTGCATACCAATCCTGAACAGGAAGGCGAGAGAAGTCTCCCTCAAGGGCACCCCTTCCAGCTGGAGCCTCCCTCTGTGGCTCCTCATATTCAGACAGGCTGTGGCATCACATTTGCTAACTCATGGAAACGCAGTAAAACCTTAACCATCTGTAAACTCTGGAGCAGAAGCCAGTAGGGACAGTCAGGCGTTCTAGTTAGCTGAAGGGTTTTGACACCTTGAAGCACCAACTTTTGTTTAATCATTACAGAGGAAAACTTTTCTAAAAGGTATCCCTGGATACCCTTTTTCTATTCAAATTAACCAAATGTTCCTAATGTCACACCTTCAATTCATCCAGCATCCACTAGCATGAATAGATTTACAGTGTATCAGTGGGCTTTTGTTACAGTTGTTGTTCAGTCCATAAGTCTTTTCTGACTCTTTGTAACCCCATGGACTGCAGCACACCAGGTTCCTCTGTCCTCCACTATTTCCCAGAGTTCACTCGAACTCATGTCATTGAGTCAGTGATGCCATCCAACTATCTCATTCGCTGTTGACCGCTTCTTCTCCTGCTGTCAATCTTTCCCAGTATCAGGGTCTTTTCCAATAAGTCAGCTCTTCACATCAGGTAGCCAGAGAATTGGAGCTTTAGTTTCAGCATCAGTCTTTCCAATGAATATTCAGGGTTGATTTCCTTTAAGATTGACTGGTTTGATCTCCTTNGACCGCTTCTTCTCCTGCTGTCAATCTTTCCCAGTATCAGGGTCTTTTCCAATAAGTCAGCTCTTCACATCAGGTAGCCAGAGAATTGGAGCTTTAGTTTCAGCATCAGTCTTTCCAATGAATATTCAGGGTTGATTTCCTTTAAGATTGACTGGTTTGATCTCCTTGCAGTCCAGGGGACTCTCAAGAGTCTTCTCCAAGACCGCAGTTCAAAAACATCAATTCTTTGGTGCTCAGCCTTCTTTATGGTCCTGCTCCCACATCTGTATATGTTACAGAGAGGTTTCCAAAGTATCTTCTTTGTATACTGTGGTGCACGTGCTTGTACACGCACATGCACACCCTTACCTATTCAGGCTTTAGGAGAAAGAGGCTTTAGTAAAGGAGTGAGAGAGAGAGAGAGAGAAATGACAGTGTAACAAGACTTTACAGACAAGGTTACTAGCTCCACTCTTTCAATAACTAGCAGTTTGACCTTGAATGAGCCATGTCAAGTTCCTGCACTAAAATAAGGGAGGATCGATCACTAGATATTCTTTAAGGTCTGTTCAAATTTTAATCTTGGTGATTCTTTAAGAATTCTATTACTCCAAATTCCTTCATTCCTTCTCCCTCCTTCCCTTTATGTTCTTTCTCTTTCTTTTCTCCACCCTCTTTCCTTTTATCAGTCACTCCCCCTCTAGCTATCTATCTGTCTGTCTATCTCTCCTCCAAGTTGTTCATTATTTGATGTGTTAAAGCAAATGAGTCAAGTAGGTCTGAAACCCAGTGAACCCCCAGGTATGGGATCTATGCCTGGCAATGAGCTTCACATCTTCAATTAAATGGCATGGTACCTGCCCTCGGGGATCTTAAAGCTTGTCATAACATTGTTATAACATCTTTTAATGATCACATTTCCTCTGTTTCCCCCCTAATATTTGGGAATTACCTGTGTTGGGAATATAGGGAGGGGAGAGATCACCATGGACCAAAATAACCTGAGAAGACTTCTTGGAGACAGTGTATGAGATACATAAGATTTGGACTGGAAGAAAGGGGTAAGGAAGATACATTAGTTGGGGCTGCAATGTGCAAGACAAAGCCATGAGGCTTAGAGTGTACCTGGTCTGCAAAGAGCATAGGGAGATTCAGAGAAGGAATCACACACTTGGATTCCCACAAGCACTACAGTCAAGAGCAGTGTTGTTGTAGTTGCTCAGTTGTGTCCAATTCTTTTGCAACCTCATGGACTGTAGCCTGCCAGGCTCCTCTGTCCATTGAATTTCCCAGGCAAGAATACTGGAGTTGGTTGCCCCTTCTCTAGGGGATCTTACTGACCCAGGGATCCAACCCACGTCTCCTGCATTGGCAGGTGGATTCTTTATCACTGAGCCACCTGGGAAGCCCCAAGAGAAGTTTAAACTATATTAAACTTGAGAGCCTGAATCCAGCCTCAGGGCTTCAACTAAAATTGTACAAAATACTTATTGAGCAAAACAGATAAGTCTCCAGGCAAAATAGCTCATAGGACCACAGTCTGTGACCTGACATAATTACTTAAATGGCTTGCTATTTTTTTTTTTTTAAGGAACTGAAAGCAATCAAAATTACATGGCTTTCATAAAAAAAGAAAAAGTCCACTTAAGGTCTTGATGAATAAAATGTGACAAGGTTAACTTTAACCCTTTTATGCTGTCTCCTGGAGAATTTTCCATTGTCCTTGTACAATAACATAAGTTATCACATGGAGATTTTTTTTTTTTTGGTTTATCCATAAATAGCTCCTTCACCCTTAACCCAGGAAGGACAGCCTAGTTTGATTATTTAAGCATGTTTCCAACTGTGAAAAAATTACTTCTAGGAAGTCCTAACTGCCACAACAACACTGCTGTCAGTCCAAGATGCATATGTTGAGCAAATATTGCAATAGAGAAGGTTACTGGGCTGAGGCTTTTTCTGATTCAGCAAAAGAAGGAAAAATGAGAAAACAAAACAAAACAAAAAAACTGACACCATACAGCTAGGAAGAAATCTTGGCAACTACTGATGAGGGTAATTATACAAATCAGAAGCCAAAAGGGTTCCTGTTTTTCTTCAGAGGGTCCCCAGGATTCAGAAAGGGCCAAGAGAGAAACCAAACTATATTGCAAAGATCCATATCGTGCTTCTCAGGTGACGTTAGTGGTAAAGAATCTGCCTGCCACTGCAGGAGACGCAAAAGATATGAGTTCGATCCCTGGGTCAGGAAGACCCTCTAGAGGAGGAAATGGCAACCCACTCCAGTATTCTTGCCTGGGAAATCCCATGGACAGAGGAGCCTGGCAAGCTACAGTCCATGGGGTGGCAAAGAATCAGACACAACTGAGCACACATACATACATACATACATCCATATTGATGAACTATGTTTCCAGTTAAAGGTGTCTCTATCTGTGAATTTAATTATACCCTCCCTGAGAAATCTGGTCTAAGAAAGAGGATGCTTTCACTATCAGAATTTCAAGGTCCCCATTCTAGAGTGAAGTTATCACTAAGAACTGGAAGTGAGGAATAGTAGGCTGTAAGGACCGAGTATTTCCAGTTACGTTGGTGAGGCCAGATAATCTCCTGAGACTTAGTTGTAGCCCACTGGCAGCCCTCTGGTGGCTGCATGTCCTGAGCCATGAATGTCTACACAAGATTCCAACAAACCAAGCTCAAGGCTAGATCCACCACTGCGAGGGGCTTGTGACTAATAACAAACATAGATTTGTAGAAACAATGGATTGGATTGTGCATTTAGGTCAGCCTTGAGAAACCAGGCATCTGACTACCAAGGTACCACCTGAGACTGCCTTTGCACACAAGATCAGTCCCCTTCTTCATCTCTTAGGAATCTATTGCCAGCAGCCTCAAGATTGACAGCTTCTCCCTGGAGTCTGCCCCCAAATAAAAAATAAACTAAAACTTGAATTTACTGGTTAGTACAGGGAATTCTTCTCAGTACTCTGTGCTGACCTAAATGGGAAGGAACTCTAAAGAAAAGGGGATATGTGTATACATATAGCTGATTCACTTCGCTGTACAGCAGAAACTAATACAACATTATAAAGCAACTATACTCCAGCAAAAGTTAATATTAAAAAATAGTAAATAAACTGAAACTGAGAATACACAGTTAACCCAGCATGAAGTTAACCTCCTTTCAGAGAGACTGGCTTCCCTGCATCCACCAGAGAAGAGAAATCCCTTATAAATATAGTAATGCAGCTCATGCAGGTCTTAATTGGCTCATCCTTAAGCTACATTCAAATTTCCTCTCCCACAGTTTGGGAACTGAGAGCGCAGACTCTAGAGTTCTAAGCTGCTGCTGTTGCTCCTGCTAAGTCGCTTCAGTCGTGTTCGACTCTGTGCGACCCCATAGACGGCAGCCCACCAGGCTCCCCCGTTCCTGGGATTCTCCAAGCAAGAACACTGGAGTGGGTTGCCATTTCCTTCTCCACTAGAGTCCCATAGCCAGGAGTAAAATCTTGTCCTGCTGCTGGCTAAACTGTAACAGCACCATTCACTTCTGCCTCAGTTTCACCACTGCAAAAAAGATATCATCCTAGTATCTCCTCATAGAGCTGTTGTGAGAGTAAACTGGGCTCAGTTATACGAAGAACTCAGAAGAGGCCGTGGCATATAAGACGCTCAGCAACCACTGGGTATGCTTACTGGGTTGGCGAAAATGTTCCTTCTGATTTTTCCATATGGAAAAATCCAAACAAACTCCTTAACCAACAAAATACTTTCATCATCTTTCAGAGAACTGTCCAGACTTATTCGGTGGAAGAGATTGTCCCCACACCCCCTACACTCACATTGTCCCACAAAACTGATTATAAACCCAAACACTGTTCTCTCCAGCACTTCATCGTATTATGGCTACATGCTTCTTCTCCTCTGTCCACTGTTGCCAAGACTCCCTCCCCTTTGAGGTCTTTCTGTCATGCCCTCTCAAATCCCTCCTGTGGGATCATTTATCTCCCAGACTCACATATGCCATCATTTTGGTTGATTTAAGTATCTCTTGTCAACTCTAGGATTGTAAACTGACATGCCAACAAGAGCAAGGCAGAGTGTGACTGAACAAAGCAGACCAATGGGATGGTGTAAATGAGACAGCAAGTAGCGATGAGGGCTCTGATGTTAACTGAGTGTGGCAGGGAGAGTGGTAACCAGGAGTGAACTCCTTTGGAGGACAGCAGCCCATCTCAGCACCAGCAGGATGTGCCACATGAGAATGCAAGTTTCTGGAGAAGGTAGAAATCCAGGACTTTTAAACACTGACAACCATTTCATTTTTTAAAGGGAAAAAAAAAAAAGCTGAATTCAGGCCAGATAAAGTAAGTCCATGGGCCAAATCCTGTTGATGAGTAGCCTGGTTGAAAACAAGGGCCTGGTTCCAGTCTCCCCAGCAGCATCCCTTCTTCCTGACTTCTGCTTTATCCCTATACTTGTCCTCTATGTCTCTCTTTTAACCTCATTTTCATCCAGGTAATGCTTACACATCCCCCANAAAAAAAAAAAGCTGAATTCAGGCCAGATAAAGTAAGTCCATGGGCCAAATCCTGTTGATGAGTAGCCTGGTTGAAAACAAGGGCCTGGTTCCAGTCTCCCCAGCAGCATCCCTTCTTCCTGACTTCTGCTTTATCCCTATACTTGTCCTCTATGTCTCTCTTTTAACCTCATTTTCATCCAGGTAATGCTTACACATCCCCCAAATCCCATTTGAAAATAGCCACCCCCAACTCCTCATTTCCTAGGGTATTATGATTTTCTAATTTTGATTTCTTGTTGACTTAACTGAAGTTTTCTCTAGGTTATAAGCAGGATAAAAACGGGCACCTTGTTTGTCTTATTCACCCCGACTTTCCCCAGCTCAGCAGATTGTCTGGTGCATTGAAGATACTCAAAATGAAATTCTAAAATAAACCAGAAAAGAACTCATCAACCCCTGATTTGCACTGTCACCTCAGTCCTGAATTCCATATGGACATTTTCTAAAGGCCACTGACCGTCATCATCTAGATAGACTCTCAGCAGCTAAAACTTGTATCTGTACTGCAGGGTAAAGAATCTGCCTGGAATGCAGGAGACCCAGATTCAATCCCTGTGTTGGGAAGATCCACTGGAGAAGGGAATGGCAATCTACTCGCACTCCAGTATTCTTTCCTGGAGAATTCCACGGATACAGGAGCCTGGTGGGTTACAGTCCATGGGATTGCAAAATGGTCCAACACAACTTAGCCAACTAAACAGCAACCATATAGCACAGGGAATGATGTGCTCTCTGGTGACCTAAATGGGAAGGAGATTCAAAAAGGAGGGGACATATGTATACACATAGATGATTCACTTTAGTTAGTTAGTTAGTTGTTTAGTCACTCAGTCATGTCCGACTCTTTGCAACCCCATGGACTGCAGCACACTAGACTTCCCTGTCCATCACCAACTCCCGGAGCTTGCTCAAACTTATGTCCATTGTGTTGGTGATGCCATCTCATCCTCTGTCATCCCCTTCTTCTCCTGCCTTCAATCTTTCCCATCATCAGGGGGTTTTCAACTAAGTCAGCTCTTCCCATCAGGTGGCCATAGTATTGGAGTTTCAGCTTCAACATCAGTCCTTCCAGTGAATACCCAGGACTGACCTCCTTTAGGATGGATTGGTTGGATCTCCTTGCAGTCCAAGGAACTCTCAAGAGTCTTCTCCAACACCACAGTTCAAAAGCATCAGTTCTTTGGCACTCAGCTTTCTTNAACATCAGTCCTTCCAGTGAATACCCAGGACTGACCTCCTTTAGGATGGATTGGTTGGATCTCCTTGCAGTCCAAGGAACTCTCAAGAGTCTTCTCCAACACCACAGTTCAAAAGCATCAGTTCTTTGGTGCTCAGCTTTCTTTATGGTCCAACTCTCACATCCATACATGACTACTGGAAAAACCATAGCCTTGACTAGATAGACTTTTGTTGGCAAAGTAATGTCTCTGCTTTTTAATATGCTCTCTAGGTTGGTCATATCTTTTCTTTCAAGGAGTAAGCATCTTTTAATTTCATGGCCGCAATCACCATCTGCAGTTATTTTGGAGCCAAAGAAATAAAGTCAGCCACTGTTTCCCCATCAATTAGACATGAAGTGATGGGACCAGATGCCATGATTTTCGTTTTCTGAATGTGGAGCTTTAAGCCAACTTTTTCACTCTCCTCTTTCACTTTCATCAAGAGGCTCTTTAATTCTTCTTCACTTTATGCCATAAGGGTGGTGTCATCTGCATATCTGAGGTGATTGATATTTCTCCCAGCAATCTTGATTCCAGCTTGTGCTTCATCCAACCCAGCATTTCTCATGATGTACTCTGCATATAAGTTAAATAAGCAGGGTGACAATATGCAGCCTTGATGCACTCCTTTCCCTATTTGGAACCAGTCTGTTGTTCCATGTCCAGTTCTAACTGTTGCCTCCTGACCTGCATACAGTTTTCTCAAGAGGTAGGTCAAGTGGTCTGGTATGCCCATCCCTTTCAGAATTTTCCACCATTTATTTTGATCCACACAGTCAAAGGCTTTGGCATAGTCAATAAAGCAAAAATAGATGTTCTTCTGGAACTCTCTTGTTTTTTCGATGATCTAGAGGATGTTGGCAATTTGATCTTTGGTTCCTCTGCCTTTTCTAAACCCAGCTTGAACATCTGGAAGTTCATGGTTCAGGTATTGTTGAAGACTGGCTTGGAGAATTTTGAGCATTACTTTATACCCCAGGTCCAAGGTCAGGAACGGTGGCTGCGCTTAGCTGGACCAGCCATGAGGAGATACCCCACATCCAAGGTCAGAGAAACCCCAGTAGCGCAGTAGGTGCTGGAGCGGCTGTGAGGAGATACCCCATGTTGAAGGGCAAAGGAGAAGCCCCAGCAAGATGGTAGAAGGGGCAAATTCACGTTTAGAAACAAACCCGTTCCTGCCAGAGATGCTCAGAGGGCTCAAACAAACCTTGTGAGCACCAGGACCCAGCAGAGGCATGGGTTGGTGGTGACCTGCTGCAGGGTTGGGGGCACTGAGTGTAGCAGTACATGCATGAGATCTTTTGAAGGAGGTCACCATTAACTTCATTACCTTCACCATAGTTTGGCCCCAGGTAAATAGCAGGGAAGGAATACAGCTCCAGTCATCAACAGAAAATTGAATTAAAGATTTGCTGACTTTGGCCCTGCCCATCAGAACAAGACCCAGTTTCCCCCTCAGCCAGTCTCATAGGGCTTATGTCTGACTATTTACAATCCCATGGACTGTAGCCTACCAGGTTCCTCCATCCATGGAATTTTCCAGACAAGAGTGATGGCATTTCCTTCTCCAAGGGATCTTCCCAACCCCGGGATCAAACCTAGGCCTCCTGCATTACAGGCAGACGCTTTACCATCTGAACTACCAGGGAAGCCCTATGATTCACTTTGCTGTATAGCAAAAGTAACACATTATAAAGCAACTGTACACCAATAAATTTATTTAATTAATTCATTATCATCCATCCTACCCCATCCCTTCCTTCACTTCCCAGCTAACTCCTCCTCTGAAATCTCCTGGTTCTATTCATTGCTGATCTTCTCAAGTCACCAGGGCTTACAAACTCAGGTTTCTCTTGGACTCTACTCTGTACTTCCCTGCACCCCCAGTCTAGCTGGTTGTCAACTTCTGTTGATGATAATTCTGTCAACATCCTTTGCCCAGTCCTCTCTCTCCATCTCCATTGCCATTTTCCTACTTTTCACTCTACTTATTCTTTTGCTGGTTTCCTAACTGATTTCTCTGGCTCCGTTTTTTTCCTCTCTGATGCACCAGCCAGATTTCTAGGCAAGTTTTTATTCAAATAGGTCATTCTCCTAATCAAAAACTTTAATAGTTTTCCATCAGTAATGGAAAAAAACCCAAGTGTCTTAGAATAATACAATCTGGCCTGAATTCTCTTTCCAGTCTTGCAACCCACTGCCATTTTTTGTATATCCCAAGCTCCCACAGCAAACACTACTGGTGTAATATTGTGGCTTGGTGGTACTCACGCTTGTTATCCACTGCACCTTAAAGTCTGCCTTCCAAAATTTAATGACTTTAAAAACTATTTTTGTCTGTTGATGATTCTGTGGGTCCGGGCTTCCCTGGTGGCTCAGATGGCAAAGAATCTGCCTGCAATTCAGGAAACCCAGGTTTGATCCCTGAGTTGGGAAGATCCCTGGAGAAGGGAATGGGTACATTTATGGGCTTCCCTGGTAGCTCAGATGGTAAAGAATCTGCCCGAAATGCAGGAGAGCTTGATTCTATCTCTGGGTCAGAAGAAATGGAATTGGGTTTTAGGAAAATAAATTGGGGACAGAAATACAACTAATTCATCAAAGGTACACACTTAATCTATGTCCCCCCTCCCACAAACGACCTCTACTAACCAAAATTTCACTTCAGATAGTAACTTCCTTAACCCAACTCATTAATACCTGGGATAGAAATGAACCAAATTCTTCCTATCTACCACTAACCCAAACCTCATTACTCTTCAGTACCCAAATGAGTCCCCTCTCATCCATCAGGTCTTCCCAATCACCATGATTCTTCCCTTTACTTCAGACCCACGCAGTACATGTCTTATTCTCACAGTAGGTTATAACCATTTAGCATTGCTGTCTTGTGTTTAGCAGAATTAGAAGGGGGGAAAAGATCTGGAATGGCAATGAAATACCAAAGGAAATCCTTTTACTTTCAGGTGGCATCATGAAGACTGGATATGAGGTCCCATCAGAATCGAAGGGCAGAGCTGATCTCCAAGCTCCTGCTGCTCTGTCCCTGTCAGAGCACCTGTGCCCATTGGTCTTGTTCGTCTTTTTGTTGTTGTTCTTCTGGTGCTAAGTTGTGTCCAACTATTTGTGACCTCATGGATGGTTTGTTCCTTGGGGAAGGTAAAAAATAATTCCCTTCAAGAGTTAAGATGCGCTGTCTCTTCTAGTCTCTGACAGGTGCTGAGCAGGGTAAATAATGAGAGCTTAACATGTATGTTTTCTAAGGCTCTTCCCTGATGCTCAGTTAGTAAAGGATCCGCCTGCAGTGCGGGAGACCCCAGTCTGATTCCTGGATGGGGAAGATCCGCTGGAGGAAGGATACACTACCCACTCCGGTGTTCTTAGGCTTCCCTGGTGACCCAACTGGTAAAGAATCTGCCTCCAGTCCGAGAGACCTGGGTTCAGTCCTTGGGTTGAGAAGATCCCCTAAAGAAGAGAAAGGCTGCCCACTCCAGTATTCTGGCCTGGAGAATTCCATGGACAATTCCATGGTGTCACAGAGCTGGACACAACTGAGCGACTTTCACTTCCTTCAAGAGTTAAAATGTGCTGTCTCTTTTTGTCTCTGACAGGATGCCTAGAAGGGTAAACAGTGAGAGCTTAATGTGTATTCTGTGATTTAGGAGCTGAGGGACATGTTTCTTCATATGTATCCAGCTATATAAAATTGGTTAAGGAGAGTGGTGCCAGAGTTAAACCACGTTGTTAGCAGTCTTCCAGACAGTTAAGGGAGAATAGAGATTCCTGAGAATTGAATAAAACAGAATCTAAGCAGCAAAATGGTTTGTGAGCAGACATATCCCTAAGATGACAAATCTGTGTGCATGTGTGTGCTCATTCAGTTGTGTCTGACACTTTGTGACCCCATCAGATGGAGGCCACCAGGCTCCTCTGTCCATGGAAGTTTCCAGGCAAGAATACTGGAATGGATTGCCATTTCCTCCTCCACGGGATCTTCGCAACCCAGGGATCAAAACTGTGTCTCTTGCATCTCCTGCATTGGCAGGGGGATTCTTCACCACAGCACTACTTGGGAAGCCTTCATACTACACTTGATCTTATCACAGGGAAAAGGGGCAGCAACACTCCTGTGGAGTCCATGGTAGGGGTCATGAGGGTAGTCACCAAGACATGGCTAATGTACGGAGAGTAGACCTGTGGTTGCCAAGGTGGGGGAAGGATGGATTGGGAATTTGGGATTAGTAGATCAAAACTATTATATATAGAATGGATAAACAACAAGGTCCTACTGTTTAGCACAAGGAACTATGTTTACTATCCTGTAAAAAACCATAAGGGAAAGAAATATGAAAAATTATATATATATAACTGAATCACTATTCTGTACAGAGGAAATTAACATAATATTATAAATCAATTGTACTTCAATAAATTTTTTTTAAGGAGATGGGATGGAAACACAAACCAATACACCATTACTCTAATAAGTCTAGGGGAAATTATTTTTAAATGGCTATGCCTAGCAGACCAGGAGATCACAGGTAAAAACTTCATGGAGTATTACACCAACAATGGGGCAAACTCTAAGAAGTAAGAGGGGGACATTTGGGTAAGATTGGGACATGCAGGAAGAGCTAACTTCCCACAACAATGCCATGAGTGTTTGTTGAATTATAACCTGTTACAAAGGGTTTAATTACATTCTAGATGTAGGCTCATGACCATCATTCATTTTATCCCTCCTTGACTGTTAGTAGTAAATAGGGATTTCTTTTTTTCTAAAACAGAGCCTAAAACAATAACAATTTATTTAAATACTAATTTGAAGAAATTAAATTTATTTGCTAAAGGCCAAAATGAACAAAATAACAAAAAACAAGTTACTGCAAGTTTAGTTGCTTGAAGTTCAGATGGGTCCTTTTGAGACTTGTCTTTAAAATTTTTAAAGATAGATCTAGAGTAATCTTTATGCTAGGGCTTGTTTAGCCATACTGTTAATCCATGATCCTCTGGATTCTCGATGAATGTCCCAGAAATTCAACGAGTTCTCTCTATTCTGGAAGATGGGAATTCAGATGTCTCCACCCAATGTTATCTCTGAAAATTGTTTAATCTACAGTTTCCTTATTGTTTTTATTTGGACTTCATGAGTGTTTCAGAAATGCATAATATAGCATTCAACAATTCATTCATGGGGACCCTATTCATATTTGTATGAGTTTCTTGTTAGATAACTCTCTTTTCTCTGCTACTCTGTGCCACAAATTCCAGACTCCTCCGGTTCCTCCAGACTCCAAAGTGTGTTTCCTCAATTCAGTGAGACTACTCTGTTCTCCTTGGGTTTTCCCCTCCCTACATCATGATCTAGAAAGTACTTCCAAGTATAACTCAGGTTGATTGTAAGGCTAAGCCTGTCTGCTTCCCTTCTCTTAGGATCACACTCTTGCACCGCCTATCGTTCAGTGTCTAACAGAAACTGTTCTGCAAAGTAAACAGAGATTTCAAATCATTTATCCATTGTGTGCTAAGTTGCTTCAATCGTGTCCAACTCTTTGCAACCCCATGGACTCCTCTGTTCATGGGACTCTCCAGGCAAGATTAGTGGAGTAGGTTGCCATTTCCTTCTCCAATTTATCCAATACTGGGACTGCTAGTCAGTTTGTACCAACTGGTACTACAGGACCAACTGTTTCAAGCCAGAACCTGTTTTGATTGATCAATTACTTACGGTTATAAGCTAATGAATTTAACCCATCCTTCAGACATCTACCATATTAGGTATTTGTGCTTTTTGCTTATTTTATGTGATGAAAAATCCGTTGAAGGCATAGTGTAAAATAACACAGCATCTTCAAGAGTTCAATAAATTGTTAATTCTTCAAGGGATTATCAATACTTCTTTGTTTAGTTGAGATGCTACAGTCAACAATAGACAGACCCAAGTTCAAATCTCCACTCTGACATTAAGTATTCTGTGACTATGAGCTAGTTAAGCAACCTCTGTCAGCACTAGTTTTCTCCTCTGAAAAATAGGGTAATAATACCTCCCTCATTAATCTGTTTTGATGCTTAGACAAGAATAAATACATGGAAAACACGGTGAGTAAAGCATAGAACTCAGTGGATAGATAAAGCTATGACCATGAAAATAGTCACCTCCCTTCCCAACCCCCCAACTAGAGGTGGTTATAATCCTAAAGAATTTTAGGGACTGGGAACATTTCTAGCTCTCTAACACCAAGACCCAGAGATGGGAACCATTATGAACTTAAAAACTCATGTTAAGACTTCCTTGGTGGTGCAATGAATAGGAATTCGCCTGCCAATGCAGGAAACATGGGTTCAATTGCTGGTCCAGGAGGATTCTACATGTTGTGGAGCAGCTAGGCCCAAGAGCTGCAACTACTGAAGCCCAGGCACCAAGAGCTTGTGCTCCACAATGAGAGAAACCACTGCAATGTAAAGCCTGAGAATCTCAGTGAAGAGTAGCCCCCACTCGCCACAACTAGAGAAAACCATAGCAACAAAGATCCAGTGCAGTCATTAATAAATAAATGAATGGATAAATAATTTTTTTAAGCTGATGTTGGCATTAATCCCTCAACTGAGCATCCTATGAAAGACACATCTTATGATCTTAACATAAATCCACCAGTATCACATCGTGAAGGAAAACCACTTGAATGTGAATCCTACATGAACTCACTTGCTGGCTGAAATCTCTCTAGAGCTCTAATAGCAAGACAAATTCTGCATATCATTCCAGGAAAAAGATCAGGGTACGGAGTCAAAGGAGGAACACATTGTCTTCTCCATGTCCTGTGCTGGATCCTTCTTCCTCTAGCAATTCAGACAGGGTCTCCAGAACTTTCCACATCCTCCTATTCTTGATGAATTTTCTCTTATTTTGTCTTTTCCCCACTACACCAAGAAAGGTCCTGAGCAAAGCCTAAGCAAATTAACTTCCTCCTCAGGCTTTTGGGACTAAATACAGAAAACCTCTCCCACTTAATTTAGTTTCTCCAACACCTTCTCTCTTGAAAACAGCTGACTTCTCCAGAATGCATGTAGCACAGTTCAGCAGCACCGGGCCATTGGGCCTTCCAGAAATGCCTTCCTCAGTGGCTTTACATTCTTAACCACACCAACCCTGTAATTTTCCAGATGACTTGAGGTTTTGAAAGCAAATGAAGCAGTGAAACTGCTTCAGCTGCTGAATTCCTCCTGGATTCCTTTGGAAAGGACAAGAAGCTGCCATAGACAGTGATGCAGGTGATGCAGACCCCTCCCTTTAGGTTTCCATCTGAAATCGTTAGCTGATTCCAATATCCTTAGCTATAAAGATCAGCTCTGCACTGAGTACATAAAAACAGATGTGGACCTCTTTTTATTGAGCCATAACCAGATAATAATATTTCTAGGATATTCTGTAATTTACAGGACACTTTCACAGACATTAAGCCTATGTGATCAACACAACCAGGCTATCAGGTAGGAAGGCGTCTTTATCCCTATTTATGCACCAAGACACTAAAGCGAAAGTCTTGCCTGATATAAAAGCATGGATATAAAGCAGAGCTGAAACACAGCACAAATTTTCTGATTTCAAATGCAGTGCCCTTGGCAGCCTAGCACTGTTGCCCAGAGGTTCAGTCTGAAACTCATGCCTACACATAATGTAGACTTTGGCCACGTGATGCAAAGAGCTGACTCATTGGAAAAGACCCTGATGTTGGGAAAGATTGAGGGCAAGAGGAGAAGGAGGCAACAAAGGATGAGATGGTTGGACAGCATCACTGACTCAATGGACATGAGTTTGAGCAAACTCCGAGAGATAGTGAAAGCCCGGCATGCTGAAGTCCAGGGGGTCACAAGAAGTAGGGCACGACTTAGTGACTGAACAACAACATCACAGAATGTGACCCATTTTGTTTCTAATTCTTCATTTGTTTATAACTCCCTCCAACTTCCCCGTTGGTCCCAGTTTTGGAGCTTTAGATGTCTAATGTTTTGTCCAAATTGATATCTTAAAGAAGATATTAGGATACTCTGGTTTCTTTTCAGATCATGTAAATCTTTTGCCTTTTAAAAAAGATATTAAGTATATGTTTTTTTTAATCTTATATAGATTCAGATCATTTAGTAAACTTAATAACACAGCAGCCATAATCTTCCCTTTAAGCAATGAGAACTACAAACTATAATTCCTCTCAGATGATAACAGAAATAGTGCCTTATCTTGTCAGAAATATGCAAAAAAAATGGAGGAGAGATCAAACAACATCTAAAAAGGGCTACAGAAAGAATTGATGTAACTGTTGCAACACAGAGCATCTGTCTATCCAGGAGGGGTCAGACAGTGCAATGAAATGTCCCCATTATTTTAATGTAAACAGCTCCTCTCTGATCTCTGAGATGTCCCCTTTAAGGCACAAGTCCTTGGGGGCTGGAGCAACTCAGCCAAGTGTGCTAGGGACGTGTGTTCAGCCTTGGGGAAAAGTGCCCCTTGCTGCCTTTTCCCTCTGCCCCCTATCCAGTCCCTGCATCTTGGGCACCTGAGGCTGGGCAGAGGCCATGATATCTTCAGCTACCCAGTTTCCTAGGAGCCTCAAGAAAGTCCAAATGCATTAACGAACAAAAGAACTGCAGCTGAAATGTGACTGAAGGTGACTCAAAGATGTCTTACCTCTTAAATAAATGAATCAGCCTAAAGGAAGTTTTCTCCCATGGAAGATTCATCGTGATCAAGCCTTTGTGTAAAAATACAAAGATGATTGCTATCCTTTTTAAAAATGATAAGTGTGCTTCTTAGCTTAGCTTACTCTTTGCCAAGCATTGCTTTAGGTACCATATCTTTAATCTTCATAGGAATCCTGAGAAGTGGGTAGGGTGGTCATCCTTTTACAAATGAGGAAACTGAGCCCAGGGAGGTGAAGTAACTTTCCCAAAGTGACACCTCTGATTAAGTACTAGTGCCACTCAGAAACGGGTCCTTTCACTCAGGTACATACTTGGAAGGGGGAATGGATGTTTATGACTGATGTGAATATTTGAGACCTGGTTTTCCTGGTGAATCAGATGATAAAGAATCCACCTGCAATGCAGGAGGATCAGGAAGATCCCCTGGAGAAAGGAATGGCTACCCACTCCAGTATTCTTGCCTGGAGAATTTGATGGACAGAGGAGCCTGGTGGGCTATAGTTCATGGGGTTGCAAAGAGATGGACAAGACTGAAAGATGAACACTAAACATTGGCTTATTCCTTACCTAGGTAGAGTAATCTGGGTGGAAATTTTGTAAAACAGAAGTATGAGAGGCGGCCATCCCAGTAACAATCCCGAGTTCTCTTTCTAGAACAAGTTTCATAACCAATCATCTTTGGGAATAGCAAAAAGAGAGAGTAGGAATTGTTCAAGCCATTTCTCTGCTACATTAACCTACTTTTTCTTTCCAAATGATGTATCCAGTAGCCCCCACAGACAAAAAAAAAAAAATGAATAGATTTAAAAAGTACATTTATCTCTAGATGTGTCCCCAGGGGTGACTGGGGAGACATTCAACCCTCTCAATAATTTTCAAGCTTCATTAGAAACATTTTTCCCCATGTGTATTGGATATGAAACCAAGGTCATAAAATTTCTGAGTGAACGGAGAAACTGAAATATAATCTGAAATTCACCATCTGGCAATCTGCTAAATAAATGAGTCTAGGGGGAGAGGAGAAAATGTTTTTAAATTTTCCCAGACACACCAACCTGATAGAGAAAACCTTATTTCCAGCATCTATGCTGCCAGAATCCGGGAAATAATGACCATGCCATTCCTGCCTAACACAGCTGGCAGGGAGCTAGGTGGAAGGATCCTTGATTCTCAAACCTGGTGCTAATCAACTTGAGATATTAGAAAAGCAACACTCCCCTCAACTTTTATATCAATACAATAGAAGAATGTATTAGGTTTACCTCTCCTTGCATCAACTTTCTTATAAGTACAACTAGAAATACATGCGGATAAAATTCTGGCTCATTCACACTGTCCTACTAATCTTTGCCAAAGGGGTGAGGCCAAGGAATCACAACTAGACCATGAGTTAGCAGCTCCATGTGGGTAGATACAAGAGAATGTTATAAGGATCAAAGCCTTTTCTAAAAAGGATGTTGGAAATAACACAAGTGGATGAGGGCAGCAGGTAAAGATGGAAAGGAAGACAACCATAGTCTAGAGAATTACCAGCATGGAGGGATTAAGAACCAGGCAGAACAACCTGATTGAAAATGTATCAAAGCAGAAGGCAAAGAAGCCAGTAACTATGGAAACTTGTGCGCTACTGCACTGCCATGGCAAACCACAGGAAACTGGGTAGCTTGAAAGAACAGAAATGAATCCTCTCAGAGTTCTGGAGAGCAGAGTTTGAATTCAAGATTTTGGTAGGGTTGGTTCTTCTGGGGGTGGGGAGAGAGTCTGTTCCAAGGCTCTTTTATGGTTACTGGCAACATGCCAAACTCTGTGTCCATCTTCACATGGCCTTTCTCTCGTGTGCTTCTGTGTACCCTCCACTCTTTTCATGGGGACGTCAATCACTGATGACTTAGGGCCTGCCCTAATCTGATAGGACCTCATCTCAATTCCATCTGCAAAGACCCTACTTCCCAATAATGTCGCATTCTGAGATTTAGGTGGACATGAATTTTGAGAGGACACCATACAACCCACTATGGCAACTAACCTGTGAAACTCTTCTTTTTGTAGGATTTCCATGGGCAGTATCCCTGAGAAGGGCCACAGAGGAAAAGAGTGGTCCTTTAGGTTCTTTTTTCATAGTGTTCTTCATTTACTTTCTGTCTTCTCCCACAGAGAAAGAGGTCCTTAGTTGCACAAGCAATATTGTATTAGTTTCTATATCCCAGCATTTGGTCTAGAGCAGATAATCAACATTTGTTTAGTGAATGAATTTTCACCTGAATAGAGTCTCTCAGCCCTGCATAATTTCACTGAGATTTCTGTGTGAACTTGAGATCCATGAGTTCTTACTACTTCGATGGCTGGAATTACTTAGATCATCATTTTTTTTTTCTTCTGTCTCTTCAAGAAGGAAACAAAGTACATGAATCAATCCATGGGAACACCCTTCTCCATGGAAGGGACCAAAAAGGGACTCAATTGTGGCAATAAAAGGAGGGTCTTGTCACTTTAAAGGAAGTTCTTTGTCACTATTTCCTCTTTTTTCCCGGATATCTATTTTGGGTTTTCCGCTCCATTCCAGGAACTCTACCGCAGCCTGCTGAACTGTCTGAACCTCCTTGTGCTTGGTCTGAAAGCTCTCTTCCCCTTCTTGAAGGATGTCTATGTGGGAGCTAAGAGGAGGAACCACAGACGCGTCACTGGGAAGAAAACACACCCCTGATCCTGTGGGCTGAGTAATACAAAGACAGAGTTAAATTCAGGAAGTGCAATAAGTTAATTCACGCCTGTTTCTAATCCTGCCAGCAAACATTCAATTTAGTCTCTAAAAGATAACTGGAGTGGGAAAAAAGTTCCCACTGGCCCAATCCACGATCAGAGTACATTTTCTAAGTTTCCCATCGTGTATACAGGTGTTTCCCTGGTGGCTCAGATAGTAAAGAATCCACCTGCAATGTAGGAGACCCAGGTTCAATCCCTGGATCATGAAGAGCCTGTGGAGAAGGTACTGGCTACCCACACCATTACTCTTGCCTGGAAAAATCCCACGGACAGAGAAGCCTGGTGGGCTACAGTCCATGGGGTTACAGAATTGGATGCAACTGAGCACAGCATGATCAAAAAAACGGTAGAAAAAGAGTTTTTGAGATAGATGGTGGTGACGTTTGCACCACAATAAGAATGTACTTAATATTATTGGGGGTGTACACGTGACAAGATGGTAACCTTCATGTGTATTTTATCATAATAAAACAATGGGAAAAAAAGATATTGAGGTTCAGAGGGGTTCACTCACTGGCCCAAGGCTATCGTGCTGGGAAGGGGCAACATCCAGTTTTATCCCAAGTCTTCAGATTTGAAGTCCCCAGTGTTCTGTATTGTATCCTATGGCTACGTCTGATCGCTGACCTGGGCATAGCTTGAAGGCAGTGACCTAGGTGCCAAATCACTGAAGTGAATTAGAGTTAAAATTAGACTGCTGGATGACTGACAAGCCAACCCCAGAGGCTGTGACTTATTTTCCAAAGTGGGACTGCTCAGCCTTGTTGCCCTTGACTTCCTTCCCTGGGATATGGTGAGGTGATCAACCACCACCTCCCTCATTTAACCCAACCCAGCCCCTACACAGACAATCTCTCCAGACTCAAAACTGCTAAGCAAAGACTGAGGGCTTCTAAAAAAGATGGCAGAACTATCGATATGCAACAAACCCTGGGACATTTCTTCACCCACTGTTAAGGGACACGTCCCCCAGAATCCTACAAGCATGGACTCTGGATAGTTCATTCTCCTACGAGAGCTGCCCTTGAAGCTATGTGAGTTCCCACCTGTACAAAAGAATTTTTTAAAAAGCAGGAGAGAGAAGAGCACAAAATATGATTTTTCCCTGAATGTCCCCCCCTCCGCCACCATCCAGAAATAGCCCTGATCTCAAGCAATAAAAGTAAAGATAACATTTTCAAGGTCTGGGATGGGGAAATAAGTAAAAAATAGAATGTTTAATCAATGCAAACATTCTTGGAATCTGAAACATCTGGGAGAGCTGGGGTGGGGGGAGAGTGTGGGGGAGAGCGGGAAAGGCAGTGGCGAGAGATGCTTAGAGAGCTGACATTCTTACCCACTGTTTATCTAAAGTGAGCGCTGAATAACCTGCTCTCAGTCGCCCCAGCAAGCTCACGTGGTGGCAGTTCATTTTTGTTACTAAATACAAGGACATCTCTCACTTTGAGAAAATCCAAGACTCTATCCTATGACTTTACAAGATGAATAAAATCAGAGATTGATGACATCTATGTTTAGAACTACCCTTCCCATGTGGGGCTAGTGGGTAAAGAACTCACTATGCCAATGCAAAAGACATAAGAGATTCTGGCTTTATCCCCTAGCTTGGGAAGATCCCCTGGAGGAGGGCACAGCAACCCACTCCAGTATTCTTGCCTAGAGAATCCCATGGACAGAGGAGCCTGGCAGGCTACAGTCACAAAGAGTCGGATGTGACTAAAGCAACTGTACACGCATGCACACACAAGTATATAAGCCACAGTTGTCCTAGTGGGTTTAATAAGGCGCTCTCTCTCTCTCTCTCTCTTTTTTTTTTATTTACATGTTTATTCTTAGGAAACCAACTGCTATGCAAAATAAGACCTCTGCACACCAGAAGTTTAATTCAGAGATGAACTTCCTTGAAGGCTAATGTCAATCTTGTAGGAATATCAGAGCTAACTAGATATTCACAAACTGACACAGGCTTCCCAGGTGGCACAGTAGTAAAGAATCTGCCTGCCAATGCAGGAGACACAAAAGACTCAGGTTTGATCCCTGGCTCACAAAGATCCCCTGGACTAAGAAAAGGCAACCCACTTCAGTATTCTTGCTTGGAAAATTCCATGAACAGAGGAGTTTGGTGGACTACAGTTCATAAAATCAAAAATAGTTGGATACTACTGAGCACACACACACACACAAACACACACACACAAACTAACATGAGTTTTCCCCTCAATCTCTATTTTATACCACTCACCCCGAGAATGCTCTTAAACTCTTATTTATTTATTTGGCCCCTCTGCTGTTGAGAGGCAGATGGAATATTAGTTTCCCAACCAGGGATAAAACCTGTGCTCCCTGCATTGGAAGCCTGGAGTCTTAACCACTGGACCACCAGAGAAGTCCCCCATCCTGAGAATACTCTTCATGATAAAGAAAAAAATGTGATGAAATACATAAGCCAACATACGTGAATCAAAGAAAGCTAATTCTTAATCTGGTCCTTGTTTCTTAACCTGCCATCGAACACAGATCTGGTCCCAAGCTCTGTTCCAAGCCCCAGGACAGCTGTGTTTCACCCTAATGTGGGCTGCAATGGACTTGACGTCTATGCTGCAAGAGCTGTGCTATTCTCTGCTAAGTCACTGGATCCTAGCACAGGGTAAATGAAAAAAAAAAAAAAAAAAAGAGTTGTTAGGGAACACCAACTAAAACCATCCACATTGGCCAGGCACCCTAGTAAACATTTGCATGAATTATTTAACAACAGGAGGTCTCAGTAACAAACATGGAACTAACAAGCCACCACCAACCAGAAGAATTTGGGAAAGGTCAAAAGGAGATGCCACATGTCCTACCACCTCTCAAAATCCTTTCTCACTGGCATTCATCTTGGCTGAGCAACTTGTGTACCACCAGGAAGGACCCTGAGCCAGAGTGATTGGCCAAAGACAGTGTGGAAAAAAGTCTCATCAGCATAAAACCCAAGATGTCGAGTCACGTGGTAGAGCAGTCCTCCTGGGTTCCCTTACCCTGCTGCTCTCCCTCCAGGCGCCTCTTCCCAATAAAGTCTTTTTCTTTGTCCGCACATGTGTCTCCTTGGATGATTCATTTCTGAGTATTAGACAAGAGCCCACTTTCAGGCGCAGGAAGGGGTCCCCCTTCTTGCAACAAAAGGTGCTTTATAAACGGATGAAGAATCATTGTTAGCACTTTCAGTCCTTTCCTTCACCTTGCCCATATGTCACTTCATTGATCTTCACCTCAGTCCTAAGACGGTCCTAGGTCTCATCCTCTCCATTCTACAAAGGAAGCTCTGAGAATAGACTAACCTGTCCACAGTCACACACAACGAAGGTGAGAAGTGAGATTTCAACTGTGATTTACTAGCCACACTTCTAGGATTACACCATGCTGTGTTTCTCCTGTCACACATTCTTCCCCCTTGAACTTTGCCCTCAAACCCATGACCCAAAGTTCTTATGTCTGGTTTTCCCATCTCCAAGCCAACAGCTCTTTTCACAAAATAGGCTGTCTTTCTATTATTAAAGACAGAGTAGCAGGAATGCAGGAGTTGCCATGTGTTTCTCATATCTGGGCTGCTCTCTACCTAACACAACATCGTATAATAGTCAGCATAACAAATATTCAATGAACACCATTAGTATCATCAACTCAGAGATGAGAACCAAGGGACAAAATGGTTAGGGCAATTGCTAACCCCACACTTTGTCACTGAACTGCTGGGAGGGGGCTCTGTCTCTTGGACCTGAGGGTCCTCACAGTCTCTGCTCAGATGGAGCCCTACCTCTCCCTACTGTGGCTACCCTTGCTACTTCTAAACCTTAATAGTCAATAGATGCACTTGGCCTTCAGAAGATGCTCTATTTTTCCATCATGATGCAATGCCGATGTTCTCTTTATTGCACTTACATAAAAACAAGAGAGTGAGAAGTAAGGGACTTTGAGGGGGAAAATGATAAATGTTTTCCTTTCACTGAAGCATCCATTAAATTATAGAATAAATCTGTGAAAACAGCATGAGCTGGGAAATATATCTGTGTAAAGTAAATATTGTTTCCCTATTGTTTCTATTTTTCAAGTGTGCTACAAGGAAAAGAGGGGTTCCCAGGTGGCTCAGTGGTAAAGAATCCACCTGGCAATGCAGGAGATGTGAGTTTGATCCCTGGATCAGAAAAATCTCCTGGAGAAGGAAATGGCAACCCACTCCAGTACTCTTGCCTGGAAAATCCCTTGGACAGAGAAGCCTGATGGGCTACAGTCTATGGGGTCGCAAGAGTCAAATACGACTGAGCAACTAAACAACACGGGGGAAAGAATCTTAAAAAGAGCAGATCTGTGTATGTGTATAACAGATTCACTTTGCTGAACACCTGAAACTAACACAACATTGTAAATCAACTATACTCCAATAAAAAAAATAATAAATTGTGTTATGACAATCAAAGATTCGTGTTAGGCTAAACTGATGATGTTTGGTGTGGAAGGGGTTAGAATTTTGCCAAAGATATGGTATGTTAAGCGTCTATTACAGCAGGAGACTGCAATGACTAAAACTACAGCATCAGAGACTTGTGAAACTGAATCCTGTTCGGCATTTAACCTTTCCTTTGTAGAATTTCTAGTAACTCCCAACAACTCTTTCCTGACTCCGGACATCTGCAGTTCATCCGCTTTCCCAGATCCTAGTATTTGTTCTCATGGTGGGAGATTCCTTTGACTCTTGACTCCAAATTCCTAGAATTGGAATTTTGTTTCCTTCTTTCCTTTGTCTTGATATTTATAATGTTTGGTAGAATGTCAGTAAGGGCCATAGACTCACAGTATGTCTAAAGCTTAAGATTATGCAAAGTGAATAAACTCACAACTCTAGCAGGAGATTAAGTCTGACATTTACAGGAATGTTTACGTGGAATGGAGACTGCCTATAAGGGTGTGACTATTTTATATTGATTTTAATGTAGTAAGAGTCTCTCTGTGATTAAAAGTGTCATTCTATGCTTAAAGGTGACAAAATATCTAGATTGTTTTTCTTACACTGGAGAGTCAATTAAGTCACTCTCGAACCTAAGCAATTAAATTCCATTCAAATGTACAAATCAGTAGACCCCAATATATTGCTAAATTCCCAGAGCAAAAAAATAATTTTATTTATTCATATTAAAGACTAAAATTTTATTGAAGATAAAAACATGACCTCAAAGCCCACCTTCCACAAACAGAAAGTAAGCAGCTAAGATGAATGTGCACCAATAGGATGGCACACCTCCCTCAATTCTGAGTAACATTTTTGACTTTAACTATAGGCTTCCCAAGTGGCTCAGTGGTAAAGAATTTGCTCATCAGTGCAAGAGACATAGGAGACATGGGTTCAATCCCCTGGAGAAGGAAATGGCAACCCACTCCAGTATTCTTGCTGGGATAATCCCATGGACAGAGGGGTCTGATGGGCTACAGTCCATGAGGTCACGAAGAGTCAGACACAACTGAACATTTGCACAGGCAGGCACCTGAGAATCATGGGAAGTGTTTAATGTACATTTTATCTCTTTGAGATGTTAATGATTATTTTAGGTCAGTATTAATTCTTTTGACGATACTGAACCTCGATCAGATTTAAAAATATTGAAAGAGTGTATTTGGTTGTGGATATATGGCAGAAGACTATCCTACTAGAAATACAGACCTGAATGTTCATATAGGCAAGAGCAAGGCTAAATGAAAGAAGTCTGCCCAAAGAAGAATACAGACTCTAGTCTATGTATCTGAAGTTCAAGAACAAACAAAACTCATCAGTGGTAAAAAAAAAAAAAGTTTTAAAAATGTTTCCTTCCGGAGGATGGTCCAGCCTGGGTGAAGAGAAGCATGAAGGGACTTTCTAGAAAGCTGGACAGGTGTGATATTTTGAGCTGGATAGAGAACACACATATGTGGAAACATAGCAAATGTGCACTTAATTAGCACCTGTTAAGGACTGAATTGTTGTGCCCCCTCAAAATTCTTATGTCAAAACACTAATCCTCAGTGTTATTATATTTGGAAGTGGGGTCTTTGGGGGTGATTAGGTCATGAGGGTGGAGGCATCATGATGGGATTCATGCTCTTATACTAAGCGTCTTTTCTCTCTCCCCTTCCCTCTCCACCATGTGAGGATCCAAAGAAAACCATCTGTAAACCAGGAAAAGGGTCCTCATCAACAACCAAATTGGCCAGCACCTTGCTCTTAGGCTTCACAGCTTCTAGACCTGTGAGAAGAAAATGTCTCTTGTTTAAACCACCCAGTCCGTGGGCTTTTTATTAAAGTTTCTTAATCTAAGACAGCACCCTTGTCACACTTTGGGTAGGTATGTGTTAACTCAATTAAAAAAAAAAAAGCAGTGGGGAGGGAGAAAAGTAAATCTATCCCTAGAATTCAAGAGTAGGGAGAGGTCTGGAGATACAGATGTAGGCGTCCTTGGCAGAACTGAGACCTCGAAGGGAAAGCAGGGCCAACTGTTGGAGAATTGAGCTCCATCATGATAGTCTGTGGAGTTGCACAGATCACAGCCTTCACTACTAAGGGCGGCAGGCCTCAGGGAAATGTGTGAAATGAGAAGAACATTTAGAGACTGAATAAGGAATCTGAAAACTCAGGGAACATCAGCATGTACAGGACAGACAGAACAAATGAATCATTGAAAGATAAGCATCTCACCTTTGAAGCCTGATTCATCATCTACCAAGCAAACCAACTGATACACACAGATGCTGAGTTAAGGAATGGATCAAAGCAAGAAGGAACAAATGAGACAAACCACTGCAGCTTCACCTCTGGGAGGATGAATATGGTGAAATTGCTATAAGATAGTAAGAAGGCAGATATAAAGATGAGAGGGTCAGATTTCCCTGGTGGTCCTGTGGTTGAAATTTCACCATCCAATATGAGGGACAATCTGGATCTGGTGAACTGGATCCCTTGTCAGGCAGCTAAGATCCCACATGCCTCAAGACCAAAAAGTGTGTTAGTCACTCAGTTGTGTCCAACTATTTGCTGTTCCATGACTGTGTGGATCACAATAAACCGTGGAATATTCTGAAAGGGATGGGCATACCAGACCACCTGACCTGTCTCTTGAGAAACCTGTATGCAGGTCAGGAAGCAACAGTTAGNTGTTGAGCTTTAAGCCAACTTTTTCACTCTCCTCTTTCACTTTCATCAAGAGGCTTTTTAGCTCCTCTTCACTTTCTGCCATGAGGGTGGTGTCGTCTGCATATCTGAGGTGATTGATATTTCTCCCTCCCTGCAACTCACCTTATTGGAGAACGGCCTTCTAAAGGCTGGAGAGCTCAGACATTCTTCCCTTCTGTAATTAAGACATCGATTATTATTGCCTCTTGCCTTATTGTAGCAAGAGGTAGTTATCTAGTAAGCACTTACTGAGCATAGAAAATATATAGAATTGCCAATGACGTCTCATTCATTTACTCACTATTTACACAAAATTGAACTAACTATCAACTGTTAAGCAGGCTTTATAATACCAAAGTGTGCGGTGGGGGATACAAAGGGGCCCAAGACTCAGTTTAGGCCAGTGAGACGGACAGAGTCACCTTCGAGCTGGCCTCCAAGCGACTCCTGCCTCTGGCTGGTCATGCCCTTTGACCTCCTCCCACACGGTATCAGGGTTTCTGTGTGACTAATAGAATATGAAAGTGATGGTTTGTCACTTCTGAAGCTAGGTTATAAAAGACCTTGACACTTCTATTTCTCTCACCCTTGGACTTTTTGCTCTGGCTTAAGCCAGCTGCCATGTTTTCATATGGACAGGCCCATGTGGTGAAGATAAGGCCTTCGGCCAACGGCCATCAAGGAAGAGGCCTCCTGCCAAGAGTCACAGGAGAGAGCCTGGGAGCAGACGCTCCAGTCCCAGTCACACTTTGAGGTGACCGCAGTCCCACTGACGTCTGACAGCAGGCCTCAGGAGAGGTTCTGAGCCAGCACTACTCAGCAGGGACACTCGCCAATGTTTCATCTTGAGCAACTTTGAGATGGTAGATAAATGCGGTTGTTAGCCTCTAAGTTTTGGGGTAATTTGTCATGTAGTAAAACATAATTAATACAACAGATAATTATAATTTACCTATAGTGTAGGTAATGTGACGCAAGCGTGTATTAGCTTCCATGATAACTGAGCCTGCGCAGTAATAGTTGTATAGTTATTTGGGGAGGTCGCAGGAGGGTAAGTCACCAAGCCGGTGGGAAAGGGAGGGAATGAGGATGATGGATATCAGGGAGGATTTTCTGAAGGAGGTGTTGGTTGAGGTGAGTATTCAAGGACGAGAAGATATAGGGGGTAGTTGTCCCCGTCGGTATAAGAAAAGCATGAAAACACTTATCAAGTCATGAGGTGTCTTCATGCTGGGGTGGAAGGAGGCAGGGTGGATTGCAAACTGACATGGTAAGCAGCTCAGTGTTCCTAAAGAACGTATTACAAGACTGGGAGTAGCAATGGGCTAAAGGAGAAAGCACTATATGAACATCCGATGATGTGGATTTTCTATTGAAAAAGAATCATTTGAATTTCTCATTAAATACTGTTTTTTGGTAATAAGTAATACATGCTTATTGCAGAAAGCTTGGAAAAAACAGATGAGGAGAAAATAAAATTCCCTACCACAAATTCACTAGCCAGGGAAAAATACAATGAAGATNTGAACTATGGAATGAGGTTCGTGACATTGTACGGGAGACAGGGATCAAGACCATCCCCATGGGAAAGAAACAGAATGTTACTCAACCATTAAAAGGATTGAAGCAATGCCATTTGCAGAAACACGGATGGACCTAGAGAGTGGCATAATAAGTGAAGTCAGTCAGATAGAGACAAATATTTGACATCACTTATTTGCAGACTCTTTAAAAAATACAAGTGAGCTTATTTACAAAGCAGAAACAGACTCAGAGACTTAGAAAACAAACATATGTTTACCAAATGGGAAAGGTAAGGTAGGACATAAGTTAAGAGTTTGAGATTAACATACATACACATTTAAAATAGATGACAAAGACCTACTCTATAGCACAGGGGACTCACTCAATACTCTGCAATAACCTAAATATCTGCATCTGAAAAGTCTCTGAAAAGTATCTGTGAAAGAACAGACATGTGTATAACTAAATCACTTTATTGCTCATCTGACACTAACTCAACACTGTTAATTGACTGTGCTGCAACGTAAAACGCAAGCATGCTCAGGCGCTCAGTTGTGTCTGACTCTTTCTGACTCTGTGGGCTGTAGCCCAGCAGGCTCCTCTGTCCATAGGATTCTCCGGGCAGGAATACTGGAGTGGGTGGCCATGCCCAACTCNTTGACTGTGCTGCAACGTAAAACGCAAGCATGCTCAGGCGCTCAGTTGTGTCTGACTCTTTCTGACTCTGTGGGCTGTAGCCCAGCAGGCTCCTCTGTCCATAGGATTCTCCGGGCAGGAATACTGGAGTGGGTGGCCATGCCCAACTCCAGGGGATTTTCCTGACCCAGGGATCGAACCCGTGTCTCCTGCACTGTAGGCAGATTCTTTACCACTGAGCCACCAGGGATATAAAACAGAATTTAAAAAAGAAACCTCTGCAATATTAAAAAATTTTTTTCAAAATAAATAAAACATCACCTTACCTTACATAACACTCATCACTACATATCGTTTCCTGTCTATTTACTCTCCACCCTCATGAGGGCTACAAACTTTCAGCATCTTATGCAATGCTATTAATAAGCCACCACACCATGGATAGCACTGGGCACCTTAAATGTTTAAATCAATGAATGAATTCATGGTGATGAACTGTGACTCAGAAAGAAAAATAATCAGCATGGTGCTTTTCTTTCCTTATCCTTTCAGTTCAGTCACTCAGTCGTGTCTGACTCTTTGCGACCCCCATGAATCGCAGCATGCCAGGCCTCCCTGTCCATCACCAGCTCCCGGAGTTCAATCAGACTCACGTCCATCGAGTCAGTGATGCCATCCAGCCATCTCATCCTCTGTTGNATATGCAGAGTACATCATGAGAAACGTAGGGCTGGAGGAAGCACAAGCTGGAATCAAGATTGCTGGGAGAAATATCAATCACCTCAGATATGCAGATGACAACACCCTTATGGCAGAAAGTGAAGAAGAACTAAAGAGCCTCTTGATGAAAGTGAAAAAGGAGAGTGAAAAAGTTGGCTTAAAGCTCAACATTCAGAAAATGAAGATCATGGCATCCGGTCCCATCACTTCATGGCAAATAGATGGGGAAACAGTGGCTGACTTTATTTTTGCGGGCTCCAAAATCACTGCAGATGGTGACTGCAGCCACAAAATTAAAAGCCTCTTACTCCTTGGAAGGAAAGTTATAACCAAACTAGACAGCATATTCAAAAGCAGACACATTACTTTGCCAACAAAGTTCTGTCTAGTCAAGTCTATGGTTTTTCCAGTGGTAATGTACGGATGTGAGAGTTGGACCATAAAGAAAGCTGAGTGCCGAAGAACTGATGCTTTTGAACTGTGGTGTTGGAGAAGACTCTTGAGAGTCCCTTGGACTGCAAGGAGATCCAACCAGTACACACTAAAGGAGATCAGTCCTGGGTATTCATTGGAAGGATTGATGTTGAAGCTGAAACTCCAATACTTTGGCCACCTGATGTGAAGAGCTGACTCATTGTAAAAGAGCCTGATGCTGGGAAAGATTGAGGGCAGGAGGAGAAGGGGATGACAGAGGATAAGATGGTTGGATGGTATCATCGACTCGATGGACATGGGTTTGGGTGGACTCAGGGAGTTGGTGATGGACAGGGAGGGCTGGCGTGCTGCAGTTCATGGGGTCACAGAGTTGGACATGACTGAGCAACTGAACTGAGCTGAAACTATAGCCCCACAGGCTCCTTTGTCCATGGAATTCTCCAGGCAAGAATATTGGAGTGGGTTGCCATGCTCTCTTCCAGGGAATCTTCCTGACCTAGGGATCCATGGGGTTGCAAAAAGTCGGATACGACTGAGCGACTGAACTGAACTGAACTGAGGGATCCATCCAACCCACCTCTCCTAAATTGCAGACAGATTCTTTACTATCTGAGCCATCAAGGAAGCCCCACAAAACCAAAACATAAAACAGAAACAATATAGCAACAAACTCAATAAAGACTTTAAAAAGATGAGAGGGGAGTAAATGAGGCCAGGACAGGAGAGGATGAGGGACAGAAGCAAGGGTTTGGGTGGACTGCTAGATAGCTGAGTCCTTGGGAAGAGCAAGGGACCTTGGAAAGAGGAAATAGACACACGCTGGAGATAAACCCCACTTTCTTCACATTTGTCTGGAAGATCACCTCAAGTTAAGAGACGAAAAACTGCATTCAAAGCAAAGGAAACCACATGGCTGTTTCTGACTCATTTACATTTACCTGAAGTGACTTCAGCTCTAGGAGAAGAGGGCTCAATTAGGCAAGGTGTGCAATTTAGGGGAACTAGGATATGCCTCTTGGAACCTATGACCAAGCAAGGCCCCTGGAGCAAAAGTTTGTGGGTGTTTCTTTTTTTTCTTTTTTCTTTTAATGGGTCACCTAGTGGGGCCTTAACCCTCCCATTACATCTTTCCCCAGGCAGGTGAGCTGCTACCTGCAGAGAATGACTGACGTCAGTCCGGGCTTATAATGGTGCAGCCTGGGGATGGGCACAATCAAATGTTCCTTGGGATGATGGTTGGCTCCCACTGGCCACCTTTCATCTGAAACATCTCTTGCAGTTTACAGGAGATAGTTAATTAAGTTTCCTGAGGCTTCAGGCAGGAATATGCATCACAGAGTGCGCTTACGTCGATGACTGTGTAAGAAGACGTGCTCACAGACTAATTACTTTGCTTTTGTATGTATCATCTTCTTTCACACGGGATTGCAAAGCAGTTTCCCAAGGTAAGTTAATTGTTTTGTTCCTGGGAGGTCTGCAGCCTACCTGGGACAGGAGACTCTAGTTATATGTTATTTCTTCCTGGGCTCAGGTTGACACAAGAGTCCTTGAAAATTGATGGCCCAGAAGAAGAAGGATAACTAACAAAAAGGGCATGACAGGGGTGGCCTGTCATGGAATCATAGAATGTCATAGCTGGATGTGCCTTCAGACCTCATCCTGATTCATGCTGTCCAATACGGCAGCCGCTGACCACGTAGAGCCACTGAGCGCTTCAAATGTGTTGGTCTGGTTAAGATGTGCCATGACACTCAACTACACACTGGGCTCTGAAGAGTTAATACCAAAAAAAAAAAGGATGTAAAATACTTCCTTTGTAAATCTTATATGGATTGCCTGTTGAAATGGTAATAATATGGATTCAGTTCAGTTCAGTTCAGTTGCTCAGTCATGTCCGACTCTTTGCGACCCCATGAATCGCAGCACGCCAGGCCTCCCTGTCTATCACCAACTCCCAGAGTTCACTCAGGCTCACATCCATCGAGTCAGTGATGCCATCCAGCCATCTCATCCTCTGTCATCCCTTTCTCCTCCTGCCCCCAATCCCTCCCAGCATCAGAGTCTTTTCCAATGAGTCAACTCTTCGATATACGAGGTTAAGTAGAATAGTGTCATTTGAGCTGTTTCTTTGGACTTTGTAAAATGTGGTTGCCGGAAAAAGTTTTAACTGTATATATTTCTCACATTATATTTCTACATGACTGTGCCAATCTAGATGACTCCTTTCATGTTAAACATAACTAAGCTAACGCCTGGGCTTCCCTGGTGGCTCAGTGGTAAAGAATCTGCCTGCTAATGCAGGAGACATGGGGTCGATCCCTGGGTTGGGAAGATACCCTGGAGAAGGAAATGGCAGTCCACTTCAGTATTTCCCACTTCCCTAGGAAATCCCATGGACAGAGGAGTCTGGTGGGCTACAGTCCATGAGGACACAAAGTCAGGCGTGACTAAGATAACAACACATCGTTTCTTTAGACTGCAGATGGTGCTTAATTTGCATTAATTTAAAAAAGAAACTTTCTGAAAGAAAAAAGAAATAGCATGATCTCCATCCTGCCTCTGTGCCATATATTCTCTAAAATCAGTGTACCTACTACATCCAACAAACCCCTGACCCACCCCAGCACATGCTGTCCTATTCCAACCCATGCTTGCAAACAGATTGCTACTAATGTAGAAATTTCTAGAGTCAATACTGCCTCTTCTGGTGCCCTCTTGCCCAGCCAAAGTTCAAGTCCAAGAGCTTACCTGTAATCATCAAATCAATCACCATCTCAAAAGTCAATTATGCATTGTCTCAGCAATCTGAAGTTTTCAGAACAATGTCATAAGGGTCAGAAAAAGCCTTTCCTTCTCTTAGACTCTGCCCACCAGCCTGATATCAAAGGAATTTGCAATTGAGCAATTCCCTTTCTCTACTGCTCAACTCTCTCCCTCTGAATCATCCTAAAGAAGGAAAAGTGGCAGTTGAACCAAAGATAATTATTGACCTGATGCTCCCACATGTTCAAAATTCTACTCTGGCAATCTCAAGAGTGACTTCATTTTCCTAAGTCTTTTTTTGTGGCAGTCAAGGCTAGTGTACTCTGCAGGATTCCAGGGGCCTGGAGTAAATCCCACACAGTCCAATAGAAAACAACAGTCCTCTTTCATTCTCAGGTGGATTTTGGTACAGAACCAGTTTTTAACCTGTTTTTAACTTGGAAAAACTGAAGCATTTCTGTCATTGGAGCAAGCAATATCACACACGGCCCTCAGATCCACTCCACTGAGAGAACAGGAAAGGAAACTAGCCCATACTGAGAACCTCTACCTCTGAGCCCCCTAGAGTTGACCCTCGAAAGTGGAGGGAAAAAAGGAAAGTGAAGGTAGATCAATCATGTTCAACTCTTTGCGATACCATGGACTGTAGCCCACCAGGCTCCTCTGTCCATGGGATTTTCCAGGCAAGTATACTGGAGTGGGTTGTCATTTCCTTCTCCAGGGGATTTGCACGACCCAGGGACTGAACCCAGATCTTGTGCATTGCAGGCAGATTCTTTACCATCTGAGCCACCAGGAAAGCCCAGGTAAGGGAATGGGTCTTCAAGTAACTCGCTTCCCTTTAGCCTGTTTTTCCCTTTCTGCCATTTCCAAACCCATCTTCAGTTCATCACTGTCTTTGGGTCTTTATATTCCAGGTCCCATACCTAATGTTTTCAGACACTTTATCTTACCTATCTCCTCATTAAATACTACTATATATGTCTACTTTATAGAAACCTCTCATTTAAATTAATCCCTTAGAATCCTCATACTGCTGTCGATGGGGATGTAAAATGGTGCAACCACTGTGGAAAATAGTATGGAGGCGTCTCAGAAAACAAAAATAAGGACTTTTCTGGTGGTCCAGTGGCCAAGACTCCATCCTCCCAATGCAGGGGACCTGGGTCCAATCCCTGGTCAGGAAACTAGATTCCCACATGCCCAACTAAAGATTCCACATTCTGCAATGAAGATCTAAGATCCTGCATGACACAACTAACACCCTGTGTAGCCAAATAAATAAACATTAAACAACAACAACAAAAACTAAAATAGAACTACCATACAAGCCCAGTCATTACACTTCTGGGTATATATCCAATAAAAATCCACTAATTTGAAAAGATAACATGAACCTCAAAGTTCTTAGCAGCATTATTTACAATTACCAAGACATGGAAGCAGACTCAGTGTCTATCAACAGATGAATGGATAAAGAATATGTGAAATATATAGACACACAACAGAATACTATTCAGCCATAAAAAGGAATGAAATCTTGCCATTTGCAGCAACATAGACGGACTTGGAAGGTATTATGCTAAGTGAAATGTCAGCGAGAAAAAGACAAATACTGTATGACATCACTTATGTGTAGAATCTAAAAAATACAGAAACATCGTGAATATAACAAAACAGAAACAGACCCAGATATAGAGAACAAACTAGAGGTTACCAGTTGAGAGAAGGACTGGGGGTGGGGGGATGGTAGGGGGGCAAGCTAAGGGTAGGGAATTAAAAAGTACAGATTATTATATATAAAATAAGCTCCAAGGATACAACATAGGGAATATAGCCAATATTTTATCATTATTATAAATTAAGTTTAACCTTTAAAATTTTTGAATCACTATATTGTACCCTGTAACTTATATAACATTACACAGCAGCTATACTTCAATAAAAATATCTTAGAAGACTTCCCTGATGGTCCAATGGTTAAGAATCTGCCTCACAATGCAGGGGATGTAGGTTCAATCCCTGATTGAGGAACTAAGATCCCACATGCCTCAGAGCAACTATAACCCCTCACATCACAGCTAGAGAATCTGTGCACCACAGCAAAAGGCCCCATATGACACAATGAAGACCCCGACTGCTGCAACTAAGACCTGAAGCAGGCAAATAAATCAGCATTTTTCAAAAAAATTCATATGTGAATGCAAAAAAAAAAATCTTTAATAAAAAATAAAATCACCCCTTAACACTGAATGCCAAACCTGACATCTTGAGCTTCGGACTCCAAGCCTAGTAGAGTTCTCTTACACTAAATCACCACTGTGATCCTTCTTTTATTGTTGTTCAGTCGTGTCTGACTCTTTGCAACACCATGGACTGTAGCTCACCAGGCTCCTCTGTCTATAGGATTATCCTAGCAAGAAAACTGGAGTGGGCTGCCATTTCCTTCTCCAGGAGATCTTCCCAACCCAGAGATTGAACCCATGTCTCCCGCATTGGCAGATAGATTCTTTACTGTTAAGCCAATAGGGAAGCCCATGAATCCTTCCTTGGCTCTACCCAAACCTGCACCCCCAAATAAGCTTGAGCATCACTTATTTTCACTCTTACCTGAGCATTTATACTGCCTGCATTCTGCAAGACAATGACTTTTGAAGCAGTGTCCCTCATTTTGAAATAAAGAGATTCAGCCCCAAAGACGTCTGAAAGAAGCATGAGCAGAGCATGAAGAAAATGTTTGGTCAGGGCAGGATTTCAGTCAGAGTAGTTTAATGTGGTCAGGAGTAGGCATGGGCGGCGTCTCTCCACTAGGTAGGTTTATTAGGTAGGAAAGGTCCTTTAAAAGGAGTAAGACCCCTGCGTGCCAGTCAAGGTGAGCTGAGCACATCCTCTTGGGCTGTGGGTGGGTTGAACCCTCCTGCAATCAAAGGACAAGTCCTACAAGTGTTCATAGTTATACTCTGCTAATTTGTTCCCCATCATGATGAAAAACTTGCGCTTTTTACAGTCCCCCAAAAGATTCATGGCAATTTAGGGAGACTGAGTTTTTCATAGACCTGTCACATTTCCAACAGTTGTGAAATGTGCTCTGCGAGGTGGAGGGTACGTGCCCTTCTCCCAGGGCTCTCACTTCTGCCTGATGGATCTTTATGAGCTCAAGCCTGTATGAGGAGCCCCTCCAAAACCCCAGGGCTTTGGCAGTGAAGGGCTCTGCACCATCCTTGGAGAAAGTTTCTATTTTCCCCTAGGCAACTGGCTAATTGCCTGCCTACAATTTCTCCTGCCTGAAGAGAGGGTTCTGCTCATTTTTCATTGTCAGTCATTTCCTTTGGCTTCTGTTGGGTCTCACTAATTGTAGTGGTTTTGCAACAGTTCAAGAACATTAAGAAGATGGTATCATTCATATGTGGAATCTAAAAAGGCACAACTCGTAGAAACAGAGTGTGGAAAAGCGATGGTGAGGGGCTGGGAGCTGGGAGAAATAGGGAGCAACTGATGAAAGGGTACAAATTTCACTTAAAAGATGAATAAGATCTGAGGATCTAATGGGACTACAGTGGAAAACATTGCATTGTGTTTTGTATTTATAACTGAAATTTACTAACAGAGTAGAACTTAACTGTTCTCACCAAAAATAATAATAATAATAACATAAATATGTGAGGTGTGATGTGTTAAATAACTTGATGGGGGAACATTCACAATGCATATGTACATCAGATCATCACATTGTACACATTAAATATCTTACAATTATACCTGTCAATTATACCTCAATAAAGCTGGGGAGGAGGTAGGAGGGAATAGTTTCATCTCTCACTTTGACTCAAATAACTTAATTGGCTCAATCTTCAGTTTTCTCATCTATAAAATGGGAGTAATGATGACAATTTTATGATTACTTTAGGTGTTCAGTGAGCTCACATACATGAAAGCCTCAGATATAAATCTTTTCATGTAATGAGCTTTCAATAACTACCCATTGAACCACAATCTGAAGTATTCTGAATCTTTCCAACCAGGATTTGTTTTATGTGAGATCATGTGTCATTAATTCTGACATGAATTCTAAAAGTTTAGAATTTTTTAATTCTAAAAAACATGTTTTTACCATCAACAATGCAAATCAGTTATAATTTTATATCTACATATGTGTGTATATATATATATATTTTTTTTTAAACATGCTGCTTTCTCAAGGTTGTTGTCTTTTCATCTTTCCCACACTATCAAAAATGTACTTTTTCCTTTGGATTTTTATTCAGCCTTAGAATGTTAAAAATGCTTTGCTAAAACCTGCCATATTTTGTCTATCTTCCATTGTCATCTTTGCCCCCATTTTCTTAATTTAATCTTTGCTTAAAAGTAAAGAAAAAAGAACTATGATTCATGCCTCTCTCAATTCTCTCATACTTGGGTGACTTTTCTCTCCTCTCCCTTTCTCTAAAGAATTGGTAAAGTACACAGACCACCACATGCAAGTCAGTGAATGTCTCTGATAAACAGAAGAAGTAAAATTTACTATTCTCCATGGACAGAAGGGATCGTTAGTGAGTATGAGATGGACAAGTACACACTGCTATATTTTAAATGGATAACCAATAAGGATCCACTATACAGCTCAGGGAACTCTGCTCCACGTCATGTGGCAGCCTGGATGCAGAGGGGTCTGGGGGAGAATGGCTTCATGTATACATGTGGCTGAGTCTCTTTACTGTCCACCTGAAACTATCATAACATTGTTAATTGGCAATACTCCAATATAATTTAAAAAGCTTTTAAAACGGTTACTGTTCCCCAACACTCAAACATTCGATTGTCCAGAGGAGGGTGATGTGACTCACCCACACACTGGCACAAGCACCTATCTTTGGAGTTGAAGGAGTATGCTGAGATGAATAGATTTATTTGTTGGTGATGTGTCAACTTCGTCTGCGCACACACACACACACACACAAATCCATATGTCTTCTCTGCATTGTGCTGTTCTTCAGTCGCTCAGTCGTATCCGACTCTTTGTCACCCCATGGACTGCAGCACACCAGGCTTTCCTGTCCTTCACTGTCTCCTGGAGTTTGCTTGAACTTATGTCCATTGAGTCGATGATGCCATGCAATCATCTCATCCTCTGTCACCCTCTTCTCCTCCTGTCCTCAATCTTTTCCAGCATCAAAATTTCCCAAAATATATTCTCAACTGAAAATCTGACAGTCTAGAATTGCTCCTAAAGTGTTGACATCCCTGAGGATGTGACTTCAGATAACTGCAGGTGTCTGGTAGGGAGAAGCGGGGAGAGGCAGGACACCCAGAGTCATAACACAAGCTCTCCAAAAGAGTGAGGAGGAATTTCCTCCTGAAAACAGACAGAGGGATAAAATGAATGGGAAATAGCATGAAAAAGTTCACATAAACTAACTGTGATGGGACCTCATAGAGCTATAGGCATTAAAGCAGGAAGTTGATTGTAGTCCCCCATAGAGAAACCTGGGGATTAAGGAAGGTACAGAACTGCACCCAGTGCTTCTGCCTCAAGGGTCAGAAGCCCTTCTCACCCTGGAGGAAGAGCAAGGTGAGAGCTTAATTTTTATGGAATTGGAACCTCCTGTTGACCCCGAGACCCTCTGCTTCCTGAGTCCTGACAAGCACTGACAGCTAACCAACAGAATTCATGTTTGTGAGCCAGGATCAGCGCATTTGTTTTTGTCTGGAGGGAGCATTGTGGAATGAGGTGTTGAAGAATTTACTCTTTCTGCCAGAAGGGAAGACAGAGTCTCACCTTAGCTGGAAGAGATGAGAGCAGGGGCAAAAAAGACAGGAGACAGTGATATAAAAGCCCTGGCGTGAGATCAGCAGAGAGCCTGGCCACAGAGCACAGAGGAGAAAAGCAGCAGAGAGGTGGAAGCCCGGCAAGGAGCATGGGTGACAGATGACCCTGCAGAGAGGGGAGCACTGGGGGAGCCTGTCAACACTGCTGCGCTTGCAGCAGCAGCAGCCCCTCCAGCAGGAAGTGCTAGAGGGCAGCTCATTGTACGAAAGTCCCAGAGGGGTAGGACTTAAGGACGAAACAGTCAGGACACGCTTTGGCAGTGTGTGCAGGATTTTCTCATACTAGTTTCTGCGTTATAGTTAGCTCTTTGTTTGCATCTTTAAAATAGTTTAAAGAAATAGCTTGACCTCTTTCCACTTTTCTTCCAGTGCCCTGTTCAAAATCTGAACTGAGTCATTCTGGCATCCAGCTACCCTTTCAAAATTTCCTCTGGACTAACATTTCAAAGATCAGTAGTATGAGGCTCTTAAACAAATTCTTAATTTTATAGTCATTCCCTCTCTCTCTCTTTTTTTTTTCCACTGTCTTTGAATGTGAAATAGATGTTTGCTTTATTATCAACGTTGTTTGGCTAGTAATATTATCACATGTTAGGGGATTTCATCAACTGCTATAAAATTCTTCAGGGACATCTAGCACGTGGGTCTGGGTGTCGAGGGATTTTTTTATGGTGATCAAAAGAAACAAACTTTGACTGATCTAAGAAAGGGAAAAGATGTTTATCACATGAATTCAGTAAAGTTCACAGAAGGTGCATAGAGAACTGAAGGATGAAGGGTAAGGCCTAGAGTTAACCTCTCCTCTTGAACAAGAGAAATGGAGGAAGAGAAGCTTCCTACCCTCAAATTTAAGGAGGTGATGTTGTTAGAGAATGAAGAAAAAGATGTTGGCAGACCGAAACAACACAAGGACACAATCCAGTCAAATTCAAACTCCTACTAATTAGTAAGGGCTTTGAAGGCTGCAGTCCATAGGGTCGCTGAGGGTCGGACACGACTGAGCGACTTTACTTTCACTTTTCACTCTCCTGCATTGGAGAAGGAAATGGCAACCCACTCCAGTGTTCTTGCCTGGAGAATCTCAGGGACGGGGGAGCCTGGTGGGCTGCCGTCTATGGGGTCGCACAGAGTTGGACATGACAAGCGACTTGGCAGCAGCAGCAGTTGCTCCTTAAAAAGAAAATCCCTTAGTTACTCTTCTAGCCTTCTACACTACTTGATTTAGACAGAAAACTCAAAGGGCTCATTTCCCATTGTCAAAGACAATGCTAAATAAACATCTCTGCTTTATTCTCCTTTGGACTTTGTCTTACTCTCACTTTTTTTTCCCCAAAACACACAGTTCATAAGGCTCTTTTTTTAAAGTAGTTCAGTATAAAATCAGATTACTACTCTCAAAAAGAATATAGAGAAGTTGTTTCTCTTTGCTTTGGCTCTCCTTCCTGCTGTCCTCTCTATACATCCCATGATACTCAACCAGGGAAGTAGGAAAGAAATATCTATCATCCTCTAGAATAAGAATGTTTATACCTCTTCTCATTCTTTTCTTTCCTGGATACATCTCTACTTCTCTTTCTTCAATATGTCTTCTACATCTGAGAAAACTGAGATAAAGAAATAGGTTATAAGTCAGATCTAATTGTATATTCATTTTACTGCCCATTTTTACATTTCAGGAGAAGAGATCAGTATCCAAAAATGCTACAATATATTATAGAAAATTTCAACTGTAAATAAAAACATATGAGACATGCAAAGAAACAGGAAGGTGTGACCCATACATGCACAAAATAGTAAACACAGAAAATACTTAAGACAGGGCCCAAATATCTGATTTAACAGATAGTAGAGTTGACCCTGAAATAGCACAGGTAGAAACTACACAGGTCCACTTACATGGAATTTTTTCACAATAGATATAGTAGACAAATTTTGAGATTTGCAAAAATTTGGAAAAACTCACAGAAGAACCACATAGCCTAGAAATACCCAAAAAATTCAGAGGAAGTTTATGTCATAAGTATATAAAATATATTTTATACATACAACATAAAAACATATGTTGACTGATCATGTTTCAGTAAAACTTCCATTCAACAGTAGGTTATTTAACTAATAATTGTTAAGGTTTGGTGGAGTAAAAGTTATCCACAGAATTTTGACTATGGAGCAGGTCAGTAGCCCTAACATCTACATTGTTCAAATGTCAATTGTACTTCAAAGCAGTTATTATAAATGTGTTCAAAGAACTAAGGAATGCCATATCTAAAGAATTAAAGAAAGGAAAAATGAAAGAGAATATTAAAATGAGATAAAGGTTATTTTTGAAATAACTCAGTGGAAACTCTAGAGTTAAAAAGTATTATAATAGAAATAAAATTTTTTCTAGAGAAGCTATACAGTAGATACAAGCTGGTAGAAGCAAGAAACAGATGCCTTTAAAATAGATTCACGGAGAGCATGCAATTTGAAAACTGAAAGAGAAAAGAATAAAGTAAAATGAAGACCTCCAACAAATACGAGATAGTATTTAAGCACTCAAACACACACTAAATGGAAGTATTAGAAAAGGAGGGGAGAGAGAGGGGGGAGCATTAAAAAAAAAATCTAAAGCAGACTTCCCTGGTGACAGAGTGGATAAAAAATCCGCCCACCAATGCAAGGAACATGGGTTTGATCCCTAATTTGGAAAGATTCCACATGCCATGTAGCAACTAAGCCCATGCTCCAACTAATGACCCTGCACTCCAGAAACTGAGAACTGAAACTACTGAAGCCTGAGCGCCCTGGAGCTCACACTCTGCAACTACTGAAGCCCAGTGCCTACAGCCTGTGCTCCGCAACTAGAGAAGCCCCCCTGAGAAGCCCCCCACGCGCCACAACTCGAGAAAGCCCACACATAGAAACAAAAGACCCAGCACAGCTAAAAACAAATAAATACTAAAAAATTAAAGCAATAACTGGTGCAAATATTATAAATTTGATGAAGAATATTAATCTACACATCCAAGAAGCTTAAAACCTCACTGTAGAATAGATGCAATGAGATCTGTACCAAAACACATCATAATCAAATATTGAAAGACAGAGACAATCTTGAAAGCACCAATACAACAGTGATTCAATATAATATACAGAAAGGAATTTCAGTAAGATTTGCAGTTGGTTTTTTCATAAAATAACAAAGGAGGCCACAAGTCAGTGGGATGACATGTGCAAAGTGCTGGTTTAAAAAAGTCAATCAAAATACTACACACTGCAAAACTATCTTTCAAAAATTAAGGCAAAATAAAGACATTCCAAGATATTAAAAACAGAGAATTCATTGTTAGTAGACCAACCTTTCAAAAATACAAAGAGAGGTCTTTAAGCAGAAAAGAAGTGACACCAGACAGTTTCAAATCCACAGGAACAAAGAGTGTCAGCATAGGTTATCATATACTTAATTATAAAAGACAGGAATAGTTCCTTTATTTCTCCTCAGAGCTAATTGTAAAAGCTATTGCATAAAATTATATATATACATACACATATACATATAATTTTTTGTTGAGCCTACAAAATATAGAAATGTAACATATTTGACAAATATTTACATAAAGCTATACTCAATTGAGGAAATGACATAAGAGGGCAACTCATTTGCCAAAAATGGTAAATAAGAAGATAATGTATGGCAAAGCCAACAGAGTATTGTAAAGTAAAATAAAGTAAAAAAAATTAAAAATTAATTTAAAAAAATAAACATAAAAAAACCTATAAATGTGTATTTACTCTTCTCTATAAGCTCATAGACTAAAATATGCAAAGTAATACTATCAATTGGAGAAGGAAATGGCAATCCACTCCAGGACTATTGCCTGGAAAATCCCATGCACAGAGGAGCCTGGTAGGCTACAGCCCATGTTGGGTTTATAACTTATATATGTGATATGTATAAAAATAATAGTTAAAATGTGAGAAGGGGAAATAGAGCACATATGAGTAAATCTTCTCTATTTCATTGTAATTATGTTAGACTAAATCTGAGTCTTACCTGTAAGCATGTATTTTCTGTTAAATTAACATATATACTGTAAGCCCTAGAGTAGCCACTAGGAAAATAGGTCAAAAATACAGTTTTAAAAATTATTAATATTATTACAAAATTACACTGGAAAATATCCATTCAATGCAAACACACAGATATTGGAAACAAAAGCAAAACAGCAAACATAAATAAAACTATGTCAATAAGAACATTAAGCATGAATAAACTAATACAATTAAAAGGCAAATATTGGTAGACTGGATAAGAAGACAAGAGCCAGCTATATGCTGTTTAGAGGAGACACATTTTAGATTCATATATATATATATATATATATAGTTTGAAGAAAAGAAGTAGAAAAAATACACCATGCAAATTGCAACTCTAAGAAAACTAGATTGGCTATACTGTGTCTATAAGACATAGCACCTCAGAGACAAAATGGATTTTAAAACGAAAAGGTTACTAGAAATAAAGAGGGTTCTTGTACAACTTTAAAAGACTCAAGCTATCAAAAAGATGTTATAATTATAAATATATGTGCATCTAACAACAGAGTCCTCAAAATACATGAAGCAAAAATAAAATTAAAGGAGACATAAGCAATTCAACAATAACAACTAGAGACTTCAATATCCTACCTTGCATAATAGTTAAAACAACTGCCCTGAAGATCAATGAGAGTGTAGGAAATGTGGACACACTATAAACTGACAGCTTTAGAACACACCACCCAGCAACAGCAGAGTGCACATTCTTCTTAAGCACATACAGAATATTCTCCAGAATAGCACATAAAATACGGTATAAAACAAGCTGCAACAAACTTAAAACTGTTGAAATCATACAAAGCATGTTCTCTGACCACAATGGAATGAAATGAGAAAAAAGTAACAGGGAATTTGGGAACTGTACGAATATATAGTTGTTAAATAACACACTCTTAAAAATCACAGGGAAACAAAATACTCTGAGATAAATGAAAACAGAAACAACATCCCGAAACTTTAGGGATATAACTAAAGCAGTACTTAGAAGAAAATTTTTGTAAATACATGTATTTTTTAAAGAGTTCTACTCATTAGTTTAACATTTGACATAAGAAATGAGAAAATAGGAGTAAAGTATCCTCAAAGCAAAAAGAAATCATGTAAGAGTGAAAACAAATGAAGTAGAGAATAGAAAAATTATAGAGAAAATGTGTGTGTTAGTCTTTTAGTCATCTCCAACCCCCAACCCCATGGACTGTGGCCCACCAGGCTTCTCCGTCAATGGAATTCTCCTGGCAATACTGGAATGAGCTGCCATTCTCTTCTCTTAGGGGATCTTCCTAACTGAGGGATCGAACAAGGTCTCTAGCATTGCAGGCAGATTCTTTACCATCTGAGCCACCAGGGAAGCACACAGAGAAAACAGACAAAAGCAAAACAAACAGATGGGGTGGCTTGAACAATAGAAAATTATTTTCTCACAGTCTAGAGGCTTGAAGTCCAAGATCAAGGTGTCAGCAGGTTTGGTTTCTTCTGAAGCCTTCCTCTTCAACTTCTGGGTCTTCATGTGTTAGTCCCTCAGTCTGTGAGTTGTCAGTGTTTCCATTTCCTCCTCTTATAAAGACACAAGCCATGTTGGATTAGGACTCATCCATACAAATTCCTTTTATCCTACTTAACTTTTAAAGGCCATATTTCCAAATACAGTCACATTCTGAGGTACTGGGGTTGGTATTTCAACACATGAGTTTTACAGGCACACAATTTGGTCCAAACAGTGGTGATGGCTGCACAAGTCTGTGAATACATGAAAAACTACTGAGTCATGCAGTTAATTGCATTGAATCATGCAGTTACAGTAGGCAAATTTTATAGTATATGAATTACATTTCAAAAAAATTGTTAAAAAAAAAGAAACAGTGAAGCTATTTAAAATTTTCAAAAAGAAAACAATCCATCTGAGTTTTATAAATGTCTTCCAGCAGCTGCCTCTAGGATCAAAGTACAAGGAAAGTGAAACTGAAGTCGCCTGGTTGTGCCCAGCTCTTTGATACCCCATGGACTGTAGCCCACCAGGCTCCTCCATCCATGGGATTTTCCAGGCAAGAGTACTGGAGTGGGTTGCCATTTCCTTCTCCAGGGGGTCTTCCTTAACCAGGGATTGAACCCTTGTCTCCTGCATTGCAGGAAGATGCTTTACCATCTGAGCTACTAGGGAAGCCCCAAGTACAAGGAAGCTGGAGGTGAAATGAGTAATAAGGAGATTATTACAATAATCTGGGTAGATGCCCTGAAAATCATCACTAGACCAAGGACACGAGTTGTAAAGAAGACAGAAGACAGGAATGACTTTGTGTGGTTAGATGCGACCACCTAAAAGAAAACATTTCTAAGGGAAGACTGCAAAGCTGACTCCATGGGCTGACAGTCTGGTGAGACGGTTACAGCCCTCAGAGTCTGTCAAGTAACCACAGATCCTTGAGAATCATCTGTGCTAAATACATCTGTGCTCTTGCTCAGTTGACCAGTCACGTCTGACACTTTGCGATCCTATGGACTATAGCCCACCAGGCTGCTCTATCCATGGGCTTCTCCAGGCAAGAATGCTGGCGTGGGTTGCTATGTCCTCCTCCATGGGATCTTCCTGGCCTAGGGATCGAACTCGTGTCTCCTGCACCTTCTGCTGTAGCAGGTGGGTTCTTTATTACTGAGCCACCACAGAAGCCCACTAAATACATTAGTGAAGGCTATAATGGGCTGCTTCTAAGCAACACAGAAGTTAAGATTCTATTTTATTCGAAGTGTTATTCACAATTTAAAATAAAGCAATATGAAGGTTCAAAAACCCACTGCTGTGGGTCAGGTCTTCAAGACTTCAGGTCTTCAAGTTCCACAAGCCTCCTCAGGATCGTGCACACCACGGTCTCACAGGTTCTGTCAGGGGAGCAAGGAAGGCAGGAATGAGAGGTGCAAATGTGATGAAGCAGGCTCAGCAGGCTGCCTAGTGAGCCACGGAAGAGGAAGTGCAGGGGAAGTTCAGAGAGGAGGACGGGAAAGAAAACCACGTCAGCCTGGTATGGACTGCTGTATTGGGGTATTGGTGCAAATTTGATTTTACAGGGAAATAGTTTTGTTTTTCAGCCACTCAGCTATATCCAACTCTTTGAAACCCCTTGGACTGCAGCATGCCAGGCTTCCCTGTCTTTCGCTATCTCTTGGAGTTTGCTTAAACTCATGTCCATTGAGTCAATGATGCCATCCATCTCATCCTCTGTCGCCTTCTTCTCCTCTTGCCCTCAGTCTTTCCCAGCATTCCAATCTTTTCTAACGAGTCAATTCTTCACATCAGGTAGCCAAAATATTAAGAGCTTCAGCTTCTGCATCAGTCATTCCAAAGAATAATCAGGGTTGATTTCCTTTAGGATTAACTGATTTGATCTCCTTGTTATCTATTATTTTTTGTTTAGAACTTGATTTTCTCATCTATTTCACAGCAGCAACAGAAGTCCAGGGCAACCAAGTTGACTAAAGAGGGTTCTCTATGATGTGATGCTTACTCTGGGTTCATATATATATACAAGTGAATATGGTGCTCGTTCACTCTTTCACACACACACACACACACACACACACACACAATTGGCCCAAGAAGCACTTCTTGTCTCTGGGTCCCCAAACTTCCCTTACACTGCCCTGTCTCTCCTCTGTCATGAGCTCACCTACCTCCACTCTTCTCTTCTTTCTCCTTCTAACCACCTATGTTTTAAAAAAATTAAATTTGAATCATTTAAAGAGAGAATTCGGGCCAGTGGAATGAAAAAGAGTAAGAGGCTCTGCCCTTGAAGATGTCTATTTGACCCAGCAGCTCTATCATTGACCAAGTGTGTAATCTCAGGACTCTGTTCTTGGTTTCCTTATCCATAAAACAACTATAACAACATCACCAGCTTTATGGGGTTGCTTTAAAAGTCTAATGAAATCATAGGTATGAAAATACATGTGCCTGTATGTGTGCTCAGTTGTGTCCAACTCTTTGCGACCCCATGGACTGTAACCCACCAGGTTCCACTCTCCATGGGATTCTCCAGGCAGGAATACTGGAGTGGGTTGCCATTTTCTCTTCCAGAGGATCTTCCTGACCCAGGGATCAAATCCATGTCTTCTGTGTCTCCTACATTGGCATGTGGATTCTTTACCACTTGAGCCATCAGGGAATCATGCAAGGCTGTAAATAAATATAAGGCATTGTTACTACTCCCTAGAGAATTAATGATTGAACACCTTTAGGATTCTGTGGCATGAAAGATTAGCCTGGAGCCGGGAGGTAGAAGAGTTTGGGGAATGAGGGCAGAAGGTCTCTGAGACACCACAGGTTGGCAAGTGCCTCCTTTCTGCCTGTAAAGAAGACCTCTTTACATGCAAACAGAAACACAAGAGGGCATGCAAGCATGTTTTTAAACCCTAAATCTACTCCAAAATTTCTATTCATATCTCATTTTCACACCCTTCTGGCTGAACTCAAAAGTGGAAAATTTCCAGAAGCAAAGTCCTCAGCTGTCCAATTTGGGGTTGGATCAGCTGAACAGACCACGTTGATGATGGGTGGTTAATTTGTTTTGCACCCTCTGGTGGACTGTGCCTGGAGGTACAGGGGTTACTCTGAAATTTACAAGCAGCTGCAGCACCCACCTGTCACTGCCCCAGGGTTTGGGTTGGTAGGGAGAGGGATGAGGCCTGGAGGCTGGCAGGCCAGTCAGCATCAGTGAGAAAAGAGGCTCTGCAGAAAGCAACAGAAGAGACCCCCAACTCATCTTTCTTGAATAATAAGTAACAGTTGACATGCAACTGCATGCTGCCGCTGCTGCTAAATCACTTCAGTCATGTGTGACCCCATAGATGGCAGCCCACCAGGCTCCCCTGTCCCTGGGATTTTCAAGGCAAGAACACTGGAGTGGGTTGCCATTTCCTTCTCCAATGGATGAAAGTGAAAAGTGAAAGTGAAGTCGCTCGGTCACGTCGGACTCTTCGCAACCCCATGGACCACAGCCCACCAGGTTCCTCCGTCCATGGGATTTTCCAGGCAAGAGTACTGGAGTGGGTTGCCATTGCCTTCTCTGGTAACTGCATGAGCTCCCACTAAAGGCTGGCTGGCAATTCCTTCCTAGATGATGGTATTCCCCCTGGTTCTTTTTACCAGTGTAAGCCTCTAGAGGGTAGGTCGACACCCTTCTTGTCTTTGGACCTTCTTCCCCTTCCACTCCCACCACTACACAAACACACACAGAGACACCAAATTAGACTGAGGCTGTGCTGTGCTTAGTTGCTCAGTTGTTTTGGATGCTTTGGCTAGGTCTGCAGATACTGGACTTCCCCGGTGGCTCAGACGGTAAAGCATCTGCCTACAATGCGGGAGACCTGGGTTAAATCTCTGGGTTGGAAAGATCCCTGGAGAAGGCAATGTCAACCCACTCCAGTATTCTTGCCTGGAAAATCCCATGGAAGGAAGAGCCTGGTAGGCTACAGTCCATGGGGTCACAAAGAGTCAGACATGACTGAGCAACTTCACTTTCACTTCCTTTTCTTTCAGCAAATACTTACGGTTACACTGAATTGATCCAGCAAAAGCTTCCCTGGCCTCAAAAGAGAGATTTTAAATGAGGTTCTCTAACCACCTTGAAGTGTGGGAAGCTCCTCCTTCCCCAGTCCAACCCACAATGCAATGGATGCTCTCAGTGATGATGTAATGAACTCATAGATGTGCATGTAAGCAACAGGTTTTATTCAGAATCCAACGGATCCATCTACAGACACTTACCGACTGCATGATCCATCCTAAGCATGGTGTGACATGCGTTGGGCCGAGGGGTAGGAGGGAAAAGGGAAAGCAGAGAATAAGACCATTGTGCTCATGCCTTCAAAGAGCTCATGGGACTGATGAGGAAACAAGATACACTCACAGGACATAAAAGCAAGCTCAGAAGCATGAACAGCAGACCAGCTACTAAACCCCAACTGCCTCAGCAGAGAAGAGACTTAGGGTGGCCAGGGAAGAAGGCATGGAGGAGGTGCTGAGACCTTGAGCCACTCCTAGAATCTAACTGAAATATTGTGTTGAGTGTAGCATTTTTCAGAGTTGCCTGAGGCCTCCCTTCAGGACTTCATAATCCTGCCCCAATCACATGCTTCTTCCAGTCCTTTCCCCTGGATAATTGCCTTCTTCTCTCACCTCCATCTTTTCAAATTCTTAGGAAAAGACCCTGATGCTGAGAAAGATGAAGGCAGAAG
>SJYV01016343.1:682648-733039 GCA_006410875.1 Neotragus pygmaeus | reverse complement strand
GGAAGGAAGGAAATGGCAACCCACTCCAGTATTCTTGTCGGAAAATCCCATGGATGGAGGAGGCTGGTAGGGCTACAGTCCATGGGGTCACAAAGAGTCAGACGACTGAGTGATTTCACTTTCTTTTGTGTGCAGAGTGATTTTGTACAAAATCATGAGCTGCTAAATGATGCCATCCAGGCTGTGTGCCATACAACTGCAGGAGGAACATGCTTGGTTAGTCTGTACTTATTTCCAAATAAAAAGCAAAATTATCATCATCAATTATAATTCAAAATATTTTTTTCAAGTGCAGGAAAGGGACAACAAGAGGTATAAGTGTCTACAGACTCACAGACATAAAAAACAAACTTATGGTTACCAAAAGGGAAAGAAGGGAAAGGGATAAATTAGGAGTCTAGGATTAACAGATACACACTGCTATATACAAAAGAGATGAACAACAAGGACCTACTGTATAGCACAAAGAATCATATTTAATATCTTGTAAAAACCTATAGTGGAAGAGAATCTGAAAAAATAGATAACTGAATCACTTTGCCATACACCTGAAACTAACACATTATAAATCAACTATACATCAATTTTTTAAAAAAGATACAAGTGACTTCATCACATCAAAAATTGGCAGCATGAAGTCAGTAACCCTAACTTCTTCATTTATCCTCCCCGGTTACAATCTTTAGACCATGCTGCTTGGTATCAAAACTTCTAATGCCTACAAAACCCTTTGTGAAACTAAGCCACAGAAAGAAAGAACCCTTGTCTAGCAGCTAAAGGCAATCTGCCAATTTATTTCCATCCTTCATCTAATTTTCAGTTGGCCAGCTAAGTGAAAAAGGTAACCAGAGACAGGGGAGAAGGCCACTGATAAGAATGACAGATAAGTAAATAAAACATTCATAAGAGTTAGTTCTCTGTGTCTCAAACCCATTTTATGTGACTCTCAGAGAATGTGGCTGTTTAAAGAACCAATGTTGCATGAAAAAAAAAAGTGAACAAGGGGACAAAAATAATGACACAGAATGGAGATGTGCATATTATAAAACATGGAGCATGATATGAGGAGGATATACCTAAAAAAGGGCTGTCCCTTGTTTAAACCAAAGGTCTCCAGTCTCTTGGGAAGAGAACATTGTCTTTTGCTGTTTGGAAATAGGCCCCTGGTGAAGCTGGCCACATCCAGTGTAGGACACATTGTGTTCCTACTGTTACTTACACATGCCCATTGATTTATATTTGCTTTACCTTTCTATTTAAGCCAGTATTTCATAAGCAGAAGGCATCTGGCATACCTGTGTTAAGTAGATTCCTCTCCAAAATGTGAGAAAAGATCGCTTGCGGCTAAGAAAATTTCTCCTTTTTCGTGTTCAAGTGCTCTGTGCTCCAGTAGAGGTCAGCGTCTCACAACTGATCCAAGGACATACAGAAGCCCCTCCCTCCTGACCTGATCACCCTCAGAATCCTCCCCTTCTAGCTGATGGTATAGTGGAAAGAATCCTGCAGATAGAAGTCACAACTAGAGGACTGGGAACAAATTATTTAACATCTCTAAGCTTTAGTGTTCTTATAAGTAAAAAGGAGGAGGAGGAAAAGACGTATTTTACAAGTAAAGTTATGTAATAGAATCTAGCACAATATATGGCACAAAATAACATCCCAGCGAGTGGAGTTTCCTTGCTTTTCTCCTTCTTCCTTGAAGTCTCTCCATTCCACCTTCAGAGATAAGACAAATACCACAAATACCCCAGTCAAAGGTCCTGATTGGCTGAAGCTCACACTGAGTGATCAATTACCAAGTGTAGATCCTTTCTTGAAACTTTCTAAAAGTAACTGAGAACTGGATACCAACAAAAGATAGAAGTTATTAATACAAACAGAAGAGATATGGAGGGCTTAGACTGCGTTAGAAAGAAAGCAACTGCACGGGAAGCTAAATCAACAGCTGCTGCTGCTAAGTCGCTTCAGTCACGTCTGACTCTGTGCGACCCCATAGATGGAAGCCAACCAGGCTTCCCCGTCCCTGGGATTCTCCAGGCAAGAGTACTGGAGTGGGTTGCCATTTCCTTCTCCAATGGGTGAAAGTGAAAAGTGAAAGTGAAGTCGCATCACTTTATATTAGTTCTCAGAACACCAAAATAGGCAAAAATAGATTCAACTTTTTAGGAACTATACATATATACTGAAGTCTAGAAGTTACATGGTCTTCCTAGGTGGCGCTAGTGGTAAAGAATCCGCCTGCCAGTGAAGGAGACATAAGAGAGATCGGTTGGCTCTCTGGGTCAGGAAGATCCTCTAGAGGAGGGCATGGCAACCTACTCCAGTATTCTTGTCTGGAGAATCCCTTGGACAGAGGAGCCTGGCAGGTTACAGACCATAGGGTTGTAGTCAGACAACTGAAGCAACTTAGCACACAGTAGTTATATAAAATATTCTGAAGGTTGGTGATCTAAATGGAAAGGAAATCTTAAAAAGAGAATGTATATGTAAATGTATAGCTGATTCACTTTGTACAGCACAAACTAACACAACATGGTAAGGTAACTGCTGCTGCTGCTGCTAAGTCACTTCAGTCGTGTCCAACTCTGTCCGACCCCACAGACAGCAGCCCACCAGGCTCCCCTGTCCCTGGGATTCTCCAGGCAAAAACACTGGAGTGNTGGGCCTCTTATCGGGGGTGGCTAGTTCTGCCCACTGCTTCGGGTTTGCAGTACCTTCCAGTGCTATTTCTTTTAACCATTTTCTGGCCTCAGTTAGGACCCTGTGTCTTTCCTCAGTGCTAAAAAGGAAGACTAGTAGTTGGATTATGTCATCCTAGGTAGGGCGGTGGGTTCGAAAAATAGTCTCCATTAGCCTAATCGTGGCTTGTGGCTCCCCTGAGTACGGTGGAGCATGTCTCTGCCAGTTTAGTATATCCGTAGAGGAAAATGGCTGGTAATAATAAGCTACAGGGGGCTGATGGTAGTGCCCCATATGTCCTGAACTGGAGGCTGTCGTAGCTCCCTGAGGGGCACCTGAAGTGGGGTTCTTTACCCTGCTCCTTGGCGGAGTGCAGCCTCTGTCTAATTGCTGTGTTTTCTTCCCCCTTCTGATTAGTACTCACCGGGAGAGGTGGATACAATCTAGGAGGTCCAGCTGAGGTGGAAAATTCTGGGGGCATTGACTGGAATCTCCATTGCTGGGATTGGAGCCTGCCGAAACGGTGGCTCTATGAACTCTGGGAGAGCTGGTGGAAGAGCAGTGGCTTCTACAGGAACTTCACCTGGCCCTGGGTCGGGCATTAAGGCGGCCTCCGGTCCTGGTGGACAACTGGAAGGCAGGCGCATCATTATCCAGTAGAGGGGAGGGGTCAGGTCATCCCCATCCAAATCCTGTAGAATTTCCTTTTTAATCATCAATTTTTGTGCCATTAATATTTTTCCCTTTCCCTTCTAGATACAGAAACTTGTCCAAATAGGAGGGTCTTGAAGCTAACCCTAGCCATAAGTCAATATATGGATATTGATCCANTCATCCCCATCCAAATGCTGTAGAATTTCCTTTTTAATCATCAATTTTTGTGCCATTAATATTTTTCCCTTTCCCTTCTAGATACAGAAACTTGTCCAAATAGGAGGGTCTTGAAGCTAACCCTAGCCATAAGTCAATATATGGATATTGATCCAGGTGTCCTGGCTCTCCTGTGATTACTGTATAGACTGCTTCCACTATTTTTAAGTTCATGGTGTTCTCTGGTGGCCATCCTACTCCCATAGGGGGCCATTCGACCTCACAGAGTATGTGGAGGCGGTTAGGCTTCATCTTCACCCCATGAAGTGAAGTGAAGTCGCTCAATCATGTCCGACTCTTTGAGATCCCATGGACTGTAGCCTACCATGCTCCTCAGTCCACGGAACTTTCCAGGCAAAAATACCGGAGTGGGTTGCCATTTCCTTCTCCACGGGATCTTCCCAACCCAGGGATTGAACCCGGATCTCCCACACTGCAGGCCAACGCTCAGACGGTAAAGTGTCTGCCCGCAATGCGGGGGACCCAGGTTGGACAGTAAAGCGTCTGCCCGCAATGCGGGAGACCTGGGTTTGATCCCTGGGTCAGGAAGATCCCATGGAGAAGGAAATGGCAACCCACTCCGGTACTCTTGCCTGGAAAATTCTGTGGACTGAGGAGCCTTGTAGGCTACAGTCCATGGGGTCGCAAAGAGTCGGACATGTCAAAGAGACTTCACTTCACCCCATAGTCTTCTCCAAATCGCTTCTTTAAATTTTTAATCATGCACTCCAATACAGTTGCCTTAGATTCATTTTCCCCCATCTTGCTTACCATCTCAGACCTTCTTCTACTTTTTCTTTTCATTCTGTCTATGAAGTTCTCAGTACCTTATGTACTTCTGATATTACCACTCAATGACACTTAAATTTCCATTCTGCCTCCTTCCTAATTGGGGTGAGAAGAGCCTTTCCTGCCAGATCCCAGAGGGAGAAAGGGGATCGGCATGTCTTCACCTGCCGGTCAGCACAGCCGAACCAAAACACCACGTGATCCAAGAGTGTTTCTCCCTTAACTTTTAAAGTCCATTCTGCCTTGATGGGCTTGATCAGGTGCGAATGAAACTACAGATGGGTTAAATATCCCATGTCCCAGGATGTCTCCAGAAAAGCCAATTCATACTCACTTATGTATCCCCCTCCTTCTAGCCTAACAATTCCAAGACGGTCAAGAATTTCATAGCAGATGGGACACCTCCTTGGAGAGGGCAGAATACGAGCACACAAAAACCAAGATTCTTCTAAAAATCCCCTGGCAATCGCCTCATAATAATTTTCCCCAAGACAGCATGGACACCACCTCCTAAATGACCTTCACGAATTTCCTTCTTAAGCCCTAACACACTCGTCAACCTGTGTAACAAGAAATCACCTACCTATTTCAGGCTCCTGTGGGTCCGTGCCCCTTCTAGTCCCTCCCAGGGGTGTGATCAGGCCCCCTCTTCCACCCTGCTGGGTGGGTTCCTCCTCACCTGAGCACTCAGTTTCCCTGCTGCCATCCACTACCTGCTAACATGAAAGGTCTGGGCACTGAGAGGCAGAATCCTCCCAGAAGGGAGAGGCCATCCACCCCGCCCCCCCGCCAGAAGATTCGAGCCACATGGCCTCGGAGTAGTCCCAAGTGGGACTTGTCTCCTCAAAGTGAGGAGTTTATCGGCCAAGGCACCAAATGTTGTAGCCGTGCATTCTGGGAAACAAACTCACTCAGAAGGACAATGCAGATAATGGAGTGCAGTTTATTACACTGATGGGCCCAAGGCAGAGTCTCCTCTTAGCCAAGGACCCTGACCAGTTTTTCTGAAAACCTTATATATCCTAAGTGTACGTGCCCAAACCCACCTCCCCAAATTCCCTGAAACTAGTCTGAACGAAGGAAAAGAAAGATACAATCAAAGTTAACCCATGATTCCTATGCCTAAGCCTAGGTAGTTAACAGTGGACAATTATCAATAGGCCTGTGGTCATACCCCAATAAGCATAATAGAATTTATTATTCTATTTGGTTACACAGATAATTAGGGTATTCTTTTAGGCAACAGAGAGTCTAGGTACAAGTCCTGGGGCTCTTCCATCCAGGGGGCCTGGTTTTCCATTTTGTATGTCATTTCCATAGATACTGGGCATATAGCTCAAAATCCACAGTCCAGCCCAAGATGGAGTTCCGCTTTCAAGATGGAGCCTGTTCTGTCTGTTTCCTCCTTCAATATCCTTAAGGACGATCATACACGTTAACAAATGCAGCTGCAACACACATGTCCTCATGACCTGAGGGAAGAGACATGAAATCTTCCACGTCTCATGAGCCAGCACTGCCCTGAACAAAGAAGGCCAATTCTTTTCCTTCTATTCAGATTAGATAGTAAGTCCAGTCACTTCCATGGGCTTCCCTGGTGGCTCAGAATCTGCCTGCAGTGCTGGAGACACAGGTTCGAGACCTAGGTTGGGAAGATCCCCTGGAGAAGAGTATGGCAATCCCCTTCAGCATTCTTGCCTGGAGAATTCCATGGACAGAGGAAACTGGTGAGCTAAAGTCCATGGAGTCACAAAGAGTCAGACACGACTGAGCAACTAACTCTTCCACTTTTCACTTTCCAGCCAATTACATACTCTCAAATAAGTCCATTACATGAAAGAAAAGAGAGGAAAATAGCAGAATAAGTGGAGAGCTTTTAACACCAAATGCTCTGATTTCCTACTGGGGGGAAGAAAAGTCTGAAGCCACAAAAGCTTTCTTCCTATTTTTTTTCAATCCCAAACATAAACTAAGAATTACATAAACTAAGGAATTATAAGATTTTTCAGGATGCTCCTCTGTAATGATAAAAAACGTTGTTTCCATAAGCCTACGAAATAGAAGCTGAAGAATTCATTAGATACAAAATATAAAGCAAAGCTCATTTTTCCTTCTGTACCCAGTGCCTCCCTGGAAGAATCCTAAACAAAAAGCTTGAAAACCAAGTGTAATTTTAGAGCCAAGGTTAATTTGCATGTGAGAAGGACACATGCAAAATCCAGCTAACTTGGAGAGTCCATTTAAATACAAAAGTCAAAGTATAAGTTTTCAGTGCCTGAAATCTGGAGAAACAGGCAAATTCAGATCCTCATTGCCAAGATCCTGAACCTACTGGAGCCAAAACTGGTAGCAACACTTAAATGGTAATTTGGATGAATTGCCCAAGGCTGAGTGTGCACTAGCTTGAGTGAGAAACTCCTGGGAACACACAGTCTTAGAAGGGCCTGTATGCTTTCATCAGTTTTTACCTCCCGGGATTCCACCAGTTTCTTACACTGAAGAGCCAAGAAACATCCCTTTCTGGCTCCAACAAAAGGAGAAGAAAAGTAACCATTATGAAATGTACCCTGAGCAATCTTTATAACAAAGGCCTGTTCTCTGGAGAAAAAAACTTTTTCAGAGCTTTATCCCACCTAGGGAAACTGCATTTCTCAAATCCAGCCCTCTGTCTCACCTAAAAAGTGAAAAGAAAAAAAAAAGTGCAGGGGGGGGGGCTAAGAAACACTTTCAAAGGTCACAGCTCAGAAACACACTCTACTAAATGTACAGTTCACAAATCCAATAAAAGACTCAGATTTAATCATAAGATTATTGAATGCTTCTCCTCCCTCAAAACTTACCATCATACCATAGGACTCTAATAGACTCTACTATAATAACAGCGGATTCTTGTTGTTTTTGTTGTTCAGTCGCTCAGCTGCTCAGTCGTGTCCGATTTTTTGTGACCCCATGGATTGCAGCACGCCAGGCTTTCCTGTCCATCACCAACTCCCAGAGCTTGCTCAAACTCCCATCCACTGAGTCCGCGATGCCATCCAACCATCTCATCCTCTGTCACCCCCTTCTCCTCCTGCCCTCAATCTTACCCAGCAATTTTCTAATGAGTCAGCTCATCAGACCAGGTGGCCAAAGTATTGGAGTTTCAACTTCAGCATTAGTCCTTCCAGTGAATATTCACGGTTGATTTCTTTTAGGATTGACTGATTTGACCTACTTGCAATCCAAGGGACTCTCAAGCGTTTTCTCCAACACCACAGATTAAAGGCATCAATTCTTAGGCACACAGTCTCCTTTATGGTCCAACTCTCACATCCATACATGACCACTGGAAAAACCATAGCTTTGACTATATGGACATTTGTTGGTAAAGTAATGTCTCTGCTTTTTAATATGCTGTCCAGGTTTCTCATTGCTTCTCTTCCAAGGAGCAAGCATCTTTTAATATCATGGCTGCAATCACCATCTGCAGTGATTTTGGAGCCCAAGAAAATAAAGTCTGTCACTGTTTCCATTGTTTCCCCATCTATTTGCCATGAAGTGATGGGACCAGATGCCATGACTTTAGTGTTTTGAATGCTGAGTTTTAAGCCAACTTTTTCACTCTCCTCTTTCACCTTCATCAAGAGGTTCTTTAGTTCTTCTTCACTTTCTGCCATAAGGTTAGTGTCATCTGCATATCTGAGGTTATTGATATTTTTCCTGGCAATCTTGTCTCCAGCTTGTGCTTCATCCAGCCCAGCATTTTGCATGATGTACTCTGCATATAAGTTAAATAAGTGGGGTGACAATATACAGTCTTGACCATATTCCTTTCCTGATGTGGAACTAATCTGTTTTTCCATGTCCAGTTCTAACTATTGTTTTTGACATGAATACAGGTTTCTCAAGAGGCACGTAAGGTGGTCTGGTATTCCCATCTCTTTAAGAATTTTCCAGTTGTACAAAATTTCAGGTGGACTATCTGAAGAGGAGTTCTTAGGAAAGCCCAAAGACAACAAGGGAGATGAAAACAAGGACAATGGGGGGAGTTAAAAGCCTCCAGAATCTACATCTGCCACAGTATTTAATATAGCCCAACTCCTAGCCAGATTAACATAGAACCATAGAATCTCAAACCAAAGATCCATTTATTTCAATTTCTATTACCTGATACATCATGTTCAACTTTCAACAAAACAATTATGTCATGCTAAAAATCAAGAAAGAAAAGTTTGTAGACACAGTGTAAACATCAGACTAAGATATTACATCAATTTTGGATTTACCAGGCAGCGGATTCTGCGTGGGCCAAGAGGAACTACTCGACTTTCAAGGTCAGGAGGGGTGGCCGTGAGGAGATACCCCTCATCCAAGGTAAGGAGCAGCAGCTGCACTTTGCTGGAGCAGCCATGAAGAGATACCCCACGTCCAAGGTAAGAGAAACTCAAGTAAGACGGTAGGTGTTGTGAGAGGCATCAGAGGTCAGAGACGCTGAAACCATAATCACAGAAAACTAGTCAATCTGATCACATAGACCACAGCCTTGTCTAACTCAATGAAACTAAGTCATGCCATGTGGGGTCACCCAAGACAGTCGGGTCATGGTGGAGAGGTCTGACAGAATGTGGCCCACTGGAGAAGGGAATGTCAAACCACTTCAGTATTCTTGCCTTGAAAACCCCATGAACAGTATGAAAAGGCAAAATAATAGAACACTGAAAGGGGAACTCCCCAGGTCAGTAGGTACCCAATATGCTACTGGAGATCAGAGGAGAAATAACTCCAGAAAGAATGAAGGGATGGAGCCACAGCAAAAACAATACCCAGCTGTGGATGTGACTGGTGATGGAAGCAAGGTCTGATGCTGTAAAGAGCAATATTGCATAGGAACCTGGAATGTTAAGTCCATGAATCAAGGCAAATTGGAAGTGGTCAAACAGGAGATGGCAAGAGTGAACATCAATGTTCTAGGAATCAGCAAAACTAACATGGACTGGAATGGGTGAATTTAACTCAGATGACCATTATATCTACCACTGTGGGCAAGAATCCCATAGAAGAAATGGAGTAGCCACAACGTTAAACAAAAGAGTCCAAAACTCAGTACTTGGATGCAATCTCAAAAATGACAGAATGATCTCTGTTTATTTCCAAGGCAAACCATTCAATATCACAGTAATCCAAGTCTATGTCCCAACTAGTAACACTGAAGAAGCTGAAATTGAACAGTTCTATGAAGACTTACAAGACCTTTTAGAACTAACACCCAAAAAAGATGTCTTTTCATTATAGGGTACTGGAATGCAAAAGTAGGAAGTCAAGAAACACCTGAAGTAACAGGCAAATTTGGCCTTGGAATGCAGAATGAAGCAGGGCAAAGGCTAATAAAGCTTTGCCAAGAACGCATTGGTCATAGCAAACATCCTCTTCCAACAACACAAGAGAAGACTCTACACATGGACATCACCAGATGGTCAACACTGAAATCAGATTGATTATATTCTTTAACATGCAGAAGCTCTATATAGTCAGCAAAAACAAGACCAGCAGCTGACTGTGGCTCAGATCATGAACTCCGTATTGCCAAATTCAGACTTAAATTGAAGAAAGTAGGGAAAACCACTAGACCATTCAGGTATGGCCTGAATCAAATCCTTTATGACTATACAGCAGAAGGGATAAATAGATTTAACAGACTAGATCTGATAGATAGAGTGCCTGATGAACTATGGATGGAGGTTCGTGACCGTACAGGAGACAGGGATCAAGACCATCCCCATGGATAAAAAAAGCAAAAAGGCAAAATGGCTGTCTGAGGAGGCTGTGAAAAGAAGAGAAGTGAAAAGCAGAGGAGAAAAGGAAAGATATACCCATTTGAACACAGAGTTCCAAAGAACAGCAAGAAAAGATAAGAAAGCCTTCCTCAGTGATCAATGCAAAGAAATAGAGGAAAACAACAGAATGGGAAAGACTAGAGATCTCTTCAAGAAAATTAGAGATACCAAGGGAACATTTCATGCAAAGATGGGCTNTCCAGCCCAGTGTTTCTCATGATGTACTCTGAATAGAAGTTAAATAAGCAGGGTGACAGTATACAGCCTTGACACACTCCTTTTCCTATTTAGAACCAGTCTGTTGTTCCATGTCCAGTTCTAACTGTTGCTTCCTGACCTGCATATAGGTTTCTCAAGAGCCAAGTCAAGTGGTCTGGTATTCCCATCTGTTTCAGAATTTTCTACTGTTTATTGTGAACATGCACAAAACCCATAGAATGTCCAACATCAAGAATAAACCCTAATGTTAACTACAGACTTTGTATGATAATGATATGTCAGTGTAGGTTCATCAGGTATAACAAATGTACCACTCTGGTGGAAGATGTGGGCAACGGGGGATACTATACTTGTCTGGGGTCAGGGGACATATGGGAAATCTGTGTATATTTCTCACAGTTTTGTTATAAACTTAAATCTGCTTCAAAAAATATTTTTTTAATTCTTCACAAAGATGCAAAATAATTCAAAACTGAATCTATATCATTAAAGGAAAAATAATTCAAAACTGAGATCCATATAATTAAAGGAAGAATGTTAAAGAAGGAATAGATGATTATCCTCAGTTGGATAAGCTTTCACAAAGCCATCTCTATACCGTAGCACAGCCATGACAGACTTTAAATTTAGGTAGAGTGTCTCCCTATGAGCATTTAAAAATGCAGCTCTCATTTTAGGTGACCTTGGTCAAGGTTTGGTTGTCTCCCTTCTTGAGATAATTATTTTGAAGATAACAGTATGCAACCTGAATCCAAAGGGAAACTAGAAGCAGAAAGAATAATTTGATTTAAAAAAAAAGAAGAAGAAGAAAAAATAGGTGGAGATCCTGGATCTAATTAAGCTGAATAGTAATTATTGGACAAATCAATCATGTGTGATCTTATTTAACACAACACACATGAGTGCTCGGTCACATGCAACTCTTTGGCACCCCATGGACTATAAACCACCAGGCTTCTCTGTCCATGGCATTCTCCAGGCAAGAATACTGGAGTGGGTTGCCATTTCCTACTCCAGGGGATCTTGCTGACCCAGGGATCGAATCCATGTCTCTTATGTTTGCTGCATTGGCAGGAGGATTCATTACCACTGAGCCACCAGAGAAGCCCCCCTAACACTTACATGCTGCTGCTGCTGCTGCTAGGTTGCTTCAGTCGTGTCCGACTCTGTGCGATCCCATAGATGGCAGCCCGCTAGGCTCCCCCATCCCTGGGATTCTCCAGGCAAGAACACTGGAGTGGGTTGCCATTTCCTTCTCCAATGGATGAAAGTGAAAAGTGAAAGTGAAGTCGCTCAATCATGCCTGACTCTTCGCGACCCCATGGACTGCAGCCCACCAGGCTCCTCTGTCCATGGGATTTTCCAGGCAAGAGTACCGGAGTGGGGTGCCATTGCCTTCTCTGAATACTTACATGCACTGGATTAAAAGCAGCAATGGAGGGGTGGGCAGGGGATGGGAGGAGGGGTGAAACAAAGGACCAGAGAGATTGATTTCTCCAAGGTTACACATCTGGCAAATGACAAAACAGGAATTCAAATGCAGATCTTACTTCACATTGCCGTGAATTACAAATAAATTATGAGAATCCAGATTTTTTCCAAGTATATAACTAAAAGTGCAGAGCTAGACAGCAGTGTGGTACTTTGTGACCTTAAGGAATTTTTGCAGCTTATGAAAGAATCTCATTCACGTCCAGGAGAAATCAAAAATAAATAAATAAGTAAAGCCCAGGAAAATCTGTGACAGTTGTGTCAAATTATTGGTCACTGAATTACAATAGAGGTCCACTTGCCAACACTTCTCTAGAAAAGAGGAAGTCAGACTGGGGCTTTTTTGCTGGAGTCAGTTTTCTTTCTCCTGGAATGGCTAGGTCAGCCCTAAAGGCCCCAGAAAACAGTCCCAGCTACCATCCCCCAGGGCATCTTCCTGCTGAATAATCACAACAGCTGGATCACACCAGCTGGAAAACATCCTTCCCTCCTCTGATTTGGCCTAGTACTTAATGTGTATACCACTCATCTGATATTTAACGTACACTCTATTCTATTGGTGGCAGTATTTGAAATGCATTTTTCTTGTTCAAATGCTAAGCTATTTGAGAACAAGGACCTGCTTGTTATCTTCCAAAGCACACAGTAGTTTGCAGGCTGCTGGTAGATGCACCAGCAACGCTGATTAGTGACTGTTTATCCACTGCTGCAAGTAAAGTTGTCCAAGTATTCGGGGGTGCCACTGGTCTAGAGCAGGTGGTTTGGAAGTATCTTAATGAGCTGTAATGAGATGGTGCTCAGATTACAAGAACTAGAAGTAAAACTCTTAGTTAAGAGGTCATCCTTTCCTCTATCTGACAAACATACTCATACCACCAAAACACTACAAAAATGGTGAATTCATATTTGGAAAAATGGAATGTGACCATAAAAACAGAGTTAATCACTTTCACCTTCATCTTTTATTCAGATTAATATGCACATGCTCAGTCAATCATGTCCAACTTTTTGCGATCCTATGGACTGTAGCCCACCACGCTCCTCTGCCCATGGGATTTCCCAGGCAAGAATACTGGAGTGGGTTGTCCTGCCCTCCTCCAGGGGATATTTCCAACCCAGGGACTGAACCTGTATCCCCTTCACTGGCAGGCAGATTCTTTACCACTGAGCCATGGCCTGGGGTGGTGGGGAGAGGGCTGGGATTATAGCATTGTTCCGTCTGGTTGCCATACCTTTATTTCTCTAGCAAGAGTATGAACTTCTTCATGGCAGAAAGCATGCAAAGTATGGTGCTGGAAAAAACTCTTGAGAGTCCCTTGGACTGGAAGGATATCAGTCTATCCTAGAGGAAATCAACCCTGAATATTCATTGGAAGGACTGATGCTGAAGCTAAAGCTCCAGTACTTTGGCCACCTGATGTGAAGAGCCAATACATTGGAAAAGATCCTGATGCTGGGAAAGACTGAGGGCAGGAGGAGAAGTGATGACAGAGGATGAGACGATTAAATGGCATCACTGGCTCAATGGACATGCGTTTGAGCAAACTCTGGTAGTGAAAGACAGATAGTGGCTTGCTGTAGTCCATGGGGTCACAAAGAACTGGACATGACTTAGTGACTGAACAACAACAACAGCACTCCATGAGATTGGTACCCAGGTCAAAAATCCTCTCTAAGAGTCAACTTAGAAAAACAGAACAAGTACACTCCAGCTGAGTTATCCACTATTCCTAGCTAGAGTAGTTATCTCCCAATTCCTCTTTGCTTGCCTACCCAGATAAGCTACAGCTGACCAAGTAGAAGCCTCAAGTCTCCATTATCCCTCTCCTTTAAAGATTTAACAAAAAAAGGGGGGGGGCCTGAATAATGAAGTTTTTTCTTTCTTTCCTGTGATCATAGTTCAGTTCTCTCTTATCCTGAAGTTTTCAAATAGTTCTTCAAGGGAATTCCAGATGTCAAAATTATTATCCTCATATTACTGAGAGGTTATTCACCCTTTTCAGTCTTATTGTTTCACAAACACATACAGGAACTTTCTCGAGCTGTATGATGTGGAATGCTGGCATTGCTCTGATGGCTAGTTTGTTTATTCATGGGGTTTTCAGAATGTTTGTAAGTTCTGAGTTTAGAATATAAGCATGTGAGATTAGCTCAGTTTGTTCTCAAGACGTCTACTGAGAGTTTCCTAGTTACCTTCAGTTATACGAGCTATAACCAATGGTTACTCCTTTGTGGTTGTACAGTCATTAAGTCATGTCCAACTCTTTGTGACCTCATGGACAGCAGCACGCCAGGCTTCTCTGTCCCCCACTATCTCCTGGAGTTTGCTCATGTTCCTGTCCATTGAGTTCCTGATGTTATCTAACCATCTCATCCTCTGTCACCCTCAAACTGGTTTATTTTTTTGGCTGCATCTTTGGCACATGGGCTCTTCATCACAATGTGCAGGCTTCTCTAGTTGTGTTGCACAGGTTTAGTTGAAACATGGCATGTGGGATCTTATTTTCCCAACCAGGAATCAAACCTATGTCCCTTGTATTGGGAGGCAGATTTTTAACAATGGGCCACCAGGAAAGTCCAAATTGTTATTTTTAAATTTCAAACTTTTCTTCACATCCATGTGGAAATATGAGGAAAAATGAACATGTTTGTTTTCTTCTGTAAAAATAATTTTTTTAATTTTTAATATTCATATTTTATCTAAACATTATTTTGGAAACTAATATTTTATTCTACAACAAATAAAAATATTTTTAAATGTTTTCCATATATTTTTGGATAGATTGTTGGCTTTTAAAAGGGGGAATAAGACTTACTTACATGGCTGTAGTGTCTACCCCTAAAATGCTGAAAAAGACAAAACCAACATATCAAAAAGTTTTTTGATTCATGGAAGAGAAAAAACTGGGGGTGGGGATGTAAATAAATAGCAAAAATATAATGGAAGCTATCTTTCCTTCAGGCCTTCCAAGTGGTTCAATGGTAAAGAATATGCCTGCAGAGATGCAGGTTCAGTCCCTGGGCCAGGAAGATCCCCTAGAGAAGGAAACGGCAACCCACTCCAATATTCTTTCCTGGAGAATTCCATGGACAGAGGAGCCTGCTGGATTACAGGTCCATGGGGTTGAAAAAGAGTCAGACATGACTCAGTGACTTAACAACAAATTTTTTCTTCAGTTTTAGAAATGATAATAATTTACCACCTAACTGACTGTATATTATGCAGCGTAACATTGTTGAGTGGCACTTTAATGTCAGTTAAACGGTAGCATCATTTGAGATTTAGTGTCCCAGGCACTGGCTGGAGAAATGAACATAATAGCATTTACTTATTTATTGATCTCACCACTGAGCCTGTGGAATCTTAGTTCCCTGACCAAGGATCAAACACACATCCTTTGCAGTGGAAGCCTGTGAAGTCTTAACTATTGGACCATCAGGGAATTTCCACTGAGGCTTTAATAAAGTTTCCATGTTAGACATTTGCTGAATGCCTGTTGGATGAAGCTAAAGAAATTAGGACACTGTCACTTTCCAGGACTACAGTAGCTTGACAAATTATTTAGCTGTACACATGAAAAATGAATTAGTGTCACATGCGCAGAATTGCACTTTTGTTTTCTTACAGATGAACCTATGGCTAGACTTGTAATTTTGCTTGCATTTGTCTGGTATTATCACTAACTAATGATCAAAGATGTTCTACATGAGCGCTTGACAGCAAGCATAAGTGACACCAAAATAGTCAAAGTGTTGAATAATTTTTAATATCTAATGTTTTATCCTAGACCAACTATGTTGACATTTGCAGTGAGGATGCAGAGGCAATGGTGGATAAAACTGCTGATGACTAACATAAATCTAGAAAGAGCACCAAACTCTCCTGGCAGTCACATTCTTCAACCCCACATACTTGCAGGGGGAGAAAAAAAAATACCAATTTCTCTCTAAAGAGAAACTTTAGAGTGCCCTTGATGAAGGACAGGAAAGAAGTAGTAGTAGTATTAAATATTGATCTCAGAGTACACAACCTCTTAATATTCAGTGTGACAAAATGGGCCGTATGCCCACAGCACTTCTGGTTCAAACTGAAGGACAATGGTCATTTTAAGGAAAAGCCCTCTGGTAATTATTTGAACTGGGGCTGAACTATCTGGCTGTTCTGTGGAACACCATTTTTACTTGAAAGAATGACTAACCATAATGCTATGATTCTTCAGATTTGTGTGTTTAGCAGACATTTTCTTGAAAATGGGGGCTTCCGAATGGTTCAGATGGTAAAGAATCTGCCTGCAATGCAGGGGGCTGGAGTTCAATCCCTGGGTTGGAAAGATTCCCCCGGAGAAGGGAATGGTAACCCACTCCAGGATTCTTGCCTGGAGAATTCCATGGACAGAGGAGCCTGGCCAGCTACAGTCCATGGGGTCACGAAGACCTCCCTGGCAGTCCAGAGGTTAAGACTTCACCTTCCAATAAGGTGAGTGTGGGTTCAGTCACTGGTTGGAGAGCTAAGAGCCCACATGCTTCATAGCCAGAAAACCAAAGTGTAAAACAGAAGGAATATTGTAACAAATTCGGTACAGGACTTTAAAAATGGTCCATATTAAAAATCTAAAAAAGTAATTTTAAAAAACAGAGAGAAATAATCATTAGTATTTGTCATCTATGGTAAAATTGGAACTTCAAAAAAACAATAAGGGTATTGGAAAACTTGTATTTGTTAAGAGTCTGGGAGTTTTCCAGTACTTAGAGAAATTTTGATGAGGTTAGTGATTAATAAATGTGATTTTTTAAGTGAAATTAATCAACATTTGGAAGATTTGCTTGACTAGTGAACTCTTATCTTCCAAGTAACCAGTGTAGGAAAATTACAAAATGATGCATGAATAAAAATATATTGAAATTGCAAGATAGAGTAATCAATTCAATTTCACAAAACACGAACATTGCATTGATAAGGCTTCCCATTCTACATTGCACTAACCTTTAAGAAACTACTATTTGCTAAGTTTTGTTGACGTATCAAAGATTATTAACAGTTATCCAAAACAGCTGTAAAAATAATCCTTTTTCCAACAACATAACTGTATGAAGCTCCTACCAAATATACTTCCAGAATAGCATATTGCAACACACCAAATCCAAGAACAGACATGAGAAAGCCACTGACTGATCCAGACATCAAGATTTGCAAAAAGAAGAAAAAAAGCCACTCTATGTATTACATTCTTTGAAAATATAGTCCTTTTTACACAAATGTGTTTCTTAAGTTAACATATAATAGGTATATTATTGTTCCTATAGAACAGCTGATAAATATTTTAAATTTCTCTCTATTTTAATTCTACCTCAGTAAATGTCAATAAATATAACCTGCATCAACAAAACCACTTAAGATTCCTCAATAATCTTTATAAAGTAAGAGGACCCTGAGAACAGAAAGTCTGAAATCCAGTGCTCTTGGCTATCAATAGTCAATAGTGTCTTTTCAGCTGAATGCACCCTGGCCTGAAGTCTTTCCAGTGAAAGAAAGAGAAAAAGATAATTGCCTTTTGGCCTTCTTTCCCAGATTCTAGAGTGTCCTTCTTCCCAGTCCTTGATTTGCTTTCCCTTCATTTACTTCCAAAGAAATGCCACCCTCTGCCACCCACCTTTCACCCCTGATCCTGTGATGATGGAAGGTGAATGGAGAAGATGGTAAGTGTATCTTTTACTGCTTCAGCTCCCAGCTTTGGCATTGTTGTATTTCTTCCCAATGTTTTTTCTCCTATAAGGACCCCTTAAGTTGACTCCATTGTAGGGAGGCAGCGTGATTTACTGAAAAGGGCCGGTGAGCTTAGTTTCAAATCTTGGCCCCACCCCTCACTATTCATGTGACCCTAGGCAAGCAGTTCAGTTGAGTGCAATTCAGTTGCCTCTTCTGTAGAATACATGCTCAGTTGTTTCCGTCATGTCTGGCTCTTTTGCAATCTTATGGACTGTAGCCTACCAGGCTCCTCTGTCCATGGGATTTTCCTGGCACGAATACTGGAGTGGGTTGCCACCATGCCCTTCTCCAGGGAATCTTCCCAACCTAGGGATCAAACCCACGTCTCCCACATCTCCTGCACTGCAAGCAGATTCTTACTGCTGAGCCATCAAAGAAAGAATTAATTAATGTGCAGGATTATTGCTAGGTTTACACAAACAAAGTATAGAATGGAACATAGAAGGTACTCAATATGTTTCAGCTCCTTCCCATATTTCCCCCACTCTCTTCTTTTCTTGAATCCTCCTCCTGAAACCGTGTAACTGAGATTGAGGTTTGAACCCACGTGTTGAGACTCCAACCTAGCCAAAACCCAGATTGGGACTTGAACTCATAGTCTTTTAACTGATATCACACCTGGTCTCAGAGCTTAATGAAGCTCAGTCTCATGACTCCAAAAGAATTCAGGGAAAGACAAAGTGATAGGTAAGAAGTGGATTTATTTGGAAAGAAACACACTTCACAGATTGTGGACCATCTCAGAAGGTGAGAGCATCACCAAGGTACAGGGTTGTCAGGTTTAATGGGCTGTGTAATTTCATAGGCTAATGAGCAGAAGGAGTATGTCAACTATTGTGGGGAAAGGGTGAGGATTTCCAGAAACTTGTCCACGACCTAATTTTTGACCTTTATGTTCAGCCTTGGAACTGTCATGGTGCCCATGGTTGTGTCATTTAGCTTGCTGATGTGTTACAGTGGGAATATCCTGAGACTCAAGATCTAGGCAGCTCGTCTGCCATCTGGGACCCATTTGATTCTAATCAGTTTATGTCCTGTCCTGGGAAGGTGTCATTCTTTCAAAGGTTGTGCCCTGCACCCTTCCCTCCTGTTTCACTCCCACTTTCCAGGGCATGGAGGAAGTCAAAGAAATCTACGAAAAGGGCAGAGTGTGGTCTAGAGCAGAGGTCCTGAATCCTCAGGCCAGAAATCAATATTGGTCAGTGGCCTGTTAGGAATAGGGCCACAAAGCAGGAGGAGAACAGCAGATGAGCAACCAAACTTCATCTATATTTACAGTTGCTCCCCATAACTCACATCCCCCCAGTCCATGGAAAAATTGTCTTCCATGAAACCCATCCTTGATGCCAAAAAGGTTGAGGCCCACTGGTCTAGAGAACACTAATCTACTCCCATCTAGAATGAAGACAATAATTCTTGTCACCATCTCCAGCCTCTGTATAAGGGAGCCTGAGAAAAGATAAACCCTTTCTCTATGACTTATTCTTCTTAATAAAATAATTCTGCTTTTTTTTTTTTTTAAGGAGAAGGAGATGATTAAAGTAAAGCCTTGGAAGAGTTTCAGCCTGCACATTCATGGTACAGGCAGAAGCCTCTCTGGTTTTCATCCTGATAATGTTATTGCAAGACCCAGCTAGCCTGGCATCCAGAGTTAAGCTGGCTCCCTGTTGAACAAGATGGGACATTTTTGAGACAGGCATATGGTAACTCAGGCAGACATCCAGATGCATTGCAAAAGGACCTGGATTCTCTGCATAGGATGCCAGGAGTGATTTGCACTCATACCTTCTTGTCTTTGCCTCCAAAAGTTATCTGTGGCTGATACCCTGATAGGGACACAACCCCATTGCTTGGGCAGGCCAGAATGAATTCAAACTAGTGGGTGTGCTGGAGACAGAATTTCCAAGCCCAAGAAGCTATAGCAATAAATGGTTTTCCAGGGGAGTGGGCTCCAAAGCTTTCTGTTTATGATTTTCTTTCCAAGAGCCCTTCGGGGAAAAGGATCATACTTTCATGTAGTGTTTTCCAACTTAACAAAGCAGCCCCTTCCTGGTCCATTCTGACCCTGGACTTCTCTCCAAGGTGAAGACTTCTCTCCATTAGTGAACTCTCTGAGGAGGCCACTTTTGCCCCAGCTCTGGCACGTCTTCTGTGATGGTGTTCAGGGTCTGGAATGGATCTTTTTGTTTTATTGCCTCATTGATAATTTCTCTAAGCTTGGAGAAAACAAGTGAAACTTGAGATACCTCACGCAGTTGGGGCAAAGAGGAATTAGTGGGAAGCTGCTTTTATAGGCAATACATAGGGTTATAGGTCTTCCCTGGTGGCACAGATGGTAAAGAATCTGCCTGCAATGCAAAAAACATGGGTTCGATCCCTGGGTCAGGAGGATCCCCTGGAGAAGGGAATTACTATCCACTCCAGCATTCTTTCTGGAGAATCCCATGGACAGAGGAGCCTGGCTGGTTACAGTTCATTGGCTCACAAAGAGTCAGACACAACTGAGTGACTAACACTTTCTTTTTTCATAGGGTTATAAATTTGAAAATACTCAGTCTATCTGCTTTTCTGTATTTCTAAATGACTTTCGAGCATTAACTGTATCTACCCAGCCTGCCTCTTTGTGACAGAAGTGGAACTGTCATTCAACTATCACTTCTTGTGGTGATTCCAGCCAATTGTTAAATTTATAACCGAAGATAAACTTTCACTACTGTATTAGGGTCCTCCAAAGAAACAGAACCAATAAGAATATACATGTAAATAAGTAGATGGATAGATAAGATAGGTAAATGATAGATTATAAGGAATTGGCTCATGCAATTATTAAGAAAAGGTGGCAAAAATACACACAAGAACTGTACAAAAAAGATCTTCATGACCAAGATAATCACGATGGTGTGATCACTCACCTAGAGCCAGNGAGCCAATGGTGTAAATCCTAGTGAAAAGGCAGAAGATTGAAATCCCAGGTCAATCCAGTGTGTCAGAAGCAGAAAAGGGCGAATTCCTCTTCTTTCTGTATTTTGTTCTACTCATGCCCTCACTGAATTGAATGAGGCCCACCCATATCCAGAAGGGCATGTACTGAGTTCACCGATTCAAATGCTGCATCTAGTTTCATCCAAAGGCATGCTCACACATCCAAAAATAATATTTAATCCAGGCATCACTTGGCCCAGTTAAGTTGACTCATAAAATGAACCATCACAAGTCCTGTTGGGAGCCACATATTCTTCAAAGAGAAATATGCTGCATATTATTTTCCCCAACCACTATGCTACAAAGCATGGTACATACAATATCTTAATTGAGAGGTTCATGTTAATAAAGCTTTCTCTCATGAAGCACCCCAGACAAGAGAGTCCTGGATTTGCAAGGTAATGGAAAGCTGTGTCAAAATTAAGGATCAGCCTTAATTTAAGGTTCTTATCTCAGCTGAATTTAAGGTTCTTATCTCATCAAAAAAAGAATTCAGAGATGAGAGAGGGAGGTCAAGAAAGGAAGGTAAGGATCTACTTAAGTAAAAATGCACTCTCAGAGTGAGAGCAGTTGGACAAGTGAGTAGCTGCTGCCCTGGGATTCTTCCACAAGTCAGTTAGGAGGAGCATACCAATGAAGGGGTGGAATTTTCATTGGGGAGGAGGCGGTTGGAAGGTTATATTCCCTGATTCTCAGCCCAGCTCCACCTTTCCAAGCAGAGGAGTGGTTTTTGTCGTTATTTAGCTTTTGTCAGCATCATGGCATTGATGCATGATAGGAACTTCTTATCTACAAAGCTAAGACCCTGATGCTGGGAAAGATTGAGAGCAAGAGAAGGGGGTCGCAGAGGATGAAATGGCATCCTCTGACACAATAGACATGAGTTTGAGCAAACTCCAGGAGATAATGAAGAACAGGAAAGCCTGACCTGCTGCAGTTCATGGGGTCCCAAAGAGTGGGACTAAGTCATGACTTAATGACTGAGAGCAACAAATTTTATTACAATAAGAGCAAAATGAGCAACAGGTTACATATGAATACAGTAGATTCCCACCTTTCCCCACTTTTCTTTGTCTACCTCCAGGACACTTACCACCCAAAAGGTGTGGTTTCCTATCTGTCTAGAGATTCCTGCTCTTCGTTTGCATGTGGACTCCCCCTCTACCCACTGGTTATAATATACACGATTTCCTGCTGTCTGGTCCGTGCCTCCCTTTCTCTGATCATATTGAACTACCTGCCTCTTATAACAAACCTAGGCTTCTGAAAGAGCAACCACTACTGCAGGCACAAGGAACCTGGGACCACTTTGGATCACTCTGAAAACATGCTAAGCACCACAGGACAGCAGAGGATCAGGTCCTACAGGACTTCCAAATTGGTACCCAGAGATGCTCACTTAAAGGGCCTATGGCTCACTTACAGGGAGAAGGCAATGGCACCCCACTCCAGTACTCTTGGCCTGGAAAATCCCATGGACAGAGGAGCCTGGTGGGCTGCAGTCTATGGGGTCGCGAAGAGTCAGGCATGACTGAGCGACTTCACTTTCACTTTTCACTTTCATGCACTGGAGAAGGAAATGGCAACCCACTCCAGTGTTCTTGCCTGGAGAATCCTAGGGACGGGGGAGCCTGGTGGGCTGCCGTCCATGGAGTCACACAGAGTCGGACACAACTGAAGTGACTTAGCAGCAGCAGCAGCTCACTTACAATGCTTCAAGCCAGCTAGGAGCTCTAATAGTTCTGGAAAGCGAGAGTACAGGGGAAGGGAGGAGAGATGTAACTTGCAGTTTGCATATTATACATGAATCTAAGGGTTCCCAAGCCCCCAGGCAACAGACCCAAGTTGATTTGTGGGCACCAAATGTTAATTTCTCCCACCAGGTAGGGATTTCAGTATCTGCAAAACAATTCAAAGACATTGCTGTGTTTATCCCTTGATGGGGACCCAGGACCATGCCCCAAGGCTGCATTATTGTTTCCTTTCACTGTTCCTCCCAAGTCTCCACACACCCTCCCTTCTTCAATTAGCAAATGTTTTAACCTGCTCATTGGAACTCAGGAAAGGTCACGGAGGCTGAATGAAGCCTGCTTCCTATAGTTAAGAAATGGGCAACACAAGAAGGCTTTTGTGCCCAGGAGTCCCACACATCCTGCTTGGTATCAATTTTAAAGCTATTTTGTTTATTATGTAACCTAGAGTAAGTCTGTAAATAAATTAATGTTGTAAAGCCAGGGTTTTCAGTGTGAGGGGAGGGAGATGCAAATATGGAATCAGAGAAGCTGAGGGAAAATTCTGTGATGTTTTATGTGAATTAGATGTTTAAATATGAAGTATGTGTGTGTATGTGTGTGCCTAAATGCCACACCCCACTAACTGGAACCAGAATTCATTGAGAAACACTGACTCCAGGCTTAGACGAGGAAAGAACAAGATAAACCTAACACATCTCGAGCTGGAAAGGGGGCAAGCACTCAAAGGCAGATGGATACAGGTCAAAAAGAACACAGGCACTGTCTTGAGGGGCCTCTTTGTCCAAGACTGGGGTGGAACAACAATGCAAAACAGAGAGGGTGAGCAGGGATAGGATGGGGGAAGAGGAGAAGAAAGGAGTAGAGAGAAATAAGAACAAATGGGAAATCTTTTTCTATAGAAAGATGCCTGCTAGTAACTGTAAAAATTAGAAAACTCTCCAAAGCAATAATTGATTCAGGCAAAGATCATCCTTATACGTTGGAAACAAACCTTCAAGGTATCCCCCCACAGATTACTTATTATTTGGAGGGTGTCATGGTCCATGTGTGGGTTAGAAAAGAATTTTCAGACATGAGGCAGAATGAGAGTAGAATAAAGTTTATCAGAGTGGGAGATAATATTAGAACAGTGGGCCAGCTCAAGGGAGAGCTGAAAGCTTTCGCAGACTTGCAGCCAATGTTTATAGCCTCAGGACAGAGAAAATTCCTACTGGAATGGTGGCATTACATGACTGGTTAGGATACCATAGGGTGGATAATAGAGTATTGTACCTAATATGGAGTCAGGAAACTGGCTGGTTTAGAGCCAGAGGCTCATGGCAGCAGCTGTATGGGGCTTGATCAGTTCCAGAGAGTTTTATCCTGTAACCTTGGTATAGGCTTTTCCCGGGGAGAAAGGGGATTTTCTTTTCAATGGAGAAATTTGGTGGTCACCTCCTAATCCAAATGATCAAGCTTGGCATCCCCAGTAGTGGGACAGTTGACACTTTATGCTTCCAGTGAGTACACACACACAACTTGTCTGGTGCTCTTGCCTTATTTGTCCACCTTGATGATGATGTTGCTGCTGCTAAGTCGCTTCAGTCGTGTCCAACTCCGTATGACCCCATAGACGGCAGCCCACCAGGCTCCCCCATCCCTGGGATTCTCCAGGCAAGAACACTGGAGTGGGTTGCCATTTCCTCCTCCAATGCATGAAAGTGAAAAGTGAAAGTGAAGTTGCTCAGTCGTCTCCGACTTTGCAACCCCAGGGACTGCAGCCTTCCAGGCTCCTCCATCCATGGGATTTTCCAAGCAGGAGTACTGGAGTGAGGTGCCATTGCCTTATCCAACTTGATGCTAATCCCTAGGAAATTTTCAGACCAATTTCAGACCCTTCAAAAACTTCAGTGTCATGGAGAACAGACAAATATTTGGTGATTTTTTTAATTAGAAGAAACTGGATACTGGGGCTCTCCAGGTGGCTCTAGTGGTAAAGAACCCACCTGCCAATGCAGGAAACATAGGAGCTGTGGGTTCGATCCCTGAGTCAGGAAGATCCCATGGAGAAGGGCATGGTAACCCACTCCAGTATTTTTGCCTGGAGAATCCCATGGACAGAGGAGCCTAGCAGGCTACAGTCCATGAGACCACAAAGAGACATGACTGAAGTGACTTAGCAAAAAGACATATTAGGCAATGCCATGGCAAAAAATTAGAGAAGTCATTGTTGGGACAACTGGGAATATTTGAGTAGGGATTGTTTGTTGGATGATTTTATCAAATTCATACTAATTTCCTTAGGTGTGTTAATGGTGTGGCTGTGTATGAGAATTCTCTTTTTTCTGGAAGATGAAGGCTGAAGTACTGAGGAGGGAAGTATCATGATGTTTGTAGCCTACCTATGAATCCTTTAAGTGGTTTGGCACATAAGCAGTGTGTTTATATAGAGAAAGCAACATGGAGGTAAACTAGCAAGATGTTAACACCTGAAAAATCTATGTGATGAGTACATAGTGTTCATTACAGCTCTCAAAACGTTATAGGGTTTTTCTTTTCATTTTCTGTGGATTTTTATTTCTTAAGAAAAACAATAATCTACATTTTTTATAAAAAAGAAACCAAGTTATTGCTTGGGGCTTTCCATGACCTTCATGGACCTTGTCTTCAAAAGGAAGAATTCCTTGGCCACCATATCAATGTGCTCTGGAGGAGGAGCACATTACCCTAAATCCCCCAGTCTCATATCTCCCATGATGCTCTGCTGAGGATGAATTCCCTGAGCTTCTTGCAGAAACTTTCAACCTCTATAAAATGTATGTGCTCAAGTGTACACCTATTGCATCCTTGTCAAGCCTCCAATCTTTCACATATACAAGGGCGTTGTACAACAAAATCCTATTAATAGAGCAACTGGGGTATTGATTTTTCCAGCCAATTAATGTGGAATCCCCCCAAACACACTTTTACAGCATTTCTTTCCCCATCCTTTGTTCTGATGCAATTATTTTCTGGATCTACTTTCCTGCCTTGGCAAAGTCAGGGTAACTTGGCAAAGTCAGGGTAGCTGTCCGGAAAACTGAAGCAATCACAAGCCCTAGGATCATTTATATCAGACATCAGATTGTTTCAGTACCTACAGTGGGTAGGGAATTAGTAGCAACTCCTGCAACTGCCCTGGGAATTTCTTTCACCATTAATCCCCTTCATCAATTTATTCTTCTTGCCATTTCTATCTTTTCTGTTAAATCGATTATAGTAGTTCCAGTTACCAAGGGATGCAAATTTTCAGTTTCAGGTAGTCTATTTAATAACAGGCTTGTGAGAAAGGTTCTAGAATATGTTTTGTCAGTTCTCTAATGCTATACAGCCATTTTCTAGAATCAAGAAATATTTATTAGTAAGCTTAGAATTTGAATAACTGAATATTTTAAATATTTATGGGACAATTTAATTAGGTAACGGGATTGAGAAACATTTTATCTTAGATATCTCCTATTATTTTAAAATGATTTGATCAGTGTCCCAATATTTCTGTAAGTGTCCAAGGACCATTATTTCTGAGACTGGATGTATTTTCCTCTTCTAGGTTTATATTATACTTGGTAGCAAGATGTTGACCTCCAAACTCAACAGAGTCAGTCCATGGCAAAAGGCAAACAGTGTAAGTTTTGCCATCTATATGTTAAGAATGCTTTCCACTGTCTTTCATTGTATAAGGGCTGTTGCTTACACTCTAACAGCATCTCTCATCTCCAGCCACAAGCTGCTAACAGCACCCTTCACCCTAATCAAATTGGAGACAATGAAAAATGTCTCCAGACATTGCCAAATATTCCCTGGTGGACAAAGCTGCCCCAATAAGAAACTGAATTAGAAACAATGATTAAACCCCAGGGAACTTTCCTGGTGATCCAGTAATTAAGAATCCACCTTGCAATGCAGAACACACAGGTTCGATCCTTATTTGGGGAACTAAGATTCCGCATGCCACAGGGCAACTAAGCCCATGTACTGCAGATACTGAGCTGGCTCTGGAGTCCATGTGCCACAACTAGAGAGTCTAGGCGCCACAAGGAAAGATCCCACATGACACTACACAGATCCCATGTGCTGCACATAAGACCCTATGAACCAAATTAATCAATTAATTAACTTTAGAAAAAGATTCAACTCCATACTACCTCCAGTTCTGACATGACTGTGCCCATCATTATAGAGAGGCAAATGGTATCCCAGGTGACTCAGTGGTAAAGAATCCGCCTGCCAGTGCAGGAGATGCAAGAGACCCTAGTTCAATTCTTGGGTCGGGAAGATCCCTGGAGAAGGAAATAGCAACCTACTCCAGTATTCTTGTCTGGAAAATTCCATGGACAGAAGAGCCTGACAGGCTATAGTCTATGGAGTAGCAAAGAGTCAGACACAACTGAGTGTACACACACACACACACACACANGATAGACATAGTGATATTATTTTCAGCCACAGTTCTAGAATTTTTCAAAAATATTCTGTGACTTTAAATAACTTGAAAAATGTTTAATCTAACATACTCTGGGATTCAGGCTTTCATAATTCAAATACTACCAAACTTAGATGCCTGGATCAAACTGCAGAACTTTATTATATACTGTGTGATATAGAGATTCACACACACACATACACACACACACCTTTTCAGGAACTAATATTCTGCACATAGAGCCAAAAAGGCAACCAAGAATTAAGTAAGAAAATAGTGTGCTAAGTCACTTCAGTCATGTCCAACTCTTTGTGACCCTTTGGACTGTAGCCCACAGGCTCCTCTGTCCATGGGATTTCCCAGGCAAAAAATACTGGAGTGGGTTGCCATTTCCTACTCCAGGGGATCTTCCCAACCCAGGGATCGAATCCCCGTCTCCTGCACTGCAGGCAAATTCTTTACTGCTGAGCCACTGGGGAAGACCCACAACAGAAAGTGTTTGTCAAATACGGGAATGGAGGCAGTACTTTGTATTTCTTCTTGAAACCAACTCAGGGCAAAAAGATGGGGCAGAACTAGGAGCCCAGAGAGTAAAGAACATACACAGTCACACAGGGCCTCTGCCTCCAGCTCTGGTTCTCAGGTCTCACCCCTCTCACGGCACCTGTGAGCATCTGCCCTGAGCCAGAAGCTGGTAAGAAGGAAGCCATGACTTGATCAGGCAATATGAGCACGAACGTCCCATATCAGCATTATGACTTGGACCTTCAATTCTCTGGTTCTTCTCCTATGAAACACCAATAGCTCCTCTTCCTAGTTCTAGCTGTGAACCATGGTACAGGCTTCCAGTGCACTTCTATTAGTTAAGAAATGGTTCTGACAACAAAGCTGAGGTCTCCCCCAGCAATTCCACTGTCCCCACAACTATAGCTACTTAGTCCTTGGTGGAGTACAGCTGGGAGGGCACAGGTACACCCCCCCTTGCCCCAAATATATCTGGGCTAAATGCCTGAAAGTTAAGTCTTAACTGTTCTTTCTAACACTTCCTCCTAAAATGCTATCCTCTGAGGGAGATTACAAAATGAAATCATTAAAACCGCAGAGTAAGTGAGAATATCTGATCCCTGGAGAGACTCTGAGGACCAAAGACACTAGTCATCACTGAAGGAAAGTGCCAAAGACAGAAAGTAAGGGCTGGAGGCAGGGTTGACCCTAAAACAGCCCTGCGTGCAGGACAAGAGAGAAGTCGAGTCTTCACCAGCACAGTTCAGCACCCCGTCAGAGTGCTTAGGTCGCTTCCTGAGGATGCAGGTTACTGTTGGGGGGAGGGGGACAGGGAGGAACACTAGGGCCTTGAGAAATGAAAGAGCAACATCCCAGAACCACTGTACTGCTCACCTAGCTGCAGAACCTCAGGTAAGTCATTTCACATCTGGAATGAAGTTCTTTTTTCTTTAAGTTGAGTATGGATGATTACGGGGCTTCCTGGTGGCTCAGTGGTAAAGAATCCACCTCCAATGTAGGAGATGCAGGAGACACAAATTCAATCCCTGGGTCAGGAAGGAAATGGCAAGTATTCTTGCCTGGGAAATCCCATGGACAGAGGAGCCTGGTGGGGTCACAAGAGTTGGACACAACTTAGTAAGTAAAACAACAACATGTAAGATATATAAAATGTAAGGCCATTTAAATGTAAGATATTTCAAGCTTGAATATCTTACAATATTTTCATCTTACCCTCAACACACCAGAATCATCTCCTCCCTCCTCTCCCCTGCAGAGATGGTAGCATAAACAGTGGATCACTACATCTGTTTACACGGGGATTGGTCTTTCTCTTCTAAGCTGTAAGCCACTTGAAAGGAAGGACCTTGCTTTATTTCTTTGCTCGCCTAGCACATTACCTAGCAGAGATTACGTATGCAATCAATGATTGTTGAAAAGTCATGTAAACTCAAAGCTTCACTCAACTATATTATTTTTACCTTTTTCATCCTAAATAGCCATGGGCTGCTCTTGCCAAGGCCCAGTAGTGTGGGAAACTCCAGAACTGAAAATCCTCCCCTTGCAAAACCTGTTCTGTTGTTTTTTCTTCTAAAAGAACATATTGTCATTATTTTTTTAAGCCAAGAATTAAATAAAAGCTCTTTCTCAAGTCCCCAACTAGAATTCAGTGTAGAGATAATAAAATCAAGTTGCCAGACGAAAACTCCATCAATGATGATGGAGGTGGATTGTAACCTATAATCAACTGTCCCATCCCCACTGCTCTCTTGGCCACGCCTATTCCTGTACTTTCTGACCCAGGGTTCTCATAAGGTTTTTGTGGTTTAGACTGTACCATAAACAATTATTAGAGAAGGCTGTTCTTCAGGTGAATTGCATTTGAGTTCATGCAAAGCTTTGGGCCCTGGGCCAGAGGAAGCCAAGCTGAATGCTATCAACTTTCTTTGGTTCACCCATCAACCATCAGCATCTGCCATGTAAGCTCATTCTAAACAATCCAGGAAATTGGTACAAGGTCATTTCCCAAGCAAAAGGAAAAGAGCCAGGTAACTGACCAGAAGTAAAGAAGAGCTATAATTAACAATAGCTGAGTCTTCAAGCATGAAGGTTTGGACTTAGTTCAGATAATCATCCTAAGTGTGAAAGACATTCTCGAAACCTTGTGGGATTCCAAATTTAGACCATTATTTGTCTGAGAACAAGTTGAATGAAACTTCCCTGGATGCAGGCCATAATTCTCCTGCCAGATTGGGCCCAAAGATAGGCATAAAGGGTAAACTCTAGCACGTAGGATACAATGAATGCATTAAACAAAAAATTGGAATGATAGATTGACAGAAAGATCTGAAAGCATATAATAGAGAGATCTATGTCTTTATTTGTATGGTAAGTGGCCGTTCTGGAGTATTCCTATTTTATGTCAAAGAATAAATATAGCTTTTGCAGCAAAATGAGGAATTTGAATCAAAAAGCTCCACCACAGTAAAAAAAAAAAAAAAAAAAAAAAGNTGTCTTTATTTGTATGGTAAGTGGCCGTTCTGGAGTATTCCTATTTTATGTCAAAGAATAAATATAGCTTTTGCAGCAAAATGAGGAATTTGAATCAAAAAGCTCCACCACAGTAAAAAAAAAAAAAAAAAAAAAAGATATAGAGATAGATAGATATGAGAGAAAGAGAGAGCGAGCGATCACTCCATGGCCAACAGGCATTTTCCCCCTGCCTGCCTGTACGCTGAGTCCCATCAGAGGCAGAAGGAGGAATCAAATGATCTATGGAGGTCAGCTGAGTTCAAGACACAGTTGTTGACCATGCCCTTCCTAACCCAGATGCGGATGCAGCTACTGCAGAGCAGCACCCACCAAAAGAAACCATGGAAGCTGCTGTGAAGCCAACACTGGTAGAAATGGTTACTTACAGTTGTATTTTGTTTTGAATTGAAAGGAAAACTATAAAATTACTATAAAAATCTCTCATATTTTATACTCTTTTATGATAGACAAAATACTTTCCTATAGGTTATCTTTCTTGACCTAGCCACCCTATGAAGCAAGCTGAGGTTTCTGTTGTTATTTGATTGGTTGTTTTATGGGTATTTCTCATATATGAGACCAAAAAAAAAAAAAAAAAACCTGAGTCCTAAGAAGAGTAAGTGTCTTGAGTAGAATCACACAGTTAGTTAGAGGCATGCATGCATGCTCAGTTGTGTCTGATTCTTTGCCACCCCATGGATTGTAGCCCACCAGGCTCATCTGTCTATGGGATTTGCTAGGCAAGAATACTGGAGTGGGTTGCCATTTCCTCCTCCAGGAGTTACAGGCAGGTGGGACGAGAACCCAGATCCCCTATCTTGGTCCATTTCTACATCTTTCATGCCACGCATTGGCATCCAGTGTTCAAAGGGCTCCACAGACTACATTTAGAAGTGTTGCCTGGAAGTCATGGGAGAGTTAGAAGCATGCTTACATATACTTTGTTTGTTTCTTTTCTTTTCTATATGCCATGAAATTTGATCAAATCATTTCCTTTGCTGTGAAATTTAGACTTCTATTCCAGTGATTTCCTCAGGACTATAGTACATACAATAACAAGGCATTACAAGTATGTGGAAAGATAGATACTTTGCTTTCAGATTCAAAAGCAGCTCATGTCTAATGAGCATCATCTATGTATCAGGTATTACTAGGTATTTTCTGTTATTTGAAGCCTGCAATGAACTCAAAATATATATATTATTTCCCTCATTTAACAGAGGAAGAAACTAAGATGCAATGGGAAAGTAGCTTGCTCAGGACAGCAAACTACCAATTGCTTTATGTTGTTAAATACTTGGATGAAATGAATGGAGTCAGTAATACGTTCTGTGGAAACAGAGATGAAGGGACTACCCTGGAGGTCTAGTAGTTGGGACTTCACTTTTCAATGCAGGGAATGCTGGTTCCATCTCTGGTAGGACAGCTGAGATCCCACATGCTTCATGGCCAAAAAAACCCATAAAACAAAAGCAGTATTGTAACACATTCAATAAAGACTATAAAAATGGTCCTCATAAAAAAAAAATAAAAAAAACGTTTTTTTAATTAAAAAAAGAAAGAAATAGAGATGAAGTCATTTCCACATGGAGTGGTTCAGCAAGTGCATGTTCAGTACCAAAGCACTACAGAGGCATCTCCTAAGAGCTTGAAAATGGATGGCATGAAGATCATATCTCCAGTCCCTGACCCCTGATCCTGCCCCACTGTAGGAAGGAGTGGCATGCCCAGGTTGCTATTTGGGATGTTTTGTGTGTGTGCAAAAGAGGATAAAGTGGCTAGTGATACAGAGCTCAGGAAGCCAAGATTCCACACTGCTTTACACAGAACACAGCCAGGAGGAAGAGACCCAGGACAAATGGAGGAGATAGTAGGAGCATCACTAGCCATTGTGGGCTAGGTTCGGGGAAGATGTTTTGTGAAATTTTGAAAGAGTGAGACTTGAGATTAAAGACTTTGCCCTGTGAGACAGTGCAAAAAGCAAGCAAGAAAGAAACACCTAGTGCCCTATGAGGTCATATAGCCTGCTGGTGCCAAGTCCCACTGCCAGGGTTCAAATCCTGGCTCCCCCACTTACACTGAAGGAAATCAAGAGCAAGTTTTCAATTTCACTTATCCTTGGATTGTGTGTGCATCCTAAGTCACTTCGGTTGTGTCCAACTCTTTGTGACTCCATGGACTGTAGACCACCAGGCTCCTCTGTCCATGGGATTCTCCAGGCAAAAATATTGCAGTGAGTTGCCATGCCCTGCTCCAGGGGATCTTCCCAACCCAGAGATCAAACCCGCATCTCATGCCTCCCACACTGGCAGGCGACTTCTTTGCCACCTGGGAATTGTGGCGTTGGAGAAGACTCTTGAGAGTCCCTTGGACTTCAATGAGATCAAACCAGTCAATCCTAAAGGAAATCAGTCCTGAATATTCATTGGCAGGACTGATGCTGGAGCTGAAACTCCAATACCTCGACCACGTGATGCAAAGAACTTATTCATTTGAAAAGACTTTGATGCTGGGAAAGATTGAAGGCAGGAAAAGAGGATGCCAGAGGATGAGATGGCTGGATGGCATCACCCATTCAATGGACATGAGTTTGAGTAAACCCCGGGGGTTGGTGATGGACCGGGAAGCCTTGTGTGCTGCAGTCCAAGGGATCGCAAAGAGTCAGACAACTGAGCGACTGAACTGAACTGAAATTAGAAATATGGATAAAAAGAGTCACAGTGAAAATTAAATGACTAATTTGTGCAAAGAATCTGATGGTCAAGCACTTAAATTGGTGTAGGAAATACATCTCTCACCCCCCTTTGAAAGCTGTTTGAGAGGATTTAGCAATGACTGAAACTACATTTCACCATTGAGTATGATGTTGCCTGTTGATCTGCCATGAATAGCCTTTATTATGTTGAGATATGTTTCCTCTACACCCACTTTGATGAGAGTTTTTATCATGAATGGATGTTGAATTTTGTCAAATGCTTTTTCTGTGTCTATTGGGATGATCATGTGATTTTTACCTTTCCTTTTGTTAATGTGGTATATCACAGTGATTGAATTGTAAGTATTAAGCCATCCTTGCATCCCTGGAATGAATACTCCTTGACCATGGCATATGATCCTTTTTATATACGGTTGGCTTCAGTTTGCTAATACTTTGTTGAGTATTTTTGCATCTATATTAATTCATTAAAGATATTGGCCTGTAATTTTCTTTTTTTGTAGTATCTTTTTTGGGGTTTTGGTATCAGGGTAATAGCAGTCGTGAAGAGTGAATTTCGGAGTGTTTCATCCCTTCAGTTTTTCAGATTTGTGAAAGGTAAGTATTATAAGTGCTTTCACTTATTTCAGTTTGTGAAAGGTAAGTATTATATTTCTTTATGTGTTGGTGGGAATGTAAATTTGTGTGGCCACTATGGAAAACAGTATGGAAGTTCCTCAAAAAAACTAAAAATAGAACTACCACAGTAGTGCCATTTAGTCGCTAAGTCATGGCCAACTCTTGAGACCCCACTGACTGTAGCCTGACAGGCTTCTCTGTCCATGGGATTTCCCAAGCAAGAATACTGGAATGGGCTGCCATTTTTTCTCCAGGGGATCTTCCCAACCCAGGAGTTGAACCCAGGTCTGCATTGCAGGCAGACTCTTTACCAACTGAACCACAAGGGAATCCCCATATGACCCAGAAATTTCACTCCTGTTGTAAAAAAAAAATGAAAACACTAATTTAAAAAGATACATGCACCACAATATTCATAGCAGCACTATTTACAAGAGCCAAGATATGGAAGAAACCCAAGTGCCCATCAACAGACAAAAGAATAAAGATTTTTACATACATAAATATTATGTTTAGTTATATTTAGTGAAATAAGTCAGAGAGAGACTAGAGAATATTGTGCCTAGTGAAATAAGTCAGATAATGAAAGACAAATACTGTATGATATCACATGTGGAGTCTACAAAATAAAACAAACAAATCTAGATAGTAAAAAGAAACAGACCTGCAGATACAGAAAACAAATCAGTGGTTACTAGTAGGAAGAGGGAAAGGGGGAGGGACAAGTTAGGGGTATAAGGATTAAGAGATACAAACTATTATGTTAAAATTGATCAGCAATAAGGATATATTGTATAGCACAAGAAATTATAGCCATTGTCTTCTGATAGCTTTGAATGGAATATAATCTGTAAAACTACCAAATCACTATCCTGTACACTTGAAACTAATATAATATTATGAATCAAATATACTTCAATAAAAAATAAACCATACTGTATTTTAATGCTTTCTGTGATTTGGGACTTGTATTTTCTCAAAATATGTAATGTAAATAGGATCAGAGAAGAGTTACAGGTTTTATTTGTTTTGGCCACACTACCTGGCATATGGGATCTTAGTTCCCCAACCAGGGATCTAACCTGCACCGCCAGCACTGGAAGCTCAAAGGACCAACTCTCGGGAAATCCCAAGAGTTGTTATTTTTAATAGAATGATCCAGGCATGGCAAAATCAGACAAAGACGCAAAGGAAATGAAGGAGAGAGTATGACAATAACTTCGGGGTGAAGGACCTCCAAGCAGATGGAACATCAAATTCAGTGGTCCTTAGACATGTTCAAGGAATAGCAAGAAGGCATTCCTGGCAGAGAAGTGAGCAAGGGGAAGAAGAGTAGGAGGTGAGTTTGAATAATGGCCAAGCACAGGATCAAGGAACATTTTTAAGCTGTGGACAGATTGCAAATATCTTTGTAAGTGCAATGGGAAGACAGATGCTACAGAGTTTGGGGCAAGAGGATGGCGCTTATTTTACATTTGTAATTCCTCACTCTAGTATCTGCACACAGGAAAGATGACTAGGTAGGCAACGTGGAAGCAGGAGTACCACGTGGAAGACTTTTAAGTCTTACATTAGAAATATAGGAGTTTGGACCACAGAGTGGCCACGGAAGTGGAGAGGCACATTCACACTTGGAATCACTTCTAAAGGAAAGCAAACAGAAATTGGCTTCCTTCATGGCTCAGCGGTAAAGCACCTGCCTGCTAATGTAGGAGACATGGATTCAATCCCTGGGTAGGGAAGATTCCCTGGAGAAAGAAATGGCAACCCACTCCTGTATTCTTGCCTGGGAAATCCCATGGACAGAGGAGGCTGGCAGGCTACAGTCCATGGGGTCACAAAGAATCAGACACAACTTAGCGAATAAACAAAACAGAATTTGCTCATGGATTGGATAAGGTGGATACATGAAAACTGAGATAAAGGATGGTGCCAGAGACTTGAGCCTGAGAAATTAATTGGGTACTACCACCTTTGTGATGTATAAAATAATCCCCCTATGCTGAGCATTTGTATTACTTCCAGAACATTTGGTATTTGGGGGCAACAAATGCCCTTATCCATTTATTTTTAAAAACTAGTAACTATTTCTGAGAAATAGGTTCCTAGAACTAGGCTTTTTGATCAACAGGTAAGCATATTTTCAATTTTTAAGAAAGAATGCCAATTACTTTCTAAAGAGTTATAATGATCTATAACCCCAACAACTATGTGTGAGTGTCCCACTTTCCTGTTAGTAAAGGACATTTTAATTATTTAAAGGCCTTTCCCTTTGTCAGTCTGATGGGTAAAATACAGTATTTCAATATGGTTTAATTTTTTCCAAACTCCTAATAAAAGTATGTCTCTTTCTATACGTGTGTGTGTGTGCTCAGTTGCTCAATCGTGTCCGACTCTTTGTGACTCCACGGACTGTAGCCTACCAGGCTCCTCTATCCATTGGGTTTTCCAGGCAATACTGGTATGGGTTGCCATTTCCTTCTTCAGAGGATCGTACTGACCCAGGGATTGCACCCACGTCTCCTGCATTAATAGGCAGATACTTTACCACTGGGCCACCTGGGAAAACCTATTTTTGCATATTACTGACAAATTGTATCTCCTTTTCTTTCATTTGCTCTTAAGCTCTATCCATATGAGGTGACTTTTCTTCTTAATGACTAAGAGTTCTTATCATACAAAGAATGATAACCTTTTTCTTCATTTATCATTTTACTCTGAACCTTATTTTTATCTTGTGCCATAATAAATTTTTAAGGTTTATGTAACCAAATCTGTCCATTTTTTAATGATTTTAAAAATGAGTCTCCTTAAATATTTTAAAGAATATAATAGAGCTATACAAATCACGACCTTTTAAAGAAGTAATTCTTTAAACATTTTTTAAAATTATTTTGTGGCTACTGTTCTATTGTGGTTGTGTACTTCTTCAAGGGTCAACTTGGTGATTCATAGGTACAAGAAAATCATTCATTTATGCAAATTTTTCAGAATTACCAAAACCAAATTGTCCATAATATTTCTTTTNATTCTTTAAACACTTTTTAAAATTATTTTGTGGCTACTGTTCTATTGTGGTTGTGTACTTCTTCAAGGGTCAACTTGGTGATTCATAGGTACAAGAAAATCATTCATTTATGCAAATTTTTCAGAATTACCAAAACCAAATTGTCCATAATATTTCTTTTACTCTTTAAATCACTTCTTTCTCTAGGGAATATTCTTTTTTCTTATTTCTCATATTAAATAGTTATAATTTCATGACACTGGTAATCTACATTACCCAATTTGTTTTATCTTACTATAGAAATATCTATTGGATTTATTAATCCAAATATCTATTAGACTTATTAATCCATTATATTATATTTAGGCATTCTAACTTAATAATGTCAACTTTCAAATGTTTCATCTGGCTTTCATCAGGTGTATATTTTCTAAATTCATGCATTTTCAGTTTCATTCTTCTCCATTTGTATTATTTATTTCTGAAAGCATTGAATACAGTGACATTGCCCTTGAGATTAACATTGACATAAGTTCCATATGTAGTATTCTCATCGTTGGTTCATTCCTAAGTAGTATATTATTGCAGTTCTGATTTCTCTGTTAATCAAGATATATTTAAGGTCATTTTTAAATTGAAAACTTTCATTGCTAATTTTAATGTATACTTCCTTATGGTTCACAAATCTCCTCCTCTGGTTAAGTCTGGGAGAAAGCACATTCAGTTCAGTTCAGTCACTCATTAGAAGAAATTAAATATATGAACAGCTGTGGGTAAGGCACATTGAAAAAAAATACTGATCCACTTCTTACACTCTTGTATCCCTGTAAGCAACTGTTGCCAGGTGCACAGCTGCAAGGGCACAGGAAAGCCTGTTGAGGTGCTCTTTGGAAAGATAATTTGAGAAACTCAGAAACCTTCATCTGTTCATTCTTAAATTATGCACATGGGTTTGGTTGGCTGTCTCCTCTTTCGGATCATGCAGGTGAGGAAATTGAGCCTGCACCCTAAGCTCTAGTGACCCCTTTTCAGGTTTGCAAGATCCACTGCCAGTCAAGCACCACAGCTGTCAACGAAAGAAGAGGTGGTAGTATTTAGAGCAAATGAGTTTCTTAGGACACAAGCAAGATTAAGATTCCCCAGGGACTTCCCTGATGGTCCAGTGGTTAAGAATCCACCTTTCAAGGCAGGGGACATGGGTTCAATCCCTGGTTGGGGAACCAAGATCTCACATGCCGAGGAGCGACTAAGCCAGCTTGCAGCAACTACTGTGCCCATGTGTCTGCACCACAAGTTGAGACCGTGCGCCCAAGACCCACATGATGCAACTAAGACTCAACGCAGCCAAATAAATGAATGAATGAATAAAAGAAATAGTACATTGTTGCATAAATATAGAAGACTTTTTTTAAAAGGACTAAAATTCCACAAATGCCTTATAGCCAGTGGTAGCAACACCTGTATATATTGAGATAGAAGGCAAGAGGGAGGAAGGCAAGCGTTCAAGTGCCTAAAGTCTGCTTAATGAGCAGGCATCATGGGAACTTATGTAGACTCCTGGAGGAGGTGACCCAAAGTGGTATTAACAGTGTCTTCTTGAAATTTTGCCATATCCCTTTCTACAAAAACAAAAAATCCTGGCGGAATACCATTTTCAGTACATGACTTTGTGCCCAGCTCAATATGAGTATAAGCCAGCAGGCAACTGAGAGCCTTCTGCCCTTTGCGTTCTAGACTTAAATTACTTGAATTCCTACACCCCATACATCAGATGTCAGTTTCCAAAGTCTGGAGGAGTCCAATTTCCTATCCCTATTCCTCCACAGATTTTTTTGAAATCACAGAGCTACAGATTTGTGAGATCTACCTTCCTATCTACCTACAGGTGGAACCAGCCTTTCACCAGAGGGTCCACGGGAGAGTCAGTCACTCTAAGCTTCTACAGTTTTGGGGATCTGGGTAGAGGTCATCACATCAAGGACACAGCATTCTTCCAACATGCTCATTCTGTCTACTGAGTTTCTCCCTCTCCTCTCTCTCTCTCTTTCTGTCCATTCTTCACTTCCTCCCTCCTGAATTTCTCCCAACATGCTCATTCTGTCTACTGAGTTTCTCCCTCCTCTCTCTCTTTCTGTCCATTCTTCACTTCCTCCCTCCTGAATTTCTCCCATATTTCCACCAAAGTATTTTCCCCCTTGTAATGCAAAGATACATTTCTCCTTCAGAAACCTCAGCACCAACAGCTCATTGAGGCCCTGGAGGCTCAGTTCCTACCCTATATGAACTAAGAAGGCATTTTCCTCCTTAGGGAAGGAGCTCAGACATTCTCAGAGGACTTCTAATAGCTGCTGCTAAGACAAACATCTTCCATTAAAGGAAGAACATCAGGTTCAAACAGCAGGAATCAGGCCACTCTGTATTGACTCCTACTAGACTCAAGATGCTTTGAGAAGGCTTGAACAGTACGGGCATGCCTGCCCTTAAGATGCTCACTTCCCACTGTGAGCTTCAGGATGAGAAAGTATGACTGTAAATGCACCATGGATACCAATCTGAGGTCCAAGTCAGACCCAAGTCAAGTAGCGTCCAATTATTCTCAATTCAGCATGCATTCCTCCACTCATTGGTAAAGAGACACTATTCTCCCAAACGAATCATCACCATCCTTCAAAACAAAATGGAAGCAAGCTTGACAGTGAAAGGATAAGAGGCATCAGAGCTGAAAAGCAATAACAAAGGACCAAAAGGAATGATAGTGAAGGGTCCTTGAAGAAGTAAACCCAGCCTCCCTGGAAAAGAATCAATTGTCAGAATTAAATGATCCTATGGGCAATTGAAAGGTCTTCCCTGGTGGCTCAGTGGTAAAGAATGCACCTGCCAATGCAGGAGACGTAGGTTTGATCTCTGGTTGGGAAGATCCCCTAGAGGAGGAATTGGTAATCCACTTCAGTATTCTTGCCTGGAGAATCCTATGGACAGAGGAGCCTGGTAGGGTACAGTCATGGGGTTGCAAAACAGCCAGACACAACTGAGTGACTGAACACCACCACCACCACCAACAGACATGCAAGACATCCCAATAACAACTGCAGTGAGAACCATCTCCCTGTTGCTATGTTTGTTATTCAGAGCAAAAAGGGAAAAACACACATCCTCTAGTGCAGTGGTCCCCAACCTCCTGGATCTAATGCCTGATGATCAGAGGTGGAACTGATGTAATAATAAGAGAAATAAAGTGCACAATAAATGTAATGCACTTGAACTCATCCTGAAACCATCTCCGTTCTCAGTCTGTAGAAATATCATCTTCCATGAAATCGATCTCTGGTATCAAAATGGTTAGGGACCGCTGCTCCAGTGCATTAAGATGAAATATAAGCACACTGGACTGTGAGTTAGGAAAACTGAGTTTGCATGTTCTTTTTCCATCAATGTGCAGTGTGGTCTGGAGCAGGGTGGACAGAGGAGCCTAGTGGGCTACAGTCCATGGGATCCCAGAGTCGGACAGGACTTAGTGACTAAACAACAACCGAAGCAGAATACATATGACACGTCACCTCTCCAGGCCACTGACTTCACCTAAAGCAGCCTGGGTGATGGGCTGGATGATTTCCAATTCCTTTGCCCACCACAGGCTTCCCTGGTGGCTCAAATGGTAAAGAATCTGCCTGCAATGCAGGAGATCTGGGTTCAGTTCCTGGACTGGGAAGATCCCCTGGAGAAGGAAATGGCAACCCACTCTAGTACTCTTGCCTGGAGAATTCTGTAGACTGAAGACCCTGGTGGGCTACAGTCCATGGGATCACAAAGAGTCAGAAATGACTGAGTGACTAACTTTCTTTGCCCACCACATGCACCCAGAGTTTCAGCGGAATGCCTTGGGCTCTGCAGACAGGAATACTGCCCCTGAGCATGTGCCCAGAGAGAGGACCTCACAGAACATAGGTCTCCTGTATTTTTTCCACCTGACCACATCCTAATCAGCAGGGTAGTGCCATTATCAGGCTGCCCATCAGATAGAACATTCCACCTCACAGGTGGATGCATTTCACTGAGTTGCCAATAAACTGAAAAGAAATCCCTGCTTCTAGGATCAGATAGTCTGATATAGCAGAAGTATTAACAGACTTAATTTTCGATGCAGCTCCCCTATGGAACAAAAAGCAAGTGAGAATCCCCTTTGCACATTCAACAAAGAGTCCCAAGGTTTGTATTTAAACACCAGGATCCTCTGTGGCTTGAGTACCTGTAATTAAATCAAGGTTTTTTTCCCCCCTACCGGACTCAATTATCATTCACTCAGTGATGGCAATAATCATACTAATAATAAGTTCTTACGTCAGTACTTTTCAGCTTTTCAAATAGCTTTGACATGCTTTATCTCATTTGAGCTTAATAATAACCAAGCAGCATAAGTAGGGTAAGTATTATTATCTCCATTAATACTAATAATAGCTAACATTACGTAGNGATTTCCCAGGCAAGAATACTGGAGTGGGTTGCCATTCCCTTCTCCAGGGGATCTTCCTGACCCAGGGATTGAACTTGCGTCTCCTGCTTGGCAGGCAGATTCCTTACCACTGAGCCACCTGGGACACATAACATTGTGTAAGTTCAGGTATAAAATATGATGATTTGATATAATATATATTGTGAAATGACTATCACAGTAAGATTAGTTCTAAGATAAATAAGTTGTGGGACTCTAATATACAGCATAGTGACTAGAGTGCCACAGTATCATATCATATACTTGAAAGTTGCTAACAGGACCACCTTTTACGAAACAAGTGGACACAGAAGGTCAAGAGCAATTAAGTGACTTTCCCAAGGTCATCCTCTGAGTTAAAAGTAGAAACAGAATTAGTGGCTATTCACTGATTCCCATTCAACCTTAGACCTGTTCTAGACATGTACCCTCATGATTCAATCAAGCTGGACTCAAAAGAGTAATTTCCCATTAATTGTCATTCCATACATAGTTGGCAAGAGTTTTTGAACTTTTAACACTTAAAATATTGAGTCTTGGGACTTCTCTGGTGGCTCAGTGGTAAATAATCCACCTGCCAATGCAGGAGACATAAGTTCAATCTCTGGTCTGGGAGGATCCCACATACCATGGGGCAGCTAAGCCCATGTGCCACAGCTACTAAGCTAGTGCTCTAGAGGTTAAGAGTTGCAACTACTAAACCCGAGCACCCGAGAGGCCGTGCACTGCAACAAGAGAAACCTCTGCAATGAGTAGCCTGTGCAGTGCAACTAGAGAGTAGCCCCCACCTGCTGCAACTAGAGAAAATCCTGCACAGCAATGAAGACCCAGCACAGGCAAAGATAAGTAATGCATAAATAAATGAAATGAAATATTTAAAAAATATTGAGCCTTAGAGTTGTGGTCCAGTGGCTAAGATCTGGCCCATTAGGAAGATTCTTGCCACCAAGTGATTGTCAGAGAGTGAAAGGAAGTGAAAGTATTAGTCGATCAGTCATATCCAACTTTCTGACCCCATGAACTGCAGCCCGCCAGGCTCCTCTGTCCATAAGATTTCCCAGGCAAGAATACTGGAGTGGCTTGCCATTTGCTTCTCCAGGAGATCTTCCTAACCCAGGAATCGAACCCAGGTCTCCTGCTTGTCAGAGAATCCCCTATTGGAAGAAATAAACAGAACAAAACCTGACCCTGGGGCAGGCCATGCTTGAGTCCCAGAAATCCTGATCCTGCCCAGCTGGAAACACAAGATAGGAATAAGTAACCAGGCACCAGAGAGGGCCATACAAGCTGGCTGTATAACCTCTCTCTGAACTTTACGTCTTATCAATTATGCTGGCCAGTCACCAGATCTTAAGGAAAGCTGAAGTCTGTGCAAAGAGACCAGGTATATTAGTCAGGGTTCTGTAGAGACACAGAACCAATGGGTATATATACAGAGAGATTTATTATAAGGAATTGGCTCATGCCATTATGGATACTGGTAAGTCCCAGTAACTGCAGGGTGAGTTGGCAAGCTGGAGACCCAGGAGAGCAAATGGGTTAGTTCTAATCTGACTTGGAAGGCCTAAGAATAGGGCTTATGGTGAAGTTTCAGTCTGAAAGCCAGCAGGTTCAGAACCCAGGAGAGTTGATGTTTCAGTCAAGTCCAAAGGCAAGAAAAAGCCAATATCCCAGTTTGAAAGCAGTCAGGCAGACAGAATTCCTCTTACTCAGGAAAGGGTTAGCCTTTTTTGTATGATGCCAACCTTCAGCCTTCGCTTGTCAGCCTTTTGGCTAAGTTCAAGTGTAGTATGAGGGCTTCCCAGGTGGCTCAGTGATGAAGAATCTGCCTGGCAATGCAGGAGACACAGATTTGATCCCTGGGTCAGGAAGATTCCCCTGGAATAGGAAACAGCAACTCACTCCAGTATTCTTGCCTGGGAAATTCCATGGAGAGAAGAACCTGGCAGGCTACAGTCCATGGGGTCACAAAGAGTCATTCATGACTGAGTGACTGAGCCCAGTCAGTCAGTTCAGTCACTCAGTTGTGTCTGACTCTTCATAACCCATGGACCACAGCACGCAAGGCCTCCCTGTCCGTCACCAACTCCTGGAGTTTACTCAAACTCATCTCCATTGAGTCGGTGATGCCATCCAACCATCTCATCCTCTGTCCTCCCTTCTCCTCCTGCCCTCAATCTTCCCCAGCATTAGGATCTTTTCAAATGAGCTAGCTCTTAGCATCAGGTGGCCACAGTATTGGAGTTTCAGCTTCAGTATCAGTCCTTCCAATGAACACCCAGGACTGATCTCCTTTAGGACTGACTGATTGGATCTCCTTGCAATTCAAAGGACTCTCAAGAGTCTTCTCCAACACCACAGTTCAAAAGCATCAATTCTTCAGTGCTCAGCTTGCATTATAGTCCAACTCTCATACCTATACTGAGCCCAACCTTCAACTAATTGGATGAGGCCCACCCACATGAGGGAGAGAAATCTGCTTTACTTAGACCATCAATTTAAATGTTTTGTTTGTTTGTTTGTATATTAGGCTGCACCTGGTCTTAGTTGTGGCAGGTGGGATCTGGTTCCCTGACCAGGGATCAGACCTGGATCCCCTGAATTGAGAGCACAGAGTCTTAGCCACTGGACCACAAAGGAACTCCCAAATAGATTTTTTTGGCTGTGTGGCCTGTGAGATACTAGTTCTCCAACCAGGGATTGAACCCAAGCCCCCTATAGTGGAAGAACAGAGTTTTAACCACTGGGACACCAGGAAATTTCCAATTTAAATGTTGTATATTCAGTCACTCAGTTGTGTCCAACTCTTTGCAACGTCATGGACTATAGCCCTCAAGCCCTCTATGTCCATGGAATTTTGTAGGCAAGAATACTGGAATGGGTTGCCATTTCCTATTCCAGGGAATCTTCCTGATCCAGGAATTGAACTGGTGTCTCTTGCAGTTTGTGCATTGGCAGGCAAGTTCTTTACCACTGTAAAGTTTTTTGCCATCTGGAAAGCCAATTTAAATGTTAACCTCACATAAAAACACCCTCTCAGGAACACTCAGAATAATGTGCTAACAAATATCTACACACCCTGTCTCTTATACACATCTAGATGTGTATANTGATGCAGAACAAAAGAGAAAACATTCAGTTCAAGACAGAAACCCAGAAATTACCTTTTGATAATTGGTAAGTAAGCAATAATTATCTTTTGGTACTGGTAAGTAACTAATAACTGCAGTGAGAAAGATGACATCATTACAGATTCCACAGATATTAAAAGGAATAGGCAATATTGTAGACAACTTTACAGTAATAAATTAGACAATTTTAATGAAAGAGATAAAGTCCTCTGAAGACACAAACAATCAATGAGTGCCTGAGGACTGGACAAGAAGAGAGAGGTATGACAGCGAGAAAGGGGAAAAAATTATTACAAAGGGTCATGAGGAAACTTTTGTGGTTATGGATATCTTCTTTATCCTGATTGTGATCACAGTTTCATGGTACAGTTTTATAAATGTGAATGTTATATATGTCAATTATACCTCAATATATATATATATAAATTTTTTAATTCCAAAATACAATCCTCAGCCCTTCCTTATGTTAATATACTGGACATTGTTGATTGCCCAACCCATCCATACTCTGTCCCATCATTCCCGAAAGGACTTCGCTTTTGTGGCTCAAAAGAAAATAACTCCATTCAAATTTCCTGGGATTGGCCTTGCTGGTCTATTTTTGCCTCTCACCCCTTCCCCACCCTACCCTATAGCACTGATATTTTCAGGAATCACATTTAACTTGTTAAATGCAAAGTGTTCTTCTGATCAGGATTTGGCACAGGATGAGCATATGACTCAGTACAGTTCAATAATAAGTCAGAAGAGTGTGCCGAAGTCTTCTGTAAAATAAATTTTCTCATTCTCAATGGTGAGCAAGTTGAAAGAGACAAATTCTCACTTCTGGACACCAGGACATATTGATATGAAGCCAGAAGCAACCATAATTTATAATAGCAATCATCATCATTATCTAAAGATAAAACCAACCCAATCCAGGGTCATGAAAGCAGAGCCATTAGAATAAGGTAAAGCTGAAGCCTTGTACTGTATCTTTTTAAAATTCCAGTTAGAAGATTTGACACATAACCTGGTTGTTAAAGTAAGTTTGAATCAGATTCTCTGTTGCTCCCAGCTAAAGATGTCCTACCTTACACCCTTAATCCCTCAACAACATTGAACAGGTAAATACTTCCTTCTTCATGAAATATCCTCTTCCCTTGCTTTTGATAACTGCACACTCTTATCTCTTTGAACTCTCCTTTTACATCTCCTTTGTAACCTCCTTTCCCTCTATCCAGCCATTTAATATGTGACTTCCAGAAACCTCTTTTGGGGAGGGGGGCTTCTTTGATTCTAACCCTACACTTTTATCTAAATAATCTCAAACACTTCCAGAGTTTCTAAACCCTGACAACCACTGTTGTCAGCTGTAAATACCAGCTGTAATTACCAGCTGTGTAATTATAGCTCTGATCCCCCTCTTGACCCCCAGATCCACATATCCAGCCACCTCTCAAAAGCTCCCATTAAACAACTTAGCATCTTAATTCAGTCCAAAACCAAGACATGACTTTGCATTCACACACACAAAAAATCTCTCCCACTAGTGTCTTACATGTTAGTAAATGTCATCCCATCCATTCAGGTCAACACAGAAACCCAGAAATTATCTTTGAATCTACCCTCTCTCTGTCCGTACTGTATCCCGCTCCAAAATACCAATCACCTGATCCCATTGATATAATTCCCTAAATGTCTTTTGGATCCATACATTTTTTTTCCAACCCCACTATCACTGTAGTCCAAGCATCATTCATTATCATTCATCTCTTATTAGCGTGTCTACACTACCTCAGTTCTCAACCAATCCCTCCTTCACACTGTAGCATGAAATAAACATTTTTATTAGAGTATAATCATGTTAGAATGTTGTGTTAGTTTCTGCTGTACAACAAAGTGAATCTATTATATGTATGCATATATCATATCCCCGTACCTTGGATCTCCCTCCCACCCANTCAACCAATCCCTCCTTCACACTGTAGCATGAAATAAACATTTTTATTAGAGTATAATCATGTTAGAATGTTGTGTTAGTTTCTGCTGTACAACAAAGTGAATCTATTATATGTATGCATATATCATATCCCCGTACCTTGGATCTCCCTCCCACCCAGTTCCCAATCCCACCCCTCTAGGTCATCACAAAGCACCAAGCTTAGTCCCCTGTGCTATAGAGCATGTTCCCACTAGCTATCTATTTTACACCTGGAGTGTATATATGTCAATCTTATTTTCCCAATTCATCCCACTCCCTACCCAACCCCCATGTACACACATCCATTCTCTATATTTGAGTCTCTATTCCTGCCCTGCAAATAGGCTAATTCATACCACTTTTCTAGATTCCACATATATGCATCCTATGAAATACACATTTTTACATACAAACCTTACCAACTACACTTGATAGCTTAAACCCTTTTGATGATATCTCATTCCCCTGTAGGAAAGAATTGAGAAATCTTAACATGGATTATAAAATCATGCCTGGTCTAGCTAGATTCAAACCCTTTTGTCTCATCTAATACCACTCTTTCTCTTCCTAAATTTCACCTGCTGCACACTTTCAGTTCCTCAGATCCACCATACTGCATCTCAGGATGGCCATGCCATGCATGCTGGTCCTTCTCACTAGAAACCTCCCCCTCAGCCCCTGCTGCCACTGCATACATTTCCACATTAGGGTTGAATAATTAGAGGTTACCATACACCTAGACAACGGTAGCTGATGGTAACAGGCTTATGATCGATGATCCCTAGAATTGTACAACTAAACTGCCCTGTCCCTACGGCTGCCGAACTACATCATGGTTGTTGTTATTTCAGCTTAAATACCTCCTCCTCTAGGACACCTTCTCTGACCACTTCGTCTGATTATTGCCTTGAGTTTTGGTACTGTAACACTCAGCACATTGATGACTGTTTGTTTTACCCTGTAAGTGCCACTTAGCCAAACTATTAATGAAAGATTGAATGTAAGAATGCAGTTGGACTTTGCCCCCATAACATGTCAAGTGCCTAAGTAATATTTAACAACACATATTTCCCCCCTATCCTTATTGATGTCCTTGGTTTAGAAATAGTGTGAAATTAAAAAAAAAAAAAGGATAACCCTTGCTATTTCCACAATTTGGCTTTTATGTGCATCTTTTCATATAGTTATGAAGCCTGGAGAATATATACATACACATTTCTGTCCCCTTGGTACTTACTCCCCTCAAAAGAGGCATGATTCTTGTGAATTTCTGTGCAGAAGAATGTCCTGTTCTATGATTAAAAAGATGACAGATCAGCTTCAGTTAGAAAGTAGTGACTCTCCCATAACAAATTTCCTTAAGATAATCAAACCAGTCTCAGAGAATTACNTTGTGAATTTCTGTGCAGAAGAATGTCCTGTTCTATGATTAAAAAGATGACAGATCAGCTTCAGTTAGAAAGTAGTGACTCTCCCATAACAAATTTCCTTAAGATAATCAAACCAGTCTCAGAGAATTACGAATCTAGCAGATCCTCTTTGAGAAAACACTAGCTATCAAGTCATTAAGTTTCTTCATCTTCATAGCCTGTAACATGGATTTGTCAATTACAGATTTCCAAAGAAGACTTTTGCCAACAATATTTCCCTAGCATCTGTCTTCTACCCTCTGTATAGGTAGGTCTGCTGTTAAAATTGCTGCCTTGGCTTGGCCTTAGATTTTTTTCCCTCAGCTCCCCGTGAAGCCTACAAACATGGCAAATCGTGGGATTCTGAATTTTACTTTGTTGTTGGCATCTGTGTTCTGAAATTTCTTGAGATCAATGAAGCATTTTAAAAATTGACATAATTTTTTACTCAACATATATTGTTGTTTTAAGTTAGAGAACAATTCACATTATTCAATCCTCCGTTCTTCTAGACATGGAAGTCTCCACTGAATTTCTCAATGCAAGTCCAATAGACTCTTTGTCATCTTTCTTTTATCTGTCCCTTTAAATCAATACTCTAGCCTTCTCCATTAAACCTTATGCTGGGAGGATTATCTGTATAGGACTTCTTTGCTCTCTGGCTCTTAGTTGGGCTAGGCCCATAAGAAGCCCTGACTGGAGAGAGGATGTTTTCACTAGTATGTTCGTTTTGTGAAAATTTATCACGCTGTACTTTTCATGATTATTGCATTTTTCTTAATGCAAGTTATACTTTAATAAAAAGTAAAACTAAGAAATATAAAATAAATAAGTGAATGAATGAATGGGCCCCTGAGTTATCTGATAACTCTTTAAATCTAAAGTTCAGACCAACTTATCTCTTAGGCATTACAGGATGGTACCCATCATCTATAAGTCCTTTAAGGGCTTAAAGATGGTGAAGAACTGGGGAAATTTTTGCTGGTTCCAAAGGAAAAAAATACTGTAAGAAAACTGCGAAAATTTGAAATAGATACTTAAGTAAATGTCTATAAAATGTAGCATCATGTCATTATGTCAACTGCTGTTCAACACATCATATATAATTGTATAAAAATGTAGTGTCCTTGGAATATACGAGGATCATAACACATTCCCTATTCAAGAATTCCATTAGAATAAGAGCCTAGAGTTTAGAAAGGCCATTGGTTATCTTCATAAGGACCATACCTTTAAATCATGTAATGTACAAGAATGAACATGCGAAAGAAGGCACACACACACACATCCACAGAGCTGGAGAAGTTTCCAACCAATTGAGAACTGAGATTATAAACCAAGCCTCTGGCAAGAGAGCAGCAGTCAAATTCAATCACTTAATAGTGAGGTCAGTTAGGGGTTCCCCCTCCCCACCTTCCACAAGCCCATCATACCCAAGGACTCAGCAAGGTTTCAATTCTCAACCATGTAGCAAATCCTTTTTGGCAATAGGCACAAAAGCTGCAGTGAGGCAAAGCTTTCTTCCCCCTCCCTGTGCACAACCACTCGCAGCACCTACTTTACAGCTGATGGTTTTGCATTCATTGCTTCTGAATGCAGCTCTGGGCTTTCAGTGGTTCTTTCCAATTCGTGGCATAAGGCAACATTATAAGGAGGGAGTGGGGGGAGGGCTTTGAAAGGGGCTGAATGAAAATCTCACTGTTTCTAAGGTCTTAAATTTTTTCATTTTTTGGAAAAGAGACACATAAGGAAAGGTACAGATTCTCAGAGTCTAGTTACTATGGATGTATCCTGCTCCCTCGAGTCCTGCTCAAGGTCAGCCCCAACTGAGATGAGATGCTTGTTATGCGTAGGCAACACCTGACGTCCTAAGAGAAATGACTCCTTATCCTCGCACCTTTCCCCTTGATCAGAAAGACAGCTGGACTCATGGAATTAGGCAAAACTATCCATCAGTGTATCTTCTTCTTTGGAGAAAAAAATAGAGAAGCTATGACTTTAAAAGCTCCAAACACTGACCCACCCTTCATACCAATGAAGGTCTGTTTAATATCATGTTAGGAAATACTTTTTCTCACTTCTAATGTTTGATTTTAACAGTGTGGTTCATTTCTCATTCTTTTCCATATTCCAAAGTCTGGTGTGAGTGATTTAAATGACAAGTGAAGGGCAAGCCCCCACACTGCGACATACACACACACACACACACACACACACACACACACACACACACACACAGAGGAAAGTGCACTTCCTTTGTTAACTTTACAAGCAAAACAGTAAAGACGATCAATCACAACTATGTAAAGAAAATATTATAAGTACATATGTGAGAAGGAGGACTGAAAACATAATTAAAATTTGCTATATGAAAAGAGTAATATTCCTCTGCTCCATGCTTTTTTGAGTTAAATTTCCCTGTCTTCGCACAGACTCCCTGATGTTTTTTGCCCTTAAGGACTTCACCGCTTCCTCCAAAGCTGTAACTTTTTTTCTCTCTCTCTCTCTTCCTCCCCCTTCCCATTATTGTCACTGGAGAGTGCAGGATGACATGTTCAAGAAAATGCTTGCCTTGAGGCCAGAGTGTGTTTCCTTTTGCACTTGGATTTCCATTTATTCCACTAAATTTCCTTACAATTAATTTTTTAAAGGGCTCAGAGAGTCCATTTCTCAAACAGCTGACAAAAAAACGTGTTCCGTGAAAGCAAAGAGAATGGCACTTGGTGACCATTTTTGCTACCATTATAAAACTCTTCCAGTATGAATTCTGACACTGCATTCAGCACTCTATTACTACGATATAGTAATCAGAGTGTGTTGAGACTCCCATGATACCCATTCAGAACAAGGAACTGGTTTATCTTAATTGCACTTTAGCCTAAAGCACATTAAATGCAACTTGATTATAAAATGCATTTGAATTGCCCTAATAAATTTCTTGGCAAGCTTTCCCAACCTCAAGTAAAGAAATCTATAACCTCCTAGGCTGGCCCCTCTGCTGACTTGCAGGGTAACTTTGTATAAAGGCTTCTCCCTCTCCACATCCCCCTTTCTCAGCCAATAAATTCAGAATAATAGATTTGTCTAGCACCCGGGAATGGCTGCAAGACACTTCTTTATACTTGGACAGCATTTCGCAAATGCCAAGCTGGCTTTAGGCTACATATGTCAGAATGATGCTTCAGCCTGAGTTTTTTGGTTTTTGTTTTTTTTTTTT
>SJYV01016343.1:654751-674995 GCA_006410875.1 Neotragus pygmaeus | reverse complement strand
ATCTTATCCACAATGTAGAAAGCCTCATGCAAGTTCTTTGCGGTTTTCTTTCTTGCACAAGGGGGTGCCTTGGCCTTGTTATTCTACACCTGTGTTTCTCTCTTTAAAAAAAAAAAATGGCTTTTAATATAAGAGAGATTATACATACCTCTAAACACTGTCCTATGGTGGGGGGTTGGGATGAAACATGAAAGGATCAGATTTCTTTCTGCCAATAGGAAGGTAAGTTATATGCCCTAAATCAGAAGGGTCTCCAAGTGGACTCCTAGCAAGTTCTTCTCTGCCATTTAGACCAAATGTCCATGCTTACTGGGGTTTCCCTGGTGGCACAGATGGTAAAGAATCTGCCTGCCAATGCAGGAAACATGGGTTCAGTCCCTGGTTCGGGAAGATCCCCTGGAGAAGGAAATGACAAACCACTCCAGTATTCTTGCCTGGAAAATCCCATGGACAGAGCAACCTGACAGGCTACAGTCAGAGGGTAACAAAGAGTCAGACCCGATTGACACACACACATGTCCATCCTTATTACCCTGGAGTGTATTTTTTGGAAGCCAGATGGACTCCCTGGCCCTTCCTCCTCCTAAACTTGCCCACCCATTACTGCCTTCCCAGGCTTTCAGCCTTTAGGACATGACCTTGGATTCTGCAGAGTTCCTTCAAGAATTGTGCATGCCTGATCTTCCAACCTTACTTCTCCAGCCACCAAAACTGTATGGGATGGTGAGACCAAGAGTGTGCCTCCAAGGGAAAACTCATTCCCACTCCTTCATGTGCTCTGGTTCTTATAAGCAAAAGGAGTCCCCTCTCTCCTTCAGCCCCCACACCACTCTGAATGGGTTTTTCTGCTGGCCCCATCACAGACTCCTAGGAAAAGTTTTTCTCACCCCTTTGTCTTTGAATTTTGCCACCACATCACCGTGATCTGTCCAGAGCATCCTCACCATTTGACCCAGATTGGATGGATTTGTCTCTTTCAGCTGAAGTGGTTCGCTGCCTCAACAGCGCGCTGCAGGTTGGCTGTGGAGCTTTTGCATGCCTGGAAAACTCCACCTGTGACACAGATGGGATGTACGACATCTGTAAATCCTTCTTGTATAGCGCTGCTAAATTTGACACTCAGGTAATAAGACCTTGACCCCTGCTCCCACTGGCTATGTGTGGTTAACAGTGTATGAGACTATTGTTCTTCGGACCCAGTCTTGTAGGGAACCAGCTCTGCTTCTCAGCCTCCCTACTCTAAATTCTCATCTCTAACGTATGTACACACACACACACACATACACACACACACACACACACACACACATTGTGGGCCAAGAAATAGGTTCTATATAAGCCACTTTCCACCCACTCTAATGCACAATTGTAACATGCTGACAGAGGCTGTCTTATAAGGGAGGGGTGATGAGCGGAAAATCTTTGCTTCTTCAAGAGGAAATAAAAATGTTCTTCTAACAAAGCTCTTCTCACTATATAAGCCAGCATACTAACTTGCTTGTTTGTTTCTTTACTAGCTTGTGATTTGCGTTATCAAATCTCAATCCAGAGAATACAAAGCCATACTCTGGCTATTTTTAGGCTTCAGAGTGGTTGGTTATGGTTCATCTCTTTTGTCATCTCATTTCATTTCTATGGAGCTCAATTCTCAAGGTAGTCTAAGGGAATAGGGATTTTTTTTTTTAATCTTGACTGCAGCCTACAATTCTCTTATTACAAGGACATTTAGAGGGCTGGCTTCCCTGATGTCTCAGTGGTAAAGAATCTGCCTGCGATGCAGAAGATGGAGGAGATGAGGGTCCAATCCCTGGGTCAGGAAGATCCCCTGGAGGAGGGCATGGCAACCCACTCCAGTCTTCTTGCCTGGAGAATCAATCTCATGGACAGAGGAACCTGGCAGGCTACAGTCCATGGGGTCATAAGAGTTGGACACGACTGAAATGACTGAGCATGCATGCACATAGAGGGCCATCTACCATCCAGTCTGGGGTTAGAGTTAGGGGTTAAGGGTTAGGGTTAGAGACAGTGCCAAGGCATGCCCCCTTAAGTTCCACATACTGTAGGCACTGTCCTCTCTGTTCATCTCAAGCTAAAGCTTGTCCTCTTGCCCCTCTCCTTCCTTGGCAGGGAAAAGCATTTGTCAAAGAGAGCTTAAAGTGCATCGCCAATGGGGTCACCTCCAAGGTCTTCCTGGCCATTCGGAGGTGCTCCACTTTTCAGAGGATGATTGCTGAGGTCCAGGAGGAGTGCTACAGCAAGCTGAACGTGTGCAGTGTCGCTAAGCGGAACCCGGAAGCCATCACGGAAGTCGTCCAGCTCCCTAATCATTTCTCCAACAGGTACAGATGAATCTGCTTATCTGCTTGTTGGCAATTGTGGGGGAGGAGGGAGTGGTTGACTGGCAGAGCCAGATACAGAAAGGGTTAAATTGCCACAGTCATGCTCTTATTTTAGCTTGCAGTATTCCCAGCTTTTGCAGGAAAAAATATGCTTGTGATTGTTTGTGACAGCTTAGGCAGCCTAGATTTTTTTTTTTCACTGTTATAGAAAAGTCTTTCCATGCGTCTAATAGAAAACTTCATCCACAGCATCCCTGGGTGCATTGTCTTGAAGGGAATTATGAAGTTTATGGAAACAAGCTTTTGAGACATCCAGTTGGGCTGAAATCATGACTAGGCAAAGTACAATGGGTCATCATGAAAACCTTAGTCAAATGTCATCAACAGACTTCTAAAACTGTATGTATTTTGAGTCAGTCTGAAGTCCACTCAGATATTTCACTGGGTATCCCAGAGCAAGCCATCTCACTTTGGCGGGACTCAAATTTCCTTTGGTAAAAGTGAAATGGCTAGACTAGATGATTCCCATGTTCCCTTCCAGGTCTGTCATCCCATTCCTCTAGTCCAGGGTTTCCTGGAATGGTTTTCTGCTGATTCCCTCGATCCCACATTCATCTTAGTATTTGACAGTGAGCCCAAGCCACTGAGCTAGTAATATCCGAGCATCACGCCCTTCTGTATCCTTGACTCACTGTCTTTACCAGCCAGGAGTGAGCACCTAAGACATGAGATGGCAGACATGCTCATTCCATGGTCTAGAAAGCTTTCTGGCAAGACCTGGGCTTCATCATCCATGATCAAGTTCAGAGGTGCTAATGGGGCCAGCATGGAAGTATGGCAGGGAAAACGCAGACCAGTCAAGTTCAGCCTCCTGGGATGGCGCACAGCCTAAAACTTGACTCCGAGTCCTGAAGGGCTATTATTCTCTGATTCTCCAGTCAAATCTGTACATATTCACGAAGATCAGACCCTATGAGTTACTCTGACCACAAGACAGGTAACACAGCCTTACCAGATTGATTTCCTAGCCAGAGGCTGCCTCCCTTCTCCAGAGAGTCCTTAATAACCTAGTCCTTCTGGGGCTTACCACTAAGTTAGTCATTTATACATGGTAGCCCTAGTGGTTAAGAACCTGCCTGCCAGTGCAGGAGATGTAAGAGTCACAGATTCAATCCCTGGGTCAGGAAGATCCTCCGGAGGAGGGCACAACAATCCACTGCAGTATTCTTGCCGAGAGAATCCCATGGACAGAGGAGACTGGTGGGCTACTGTCCATAGGGTCACACAGAGTCAGACATGACTGAAGTGATTTAGCATGCACACACGCTGGAAATGGAAAAGTAGCTCCTCCTTAGGGAAAGGCTGAGGCCTCTGACATTAAACTTTGTAAATTTCTGATTCACCCTGACTACAGATCACTGCACTTCAGAACCTCATGCCAGTTTATAAAGGTCATGTGTTCAGTCTTTGGAAGTGACCCTGTCATAGTCCTAACTGATGTTCTGAGAATAGGAAAGTCAAATTCATCATTTATCTCAAGTGGCCTGTCTCTTTATATTGACATTAGTCTTAATATTCTCCTAGGAAGATTGTTATTACATCTGGAGAGGGGGAAAAAAAAACAACAACAATCTGATACTTGGAGATTCTTCACCCTAAGGAGAAGAAGTAAAGATTGCTAGGTTTCAGGGGCTAGGGAGCAGGGGGCTAATGGACATGAACTTGAGCAAATTCTAGGAGATAGTGGAGGACACGGAAGTCTGGCATGCTGCAGTCCATGGGGTCATAAAGAGTCAGGCACAACTTAGTGACTCAATAACAACATCAAGGACTAAATATGTGTTTGTGTGGTAACTGTGGGCAGGAATATGTTAGTACAGCCATTATCAGTTTTAATCTTTAAGGGTCCAAAGACAGTTCATAATCTGTAATATGGCATGTGGCCAATTTTGAGACACTACTCACATCTCTGATTCAACTGAAGTAGCGTCTTTCATTATGAAGCCAGAGCTCTTAGAGAAAGGAGAATAGAGATTGTGGACTTGTAATACTAAGAATCTAAGAAGAGACTAGAAATAGGAGTTTTTTAATTTAGTTTCTTTTCTTTTTTTTTTTTGGCCACACTGTGCAGTATGTGGGATTTTAGTTCCCTGACCAGGGATGAAACCCATGACCCCTGCAGTGGAAGCTGAGTCTTAACCACAGGACCGCCAGGGAAGTCCAGTAATAGGAATGTTTAAGCAGGCCATTATTCTTTTCAACAGATGTCTTGTTTTCACCTTTAGAAAGTGGTCACACAGAATCTGGTTATCATCCTCTCTCATCTTAGAAGAATCACCTTTATTAGGGAAAACAGTCATTCTCTTGAAGACTAGAATCTTCCATGCAACTGTACCTTTTCCCAATTATTTGACTTCAACTGGCTAGTATTATTCCTGCTCAGAACTAGAGATTTCCGGTTCCATGCTGGGTTTTGGTTTGCTCTATTTAAGCTTCTCACTCTCCTGACACATCCTGCTTTCCCAGCCTCTGTCCCACCATAGATACACAGTAAGTTGTGCCAACTGGCACAGAATTGTGAAAGGAAGTAGTTACAGGTTCATTCCACCTTCCTGTGACTTATCTAGCATGAGATTTGGGCCTGGGAGAATCCAAAAGCCTGTGACTGGACCAGGAGCCAGAACAGGGAACTTTTCCATAAGAGAAATGCGCTTAGAAGAGGAAGAATATCTGGAGTGTCCCCCTGCCTGGATTTGCAAACTATATTTTCAATAAGGAGGGAAGCTAGCAAAATTCATCAGGCAGGTTGGGCAGCTGTGAGACTTGAGAAGAAATTGGACCATTCCAGATCCAGAGTGGGAAAACTGACAAAGCTTCCAACTCTCTAGGGCATGGATAGGGAACAGGAAACAGAAGAATAATATTGATCAAGGGAAACAAAGGACTATTTATAAACCTTCACACAGAATGTTCCTAGGCAGTATGTGTGTATTTGGGTAAGCATGGCTGAAACAGTAGCTATGGAGAATATCTGATCTTATTCTTTACCAAGAAAATAAAGTCACTGATGGAATTTTCAAAGGGGAAGCAAGAAACATGCTTTAAAGGGTACTTCCAGGCTGAGGGGAGAGGAGGAGGTCTTCCCAGGTAGCTTAGTGGTAAAGAATCCCCCAGACAATGCAGGAGCCACAGGAGATGCAGATTCAATCCCTGGATGAGGGAGATCCCCTGGAGGAGGAAATGGAAGCTCACTCCAGTATTCTCGCCTGGAGAATCCCATGGACAGAGAAGCCTGGCAGGCTACAGTCCATGGTGTCGCAAAACACTGGATACAACTGAACGACTGAGCACACACCCATCAGGCTGGGTGATCAGGATTTTACCCACCAAATCTTGGGAGTACCTCCCATTGCCTCACCCCATAAAGATAACAAAAAGAATTGTCTTAAATTGTTTTAACTCTCCCTGCAAAGGATGGTCCTTAAGCAAATCTGCACTATTTTTTTGCTGCTATTGTTAAATTGAGAAGGAACGTATATATCAAACCCCAGAAACATAAAATGTCATAGCTAGAAATGACCATAAAGGTTATCTAGGCTAACTGTCTTGTTTTAGTAATTAAAGAACAGACCGAGAGAGGGGGTGACTCTATGAAGGTCACACAGTTGGTGAATGACAGTGTTGAGCCTAAAATTCACATGGGCCTGAGCCAAGCTCTTTGATTTCCACTTCAAAAATGGCAGCAGGTAAAACCTGTAGGAGATAATCACCACAGTCTAAAAATGGAATACCAAACAGAATACAATAAATGTAGCCCCTGGGGATCAACAATTAAAGTTGTGTACATTCTCTCCTCAAAGAGAAGGCACATCTCACCAATAGCTACAGTAACATCAAGATTCGATGCAAGATGGTGGTCTAGAAATATGTGACAAGTGCTAAATCAACTTTTTCTGGAGACACGATTTCTTCAGTAACCTCACTGAGGTGGCTTAGAGATAGGAAAGATCTGTCTCAATCACCCACAACCCCAGAAGTCAATGCCATATTCCAGCCCTTAATGAAGAGGTATAGGGTTATCCTTTTGCTTGCTCAGGCAAATGGTGTCGGCATCAAGGCAGTCTCATAGGTTTCCCATGCTTGCAGGAGCTGCTGCTGGAGCCATGGACATTTTCTATTCAAAGGAACTCTCTTAGCCTACCCTTGTTTAGTTAACAAGCTCCATGGGAGAGGCTAAGGGTAGATTTGGGGGGAGTTGCTAAGAGCAGTCAGGCTGGCCAGGGTCATCCTCAAGAAGCACCAAGAACAGGTGGCCTATTGGGGTTAGCAGAGGAAGCAACAGTAAAAGTAGGTGTTTTCAGAGTTGGAGAGCAGGTATTTGGACAAAACGGGACCAGAGGAACACATAAATGGCCTTAAAGAGGTAAGGCTAGTTACAGAAGCTTAGTTCCTTTACTGGTGTTGGACTTTTCATCCAGACTAGAGTCTTCAGTGTTGCCCTAAGGGAAGATCATCTTTTCCAGCCCATCTGGAAGACCATTAAGTGTAAACAGTTCTTTCTAGAAATGGACAGATTAACTTCTAAGTTATAAAGTCCATGTTGCAGGAAGTGGGGGTGAGGGAAGGAGTGGTGGGCAGGAAGGTGAGGGGTCACAAACCTTCTTCTCTAGGATCTAAAACACCCTGTGAACTAGACAAAGAGATCCAGGGAACCACATCCTAGCAGAGCCCAAGAGATGCCTGGGGATCTATGTGGGTGTGTAGATGTCTACTTTGTTCATACAAAGTAGTCTATTCTCACTTTTTCCAAAACCACTTCTCTCCCCATTTCCCCATCCAAGCAAGATCTGCTTTGACTCATGTGCTTTATAATTCCAAAGGGTTGGAAAATGTGTCTCTGTGCCAGGGAGTCCCAATTTTAACAACAGCTGGATATAATCCTCCTTCACAGAAGAGGTGGAGCCAGGACTGTATCCAAGACCCAGACGCTTTACTCCCTGTGTCCCCAGCTTTGTTCTGCCCCTCACAGAAGGGTGATGGCTTTGCTTCAGTGCCCATATTCCACTCTATTTACTGTACATTCTTGAAAGGACCTCTGAAGGTGGGGGGAGGTTAAGTTATTCTGGAAAGATGTTTGATCCTGTGTTCTGTGAGGTGAGTTAAAAATAAACAGGTTTATTTTCACGGGAGATCGTGGCCCGGCAGTCTTAGGGCTCCTCTGAGGAAAGGGTCTCTCTATGTAAATACTACAGACCACCATCATCAGGGGGCTTCCCAGGTGGTGCTAGTGGTAAAGAACCGGCATGCAAATACAGGAGACACAAGAGATATGGGTTCAATATCTGGGTTGGGAAGATCCCCTGGAGGAAGAAATAGCAACCCATTCCAATATTCTTGACTGGGAAATCCCATGGACAGAGGAACTTGGTGGACTACTGTCCATAGGGTGGCAAAGAGCTGGACACAACTGAAGCAACTTAGTATGTGCCATCATCAGGAGAGTCCTTTTAGTGAGCATAGAACTGATGGGCTTGACAACTGCCTCCTCAGAATGGACCAGATGCATCCCAGTTCAAATTGGAAAATGCCAAAACTGTCTTTCCAACAAATAGGACCAGTAATTTATATGCATTAAATATTAGACAGTTTACTGACAAAAGGTCAATGACAAGGTTCAAGTGTGTTCTTGATGTCATAAAAGACTCCTTTTTTGGTAATTTCCATGCTATCTAACTCACAGGTACTGATTTTTCAAAAACCTGCATCAAATGGAATATTACCTAAGAATATTTGCTGTGTAACATTTACATAATTGTTTTCACATCTTCTGCACTGCCATCTTATTCATGGAAAAATGTCCTATGACCAAAATGATCAAACCATGTTCTTCATGGGGAAAAAAAAAAAACATTTATATATATATATATATATATATATATGTGTGTGTGTTAGTTTAATCCTTTCTGAGCCACAGTATTTCAGATGCTTCAAGAATTCACATCAAAGATAAAGGAAATTTATACCAAACACCAAAATTTTTTATGAAACTTACCAGAAGACATACAGATAGTTTTTTCTTTAGGGAACCATGACTTTGGAAAGAACTCTATTTTGAAAGCTTCATTTCCTCAATGACCACAAAATAAATCAACAAATAGACAGTGAGCAGGCAATATGGCCCTAGGACTTGGACACACAAGGAACACAGAGAATAAGGACACATATCCTGCCTTCGGTAAAGCTTACAGTCTAGTCAGGAAAACAAAACCAACAGTAAACAAGTGATGGTCACCAAATATCTATAAAAACATCCCCTCCCCCAATAAGAAGAGACCAGCAAAAGCTTGAGTGGTGTGAGAAACTTCTTAAAAATGATAGAAAGCAAGAACCATTAAGAACCTCCAGCCTTTCTATGTAAGTATCCTCATTGCCTGGCATTTGGTCCTCTCACTGCACTACCCCTTTGAAGGGAGACTGAAAATGATTGAGACAATAACCTTCAGAGAGGCTAGCCAAGGGATGACAGGGAACTCAGGTTGAGCAGAGAACTGCATGAGATAGCTGAAGTCAGGGATCGCCTTTAAAAGCTGAAATTTAGGGATTTCCTTGCCAATCCAGTGATTAGGGCCCCATGTNAAGTTGATTCTCCCTCACCCTCCCTCCACCACCCCTCCCCACCCCAAACCTGCCCCCAGGCAAGGCTGGCTTCTCCAAACCAGAAAAGCTATTCAAGTTTTGTGTGTTATGTCCATTTCGCACTAAGCCAGGATCCCAATGCAACAAATAGTTTATGAGTATTCCTAGCGAAATTCTTTCTTACTTCAGTCCAGTGGATTCTCTTTGATTTGCTATGACCTCTTCAAACCGTGGTACCCCCTCCTTTTCTCCCCACAATAATATTTATATATGTATCTATAATACATATATCTACACATATGGAAAGAAGCAGTTCTCACAATATTGCTAATTTTTTGCATCTCTTCTCCTTCCATCCTACTCCCTCCGATTCCCCCTTCAACTTCCAAAGCTTTGTCTTGTGTTTGCTGCACAGAGTGATTTGGGGGGCTGACCTAGACCAGTTTGCATGATTCTTCTCTTGTGATTTGGTTGCACTTTAGACATTTTTGTGCCATTATATTTGCATTATGTATTTATAATTTAAATGATATTTAGGTTTTTGGCTGAGTACTGGAATAAACAGTGAGCATATCTGGTATATGTCATTATTTATTGTTAAATTACATTTTTAAGCTCCATGTGCATATAAAGGTTATGAAACATATCATGGTAATGACAGATGCAAGTTATTTTATTTGCTTATTTTTATAATTAAAGATACCATAGCATAATATGAAGCCTTTGGTGAATTCCTTATAAGATAAAAAATAATAATAATAAAGTGTTACGTTTTATTGGTTTTTTTTTCCCCTATGTCTTTCATTGTTATTCTTTAAAAATTTTTTGAATGAGACTTTCTGAACATGAGGTGAATGGCTGATTAGTTTCTTTACAGTTGCTGATTAAGTGCTAATATGTAAATGAACATAGTTTAAAATCAACATTTTCCAAATCTCCTTAAAACCATTTAGTGGCTCCCATTACCCGCACAGTAAAATTGCAACCCAGACTCTTCACCACCCCAGAGGAAGCTTTATAGTCTGGTGCTGCTTCGCTCTCCAGCCTCAAGATATCCCTTCTGTTCAGTGGAGTCTGTTCTCCCCCCATGACCCAGTTTGGGAACAGGCTGTGCTCTCTGCTTCCCATGCCTTTATGTATGCTGTTCCCACTTTCTAGATGTTTCCCTTCATCCTTCGCCTAGACAGGCAGCAGCTTTGCTTCTCCAGAGTGTTCCCAGCACTGGAAGAGCACCCAGGTCATAGGGTACCCTCAACACTTTCAGTGAATGATTTAGAACAAATCAGAAGAGGGGAAAAGACACTTGAATCAGTGGGGCAAGAGAGGCAGACAGCTCGAGAGTGATCAGAATCCAGCTCCAAGACCAGACTTCTGAAATCTGAATTCTGGCTCTGCCATTTGTTAGCTGCATGGCATCAGATAGGGCTTCCTTGGTAGCTCAGTGGTAAAAAATCTGCCTGCTAACACTAGAGACATGAGTTCAAACCCTGGGTCAGGAAGATTCCTGGGAGATGAAAATGGCAACCCACTCCAGTACTCTTGCCTGGGAAATCCCATGGACCAAGGATCCCGGTGGGATCCATGGAGTCACAAAAGAGTCAGACATGACTTAGTGGCCGAGTACAATGTCAGGTAAACTATTTAACCTCAAAATGTATCAGTTTCTTCCTCCATAATATGAGGATAGTGATAATTTTCCAAAAAGCTGTTACAAGATAAGTAAAGTGTTTACATGTTCAATGCACTGTGATGTCATAAGGATCAGCTATTATCATCCCAAGTAGAGGAGATGTGAACAAAAGGAGGAGGCACTCCATCTCAAAAGAACAGAAATGATTCCCAGCAGAATGACATTTACCTGAGTCTTGAAGGACAGTGACAACCTTAGTCACGGAATTCAATCACAGAAGCTCAGAACCTGTGTAGTATAGCTGTTTCAAGGAGTGGTCTTACATAGTTAATTTTCTTTAATTCGTGGATTTTCTCCATATCTTAAATTCAAATGGGGTGTTTCTCAATGTCATTCATTTCTAGCTCCAAACTGCATTTCCCAAGATTGGATATACAAAAGACAGCTAACAAATACCATAAGAATTGTCTCTCCAAAGCTAAAATATGCTTTATGTTTGCTTTTCTCTGGCATAACAAAAGAAAAACAGTACATTTATTTCATTATGACCCTTTACATTCTGTCCTGTGGTGTAGTGATTTAAGAACTTGGACCTGGGATTTCCAAGAACTGAGTTCAAATTCGCATTTGTGGCCTTGGGCCAAATGTCTACAATCTTAACACCTTCTGTTTTTTCATCTATGAAAATATCCCTGTGAGAACACTTCTACACTGTTAGTGGGAATGTAAATTGGTGCAGCTATTGTGGAAAGCAGTCTGGGGGATATTTTCCCGGAGTTTTTCCTCAAAAAACTAAAAATAGAGTTGATATGATCCAGCAACCCCACTCCTGGGCATATATCCAAACAAAACTATACTTCAGAAAGATACATGCACCCCCCTATGATCCTAGCAGCACTATTTACAATAGCCAAGACATGGAAACAATCTAAACGTCCATTGACAGATGAATGGATAAAGAGGATGTGGTACACATATACAGTGGAATGCTACTAGGCCATAAAAAGGAATGAAATAACACCATTTGCAGCAACATGGATGGACCTAAAGAGTAACATACTAAGCAAAGTAAGGCAGAGAAAGACAAATATCATATAGTACCACTTATCAGTTCAGTTCAGTCACTCAGTAGCATCCAACTCTTTGAAGCCCCAGGGACTGCAGCATGCCAGGCTTCCTGTCCATCACCAACTCCTGGAGCTTGCTCAAACTCTTGTCCATCAAGTCAGTGATGCCATCCAACCATCTTATCCTCTGTCATCCCCTTCTCCACCTGCCTCCAATCTTTCCCAGCATCAGGGTCTTTTCCAATGAGTCAGTTCTTCACTTCAGGTGGCCAAAGTATTAGCACTTATATGTGGAATCTAAAATATAACATAAATGAACTTATCTACAAAACAAACATAAAGACATAGAGAATAAACATGAGTTGCCAGAGGGAATGGGGGCTCAGGGAGGGACTGGGAGATTGGGATTAAACAATGCAAACTATCATATACAGAATGGATAAATAACAAGGTTCTACTGTATAGCACGGGGAACTATATTCAATATCCTATAATAAACCACAGTGAAAAAGAACTTGAAAAAGAATATAGACATAGGTACAACTGAATCACTTTGCTGTGCAGAAGAAATTAACACAACATTGTAAGTCAACTGCTGCTGCTGCTGCTGCTAAGTCACTTCAGTCGTGTCTGACTCTGTGCAACCCCAGAGACAGTAGCCCACCAGGCTCCGCCATCCCTGGGATTCTCCAGGCAAGAACACTGGAGTGGGATGCCATTTCCTTCNCAACTGCTGCTGCTGCTGCTGCTAAGTCACTTCAGTCGTGTCTGACTCTGTGCAACCCCAGAGACAGTAGCCCACCAGGCTCCGCCATCCCTGGGATTCTCCAGGCAAGAACACTGGAGTGGGATGCCATTTCCTTCTCCAATGCATGAAAGTGAAAGTGAAAGTGAAGTTGCTCAGTCGTGTCCAACTCTTTGCAACTCCATGGACTGCAGCCCACCAGGCTCCTCCACCCATGGGATTTTCCAGGCAAGAGTACTGGAGTCAGTCAACTAGGTGTCAATAAACTTTTTTAACTCCGTATGAAATCAAAACAAATAATAGGTCCTACCATTTAGAGTGGTCATGACACTCAATGAGTTATACATAAAGTACTTAATGTCTAGCACATAACAAGTATCCCCAAAATAGTACTTATTAAGCACTGGACAAATGTAACTATTACATGAATATTATTAATATCATTTATGTTCTCCCACCTTGAACATAAGTCTTGGGATACCATTTTGGATGAAGTTTCTTGCTCTTTTTCCCTTTGTAGATCACTAAACATTATTGTTTAATCAAGATTTTATGAATCTGAATGATAAAATATTGCAACTTAGCCAAAATGGCAAATTGTAATATATGAATACCTGCATTCCATCACCAAGCTTAAGAAATTAAAATAGCACAGATATAATAGTCTTTTTTTGCATGACTCCCTGAACCCACTCATACATTAACAGCCTGTGTCAAAAATGTTTCAAAAACCCAAAGCTTAAAAAAATTGAGTTTCTCAGGTTATTGAAATATACGTTTTTAAAATTGAAATATACTTCATTTACAATATTTTACCAATCTCTGCTATACAGAAAAGTGACTGTTATATACATATATACATTCTTTGTTATATTTGTTTCAATTATGGTTTATCACAGGATAGCAAAGATAGTTCCCATTCTATACAGTAGGACCTTGAGGTTTATCCATTCTAAATGGTGATAGTTTGCATCTACCAGCCCCAAACTCCCAGGCCATCCCTCTCCCTCCCCAGCTCTCCCTTGGCAACCACAAGTCTGATGTCTATGTCTGGGAGTCTATTTTGTAGAGTGGTTCATTTGCGTCACATTTTAGATTTCCTTATTACCTATAAGTGACATCATATGGCATTTTTCTTTCTCTTTCTGACTCACTTCATTTCATATGATAATCTCTGCTTGCACCCATGTTGCTGAAAATGGCATCATTTTGTTCTTTGAAATATACTCTTAAAATTTCTATCAGTCTTTTTAAAAATGGAAATAAAAAGATCATGGAATGGTTTGTGAATCTGTGGTATAAGGGAAGGAAAAAGTTTGGGTCATCTCTCCCAGGGGTCATGCATGAACGCCATAAGAGCTGTCTATCAATGTAGCATCCAATTTACTGTACACACATATTACCTCAGAATCTTGTTAAAATGACTCAGTACCTCTGGGTGAGGCCCAAGAACCTGCATCTCTAGCATGCTCTCAGGTGATGCTGACAGGGAAGCTGATACTCCACAGAGCATAATTCAAGTGGCAAGATCCCAACTGCTCTGACCTAACTAAACCAGTTCCTCAATCCTAGAGACCTCCACAGAAACAGCCACTATAAGGACCTTGCTAAAGAGCAAGTACAATCATTTCACTTCCTTGCTCTAGTAGCTCCCTACTGCTTAAAGGACAAAAATCAAACATCTTGACTTCAAATTTAAATTCCTCATAATCTAGGCCCTTCTTGCCAGTATACATCTTAGATTTTGTTCATGCTAATTTCTCATTCTGGCCCCAACATGACCTTTTCTGCCTCATTACTTTCACAGATTACCTTCACATCTATTATTCTTGCTAATGAATATTCTTCTCTCCAACTCTCTTTCAATCTCCAAAGCCCTTATCACCTGGGAAACATTCCCAGCATACCCAAACTTGAAACAAATCGCACTCAAGCCTGCTTACAAGGAGAGAAGATTTCGTCATCTTTGTATTCCCGGTGCTTAACACAAAGCTGGCATGCATGAAGCATTTGTGAGTGGAGAAAGGAAGGAAGGAAGGAAGTCTTTTGACCACCATCAACTAATCCATGACTCTTTCTCTACTAGGATGTGGGGGACCTTAGCAGCAATAGCAGAGTATGCTGGGAGTGGAGAGTGTGTTGCCATGGTGAAAAACTAATTTCAGGTGCCATTTGGGTATTCTTAAGTCTGCCAGCTTGAAACAACAGCACATAGCTATGTTTCTTTACAGCACTGATCTTGATATAAGTATATATTTGCTGTTACTTTCTCCTAGTAACATGAGCAACAAAAGATTCATCAGCAAGCATGTTTAGATATTCACTAAGTCTATGCAAGTCATCATACTGGAGAGCTGTAACACAGAAGGAATAAGACCATCTGCAAGTGAAGCTACCTTATGTTTTCTTGTTTCCTCATTTTGTCACGTACTTATTTTTATAATATCCTTTGCTGGCTTTAGAAATGGCAGAGGAACCAGAGATCAAATTGCCAACATCTGTTGGATGTTAAAAGAGCATCTCTTGAAAAAGCAAGAGAGTTCCAGAAAAACATCTACTTCTGATTTACTGACTACGCCAAAGCCTTTGACTATGTGGATCACAACAAACTGTGGAAAATTCTGAAAAAGATGGGAATACCAGACCACCTGACCTGTCTCCTGAGAAATCTGTATGCAGGTCAAGAAGCAACAGTTAGAACTGGACATGGAACAACAGACTGGTTCCAATTCGAGAAAGCAGTAATTCAAGGCTGTATGTATATTGTCACCCTGCTTATTTAACTTCTATGCAGAGTACATCATGTGAAATGCCACGCTAGATGAAGCACAAGCTGGAATCAAGATTGCCAGGAGGAATATCACTAATCTCAGATATGCAGATGACACCACCCTTATGGCAGAAAGTGAAGAACTAAAGAGCCTCTTGATGAAAGTGAAAGAAGAGAGTGAAACAGTTGGCTTAAAACTCAACATTCAGAAAACTAAGATTATGGCATTTGGTCCCATCATTTCATGGCAAATAGATGCGGAAACAGTGACAGGCTTTATTTTGTGGGACTCCAAAATCACTGCAGATGGTGACTGCAGCCATGAAATTAAAAGACACTTGCTCCTTGGAAGAAAAGCTATGACCAACCTAGACAGCATATTAAAAAGCAGAGACTACTTTGCCAGCAAAGATCTGACAAGTCAAAGCTATGGTTTTCCCAGTCATGTATGGATGTGAGAGTTGGACTATAAAGAAAGCTGAGCACCGAAGAATTGATACTTTTGGACTGTGGTATTGGAGAAGACTCTTGAGAGTCCCTTGGACTGCAAGGAGATCCAACCAGTGCAAGGAGATCCAACCAGTCCATTCTAAAGGAGATCAGTCCTGAATAGTCATTGGAAGGACTGATGCTAAAGCTGAAACTCCAATACTTTGGCCACCTGATGTGAAGAACTGGCTCTTGGAAAAGACCCTGATGCTGGGAAAGATTGAAGGCAGGAGAAGAAGGGGACTACAGAGGATGAAATGGTTAGATGGCATCACTGATTCAATGGACATGAGTTTGAGTAAGCTCTGGGAGTTGGTGATGGACACGGAAGCCTGGTGTGCTGCAGTCCATGGGGCTGCAAAGAACCAGACACGACTGAGCGACTGAACTGAACTTGGTTCACTAATTCTTCTCTATCCTCAAGCTCTGCCATAAACTGTATCCTCCCTGGTCCTTTGATTTTTTTACCCCAAGGAAGAACTTGAGGACTAGAGTGCAATGGTGACCAAGCCCACCCCACCACTCTACTATAAACTCTGCAGAGCAATGCACACCACTCCATTTTTCAAATAGTTAATTGAAGCCAAATTCTTGAATAAGTACCATCTGAGGACCTATATGCTATTTGATACTGTACCTGGAGGCAGCATGCAGCAGGCTAAGCTGAGTCCTCACTAATTCAGATCCTTCCTTGCCAATTAAATGCATCTCTGCTCCCCCTCCTGCACTCGGGGATTTGTGGCTTCCAGTTGAGGATAGAATGCTATTCTCATCTCTAGCACAATTAAGTCACACTGCAGGTGTACTCTGCTGTAGGAAAACCAGATACAGTATAAGTCCCACAAGAGACTGTCAGTGTTTCCAACATTTGGTCAAAATCTTGGAACCAATTCCAGTGACAGCCTGTTCACCTGTCTTGGGACATCTTGGAAGCACAGTCATTCTAGGCTAGGGCACACTCTTTCCACAGTGACCTGAGCTCCTATCCTCCCCAGTCTCCATCTATCAGGAGACTGCTAGGACTAATTAGGTGGAAATCTTGCAGCTTGCTATTCACCTCATGCCTCATATCCTGGCTATCCGAAGACCATACTCAAGATCTAAGCCTCTGACGTCTAGCATCCTTCTATCTTCATAGCATCATATTGCTGTATGTCTTTCTTTCCTCAGTCCACTTCCATGGTTCTCCTCCTTCCAAACTCTGCTTGTTCCAGGGTAAACAAAGTCTACTTATATTCACCCTCTCTTTTATCCCCTCCAATTTCTTGGGGGTTCCCCGGTGACTCAGACAGTAAAGAATTTACCTGCCATATGAAAGACTTGGGTTTGATCCCTGAGTTGGAAAAGATCCTCCGGAGAAGGGAATGGCTACCCATATCAGTATTCTTGCCTGGGGAATGCCATGGACAGAGGAACCTGGTGGGCTAAGGTCCATGGGGTCACAGAGTCAGACATGGCTGAGCAAGTAACACTTTCACACTTTCCTGTTTCTCGTCGTATTGAAATCTGGTTCCTCAAAGAGCACTGTTTCCTGAGTTCTTCCCAAATGGTTGCTTATTCTTCCAAATTCCCAAGGTGGGAGAGTGAGGTCCATATGCCTTTCTTCCAACATTGATTCAAGAAATAACTCTGTCACTGTCCTCTAAAACTTCTGACCAACAGATGATTGGTCATGGTCTAAACGTTTATGTCACCCACTCACCCTTGCAAAAAAAAAAAAATTCATGCACTGAAATCCTACTCTTGCCTGGAAAATCCCATGGACGGAGGAGCCTGGTAGGCTGCAGTCCACGGGGTCGCACAGAGTCAGACACGACTGAAGCGACTTAGCAGCAGCAGCAGCAGCAACAAGGTAACAGCATTAGGAGGTGTTTTGAGAGACACTTAGGTCGTGAGGGAGGAGCGTTCATGAATGGAATTAGTGTACTGCCCTTAAAGAGACCTCAAAGAGCTTCTTTCCCCCTCCAACAAGTGAGAACATACTGAGAAGATGCTTATCTATGAACTATGAAGCAACTCTCACCAGATATCATATCTTCCAGTGCCTTGATCTTGGATTTCCAGGTTCCAAAAGTGTGAGATGTAAATTTCTGTTGTTTGTTTTCATTGTTCAATTGCTAAATTGTGTCCGACTCTGTGACCCTATGGACTGCAGCTCACCAGGCTTCCCTGCCCTTCATCATCTTCTGGAGTTTGCTCAAATTCATGTCCATTGAATCAGTGATGCCATCCAAACATCTCATCGTCTGTCATCCCCCTCTCCTCTTGCCTTCAGTCTTTCCCACCATCAGGGTATTTTTCAAAGAGTTGGCTCTTTGCATCAGGTGGCCAAAGTTAATCGGAGTTTTAGCTTCAACATCAGTCCCTCCAGTGAATATTCAGGGTTAATTTCCTTTAAGATTGGCATGTTTGATCTCCTTGTTGTCCAAGAGTTTGATCTCCTTGCTGTCCAAGGGACTCTCAAGAGTCTTCTCTTGTTTTCTTCTCTGTTGTTTCTAAACGTATGGTATTCTGTTACAGCAGCCCCGCCTGACTCTTATCACTTTCCTCCTGTCTTTATCATGGTTAGCCCAAAATTACCTTGGCCTAATACTAACAAGAATTGGCTCCTTCATTTTTTGATAATATTGGTAACAGAGTCATGATTTTCCTTTTCATCCTCATGTCACTTTGTCAGTCTGGAAAAATTTAATATTCATGGGAATTCTTCATCCAGAGCTCACACTCTTCATCATCCTTCCTCCATCCCATACCCACACTCTGGAATCCAAAAGTACACACCAGTATGACTGTACGGTTTACTCTGATTGGTCGTTGTCCATGTAAGAACACTGCTGCTGCTGCTGCTGCTGCTGCTGCTACTAAGTCCCCACGGACTGCAGCCTACCAGGCTCCTTCATCCATGGGAGTTTCCAGGCAAGAGTACTAACCTAAATGTCCATCAGCAGATGAATGGTAAAGATGTGGTACATATGCACAATGGAATATTACTCAGCCATAAGAAGGAACAAAATTAGTTCATTTGTAGTGATATAGATGAACCTAGAGTCTGCCATACAGAGTAAAGTAAGTCAGAAAGAGAAAAACAAATATATATTAATGTATGTGTGTGTATATATATATATATATAGTGAATCTAGAAAAATGGCACAGATGAACCTACTTACGGGCAGGAATAGAGATGCAGACAAAGAGAACGAATTTGTGGACACAGTGCAGGAAGGAGAGTGTGGAACAAATTGAGAGAATACCATTGACCGTTCAGTTGTGTCCAACTCTTTGCGACCCCGTGGACTGTAGCCCGCCAGGCTCCTATGTCCATGGGATTCTCCAGGCAAGAATACTGAAGTGGGTTGCCATTTCCTTCACCAGGGGATCTTCCCAACCCAGGGATTGAACCCAGGTCTCCTGCATTGCAGGCAGATACTTTATCCTCTGAGCCACAAGGGAAGCCCCATATATACACTGCCATGTGTAAAATAGATAGCTAGTGGGAAGCTGCTGTATAGAACAGGGAGCTCAGCTCTGTGCTGCGATGACCTAGAGGAGAGGGATATAGGGTGGGGGGGGGAGGCTCAAGAGAGACAGGATGTATGTACATATATAGCTAATTCACTTTGTTATATGGCAGAAATTAACACAATATTGTAAAGCATTTATTCTCTGATTAAAAACATGTTGAATACTACCTTTTTTTGAAAATGGTACAATTTTGAAAACTTAACTCCAAAATCTCCCTTNGGAGGCTCAAGAGAGACAGGATGTATGTACATATATAGCTAATTCACTTTGTTATATGGCAGAAATTAACACAATATTGTAAAGCATTTATTCTCTGATTAAAAACATGTTGAATACTACCTTTTTTTGAAAATGGTACAATTTTGAAAACTTAACTCCAAAATCTCCCTTTCTGACTGCAACACTTCCCTTACAGCTCTCCAATCATTTATTTGTACTATACCAGTTCTTTAACTTTACCCCAAACTCCAGGACCTTGATCCATCTACATTCTCCTGTTCTTTCAACCCTCCTCCTATCAAGGTCCTCTTTCTGCCCAGCCTTAAACCCATGGTTAATTTCACTTCAACCATGCAATTGCATTGCCCTCAAATAGCTTGCCTCATCAATCTTCTGTCACACCAACTGGAAAAAATCCTAACCTTGAAGTCTGCCTTCTCAGCAAAAGAGAAAAAAATTATAAAGCCATACACTGATACAATGTCACTTAAAATTGTCAGTTTCAAGCTCAACAGGACCCTCAGCACTGCCTGGGCATCTTCTTATCCATCCCTGTTCAGCATCCCTTTCTATTCTCCATAACAAGGATTAAAACATCCAATCTATTCAAACCTCCCACCCAGCTACAACTCTTCTAACACCTAGTATCTCCTACTGCACAGACAAAATAGAAACCACCACGAGTAAAACCCCTCAATTTCTCACCACCAGACTCTTCCATTGTTGTTATTGTTCAGTCACTCAGTCATGTCCAACTCTTTTCGATCCCATGAATGGCAGCACACCAGGCTTCCCTGTCCTTCACTGTCTCCTGGAGTTTGCTCAAA
>SJYV01016343.1:636861-654704 GCA_006410875.1 Neotragus pygmaeus | reverse complement strand
GTGTGTGTGTGTGTGTGTGTGTGTGTGTGTGAGTTCAGTCATGTCCGACTCTTCACAACCCCATGGACTGTAACCCTCCAGACTCCTCTGTCCACGGAATTTTCCAGGCAAGAATACTGGAATCGGTTGCCGTTTCCTGCTCCAGGGGATCTTCCCAACCCAGGGATCGAACTCGTGTTTCCTTTGTCTCCTGCACTGGCAGACAGAGTCTTTACTACTGGACCACCTGGGAAGCCCTAAAACTCTGCAATAAAATCACTGTAATTGAAACATACATAAAGCCCACATAGACATTCCGTAAGTACCAGAACCCACTAACACTTTGAACCCAATTCTGTCCAACACCAAGCCATGCTTTCTTGTACGACACGTGCTGCACTGCTTCACTCTTGCTCCTCCTGCTTGAGGCCCCCTCCCTAGCTCTCTCTACTTCTCAGGATGTCACCCAAACTGAGCCCATGTGCCCTAGAGCCTGTGATCCACTGCCACGAGAAGCCAGTGCACCATAATGAAAAGTAGCCCTCACTGGCTGCAACTAGAGAAAGCCCCTGTACAGGACCGAAGAGCCAATACAGCCACAAATTATTCAATCAACCAATAAATAAATTTTTAATTTTAAAAATCTAAACAGTCAACACCAAGGGAAGTGCTTAAGCCCCAAATCAGAGCTGGTGCAAGGCTAGGCTGCCAAAAATCTAGAAGGAAACCAAAACATACTGAAAGCTGCCAAAAGAGATTTAGGATTGTTCCCAGGTCCTCAGTTAGCAGGCATGGCAACAAAAGACAGGAAATCTTTGCAGAAAACCTTTAGGAGAAAGAGTTCATGAGCCAACCCCAGGGTCTGAGATGGCCAGCATGATCAGGGAGACCAAACATGGGAGCAGGTGGTCACGTGGTCATTCAAGAGTTAATGTCAAGGCTGCCTAAGAAGACCAGACCTCTTCTGTCACAGTGGGAGCTTATGTCCAGCTGAGCAAGGCAACTGGAGCCTAAATCTGACACCCTGATTTCAATCAGCACTCCTCACCCAGAAGTGGAAAGGTCCCCACCTTTATAATTTGATTTTAGAAACACAGGGAATGGCACACTGGCCCCAGAATATGTACCACATCATATCAATGCTGAAATGCCTTTGGTTATGCAATAGAACCTAATGCCTTTTGTTCAGAATGAGACTTAAGGTGCTATAACAAAGAGGAAGGAATAGAGAACACCTTTCCTAGAAACCAAGTGTGAAAGGAAGAAAAGAACTTGGCTCCAGAAGGGTTAAAAAAAAAAAAAAAAGACATCATGGAAGGCAAAAGGGCACAGAAAGTGGAAGCAAAGAAAGCTGGGTATTTCACAGATATCATTTACCTTTGGCAGTGCTCCTCCAGAAGGTCCCTTCCTTCTCACCTAGTTGGAAGTGGCATGGGGAAGGGGTGGTGGGAATGGTCAGTGGTCCATGTCTGGTAGGGCCTCCCTATGCATCCTTCATACTCCATGTGTACCACAGAGGACCTATAATATACACAACACAAGCAGAGGAGAAAAGGCATGAACACAGAGCATGTAGTCAGCTGAGAGCAAAATGGTGCTGAGTTTCCAGCACGGACATGGCTACACTATTCCTGGCTGTCAGGGTTTTTTTCTGTGATGTTGGACCAGTGCCGAAACCTCTCTGTACTTTCATTAATGCATGAACAATATGTCTAATCCCTGTCTCATAAGAATGCTGTGAAAACTAATGAGCTTATTAAAAAAAAAAATACTAAACTGATGTAAAAGTCCTCTGTATACCCCAGAGTCGCTATAAACACCAGGTGATCTAATTTAAAATACAGATGTGTATTTCCATATATGTCAGCCAATATAAGAACATTCAACTTCACAAAGCAATGGTTATTTGGTTATTTATTTTTTAAGCGGTGGAGGGGAATGGGTAGGGAGGTTTCACTTTGAAGACAGAATATCCTACAAGTGAAAGAAAACTAATGCTGAGTATTGTTCAAATTTAGATTTAAATATCAATAATATTTATTGGATTTCTGGGTGGCTCAGTGGTAAAGAACACGCCTTCCAAAGCAGGAGATGCAGGTTTGATCCCTGGGTTGGCAACCCACTCCAGTATTCTTGCCTGACAAATCCCATGGACAGAGGGGCCTGTCCATTTGGCAGGTTACAGTTCATAGGGTTGCAAAGAGTCAGACAGACTAAGCATAAACACACACTCATACAAAACCTTTATTGAGGACTTGCTAGGCACTAGATGCCAGGCTAAGCATGTATTATCCCATTTAATCCTCATAGTAACCCATGGAAACTGTCCTTACTATCTCTCATTTCACAGATAGGAAAACAGAAATTCTGAGAAATTAAGTAACCAGCCAGAGGTTATCTATTTAACCAGTAGTGGAGACAAGATTTGAAGCCCAGGACGGCTCAGTTCCTCATCCTTTTCTCTTTCTATTAAACTACCTGCCTACCTAACAAATATGTGGATCCCATAGAATATGCAATGTTTGTAGAGTAATAAACACCAAAAAACAAAACCTGGCAGAGAAGCTAAGGGAGAGGGGCTGAGATCCCCATGCTTATTACTGTGAAGGATGTTTTAAATAAGATAGATTATCTCTAAATAACAAATCCATAGGAAAATAACTTGTGATGTGTGAAATTCTTATTTACAGATGCTTACTCCTTGGAGGAAAAGCTATGACCAACCTAGACAGCATATAAAAAGCAGAGACATTACTTTGCCAACAAACGTTTGTCTAGTCAAAGCTATGGTTTTTCCAATAGTCATGTATGGATGTGAGTTAGACCATAAAGAAAGATGAGCACCAAAGAATTGATGCTTGTGAACTGTGGTGCTGGAGAAGACTCTTGCAAGTCCCTTGGACAGCAAGGAGATCAAACCCTTCAATCCTAAAGGAAATCAATCCTGAATATTTATTGGAAGGACTGATGCTAAAGCTGAAGCTCTAATACTTTGGCCACCTGATGTGAAGAACTGACTCATTGGGAAAGACCCTGATGGTGGGCAAGACTGAAGGCAGGAGAAAAGGGGGATAACAGAGGATGAGATGGTTGGATGGCATCACCAACTCAACGGACATGAGTTTGAGCAAAGTCCGGGATATGGTGATGGACAAGGAAACCTAGCATGCTGCAGTCCACTGCTGAGCAACTGAACTGAACTGACTAATCCACTCGACTCATTCTGGCAATCGTTTTTATGACAGATTCAGATTTCCAGGCAGATGCAGAATTCAACATTCCTCCATAGGGAAGACATTCTTGCTTAGGACCCACTCCTCCAGGACTAATAAACAGCACAAGCTCAGGCAGGTGACTGCCCTCCTCCATACAATCCTTCTCCAGGGGATCTTCCCGACCCAGGGATCAAACCCACATCTCCTGTGTCTCCTGCATTGTAGATGGATACTTTACCACTGAGCCATTTAGGACTCTGCCCATAAAATCCACTGAGATTCAATAAACATTGACAGAGAGCCCCTTCAGCACCAGACAAGAGACCAGGTGGTCTTTTCTAGCTATCCAGTAACATGGCTCTAGAAAAGCACTACCAAGACAGAGAGGGCAGTGTAATCTGCCTGGTGTCAATTACAGTGTTTAATTACAATGCTTTTCTTCCAACATCTAACTTATCACTGAGAACTGAAAAGTGCCCCTGACTGGTGCTAAATTGGTTCCTCGTCACAAATCTAGCTATCCCCGGTCTAACTTTCCTCTCTGCAGCCTGACATTTCAGTGATCTTGAAGATTTAACACACCATTCTCCAAAGGGAGCAATTGCCTCCAGGGCCTCAGAGGGAGTTGGTGACCCTGCGCTTCCTCCAGCCCATGTGGTGTCCACCTGTTTCCTCTCTTACAGCCACACGGTTCTCAAGACACTGCCTAAAGCCCAGAAGCAGAGAACAGCACAACTCTGAGCCCTACAAGCAGAGCTGAGATTTGTTAGCCATTCAGGGCAGAGCTGGAATCCTCCCGTTCCAGCTTCGAGAGCCAAGTTCAAGACCACTGGGGCTCCTCCAAGCCATCTGTGGACTCCATTTCACATCTCAGCCAGGAAGTACATGATGGGGGGAGAGGGAGTAGGAAGAGACATATCCTTCTCCTGAGAAAGGAACTGCAGAGGAAGTCAGAAAACCTAAATAAGAGCATCCATGGGGCTAACATCACCTGCACAATTTTATCTGAGGCCAGCCTCAAGCTTATGCAAACTAGACAGCTGCCAACCAGGGTAGGTTGTTCATGATAGTGAAAAGGACTCCTTGAATGAAAAAGATGCCTTTTCTGGAAACCTGCTAATGCCAACTAAAATCCCAGGCTGTCACCTCTGTTCATAGGCTTATAGCCTTTGATTCCACTCTGCCTGGCCATGCTATACAGGCTGGGGTGAGCCCTGTGGTCAGCCCTGTGCTGACCAAGGCTGGTGAGTTGTCCTGGGGTCTGGAGCTCATGTGTGAAGTGGTCATTTTCAGCAGAACAAATCCAGGAGTGAGAGTCAAAGCATGACTGGGAAGACCTACCCCAATCTGTGGCCTCCCTCACCAGACCACTTTCCATCAACCATGGACCAAAGTTAAAATATAAGAAGCATCAGGCTTTCCAGCTTCACTCATTTGTGATTGTCTTATTTTCTAGTTCTATCCTTGCCCTTGCTGAGTTCTTTCATTGCTGCTTCAATCCACTGACTGCTCAACATCTAACGCTTTTACTTTTCTCTTTCATTTCCAGTTCCTTCCTGGTTTGTCACAGCAAACCAGACAACAGACAGGATTCTGCCTCCATGGTATTAGGGCAGGGGAAATACCACAGATAGGCTTTGCAATCAAAACGTTTGAGGCAGAAGGCAGATGGGCATTACCATACTAAAGCAATTGGAAATGCATTCTCTATTGACCGAAACTCCGAGATGAGAACAGCAGGACAATTAAGGCGTCGAGGCTGGGCCCCACCCAGACCCCATATTTCTCATTATCAAAGTCAGGAGACCTCCCTGACCACACATGTACAGAAAGGTTCCTTGGAGCTCAAAGGAGAGCTATGACAAGCGATGTTCTACCCAGACAGCTTTTCAGTAGAATCCATCTTGACTAAGAGATGCATGCACACACATGAGAGGATCCTGAGATATACCAAATACAGACTGTGAACCAGGCAAATCAGAATGATTGGAAAACTGGAAGAAATGTCCCATATAAGTAATCTACACTGCCACTTGGGTACAACTCAGGGACTCTCCCTGTGAGTCTACCTGTGTATTTATCCACAAGTACCGCACTGTTTTCATCCTAATAAATACTTTTTTTACCTTACTACTTTCCATCTTGGTGGAAATTCTTTTCTGTAAAACTGAAGGCCAGGGCCCTTTCACTGACCACTGGTCTAGTGCCTTGGATCCAGTGCTTTCACAGCCACAGCCCAGCCTCAGTCTCTGGTTGGGAACCCAAACCCCACTCCAACCCATTGCAGGCTGAAGCCACTTGAGAATTACATCGAGTCCCAGCTCTGCCATTCATTAGCTGTTTGAATTTGAACAAGGTATTTTAAACTTTTTAATCTTCAGTTTCCCCATCTGTAAGATGAAGTCACTAACATCAACCTCATAGAGAAAAGCCCATACAGCAATGAAGATCCAGCATAGCCAGAAATGAATAAAATTATTTTTTTTAAAAATGATGATATTAAGAAACAAAGTTGGGGTTCTCTTGTATCATATCATTTTCTCCTAAAATTTTTATGTTTGGAGGCCAACAAAGGGGGCTTCTTTGACTAATATACAAATGATCAGTTCATGACCCCTAATTACTGTATTTTTTCTTAGTATCAGGGTCAGTAGAAAATTTCCAATGCAAGAAGACAGTTTATTCCATCCTTAGCTCAAAGCAGTTGATGAGAATGCATTATTAGTAGGGATAGTTTCAGGTAGAGTTTAGTCATGGGTTTTTGGCACAAGTGATATGAACTGGAAAAAAGTAAAACATATTACTGGATGGATCTGTGCCTTCTGTATTGCAATATGTTCCTTCTGCTACTGCTGCTGCTAAGTCACTTCAGTTTTGTCCGACTCTGTGCGACCTCATAGACTGCAGCCCACCAGGTTCCCCCATCCCTGGGATTCTCCAGGCAAGAACGCTGGAGTGGGTTGCCATTTCCTTCTCCAATGCATGAAAGTGAAAAGTGAAAGGGAAGTCACTCAGTTGGGTCTGACCCTTAGCATGGACTGCATCCTACCAGGCTCCTCCATCCATGGTATTTTCCAGGTAAGAGTACTGGAGTGGGGTGCCATTGCCTTCTCCTTACTTCTATTCAAATAGTTCTAGATTGGAAAGAGAAAGTTGGGGGTGGAAGGCAAAGGGAGAAAGGGGTGGGGGAGAGGGCAAAAAGCAGAACAAGAGAGAAAGAAATGGAAAACAGATTAATTAATTAAACATTTGCTGGCAGCTTAAGAGGTAAATGGTCTTTCGAGGCCCTCTGTTCGTGGGTTAAGTCAACACTTACAGTCAGTCACCATGAGGGTTCCTGCCAGAGCTATGGACTGTGTCATGGCACTCTAGGCTGAAATGCAAACATATAACAGCACAGCACACTTCTCCAAAACAACCAACAGACGGGTTTGCTGAAGATCTCTAGTTAATCGACTACTGCCAAAGCACCCCCTCACAACCCAAGATTCCTACCCACCTTCTCCCTCCAAAAGCCCCACCCTGGCTAAGATGTCAGCTCATCAAGTCAACAGCAGGCTGGGGTCTCAGAGACCTGGAGTTCAGTCAAGATGCAGGACTAGGAAGTAATAGAGGATGTTGTTGCTTAAACACTAAGGCATGTCCAACTCTTGGCAACCTCATGAATTGCAGCATGCCAGACTTCCCTGTCCTTCAGTCCTACCAGACTCTTGGAGTCTGGTCCAACTCATGTCCATTGAATCAGTGATGCCATCCAGCCATTATCGTCTATCACCTCCTCCTTGTTATGCCCTCAATCTTTCCCATCATCAGGGTCTTTTAGTCAGCTCTTCACATCAGGTGGCCAAAGTATTGGAGCTTCAACTTCAGCATCAGTCTTTCCAATGAATATTGAGTTGATTTCCTTTAGGACTGACTGATTTGATTTCCATGCAGTCCAAGGGACTCAAGAATTTTCTTCAGCACCACAATTTGAAAGCATCAATTCTTTGGCTCTCAGCCTTCTTTAATGTCCAACTCTCACATCCACACAAGACTACTGGAAAAATCATAGCTTTGACTATATGGACTTTTGTCAGCAAAGTGATGTCTCTGCTTTTGAAAATGCTGTCTAGGTTTGTCATAGCTTTTCTTCCAAAGAGTATCTTTTAATTCCATGGCTGCAGTGGGTGAGAGCAAGTCAAATTGTATCTTAAGGATGAAAGTAATGAAACCTGAAATTTGTCTCTGTGGATCCAGATATGGGAGATAACTCCAAACGCTAAAAGGCAAAGAGAGGCAGTAACAGAGGGAGAAGCAGGAACAAAAGACAAATGAGTATGACCCAAAGAACTGCCTTCACCTGCGCTCTGATGGCCAGCACTGATTTTGATTAAATTTCAGCTATGAAATGGGGAATGGGAAGAGTTGCTTGGCTTAAACTCACAGAATTAGGAACCTATTAAGCAGATTAACCTCTTCCTCCCTTGCTAGGAATGGCACACAGTCACAACTATTTGTCCATGTATACAAACACACACACACACAGAGTCTGAACCTTGGCACCTCTATTTTACTCCTTTACAAGCATTAAAAAAAAAAAAGATCCTAGGTCTTGATTTAATACTAACTCATTTGGGGACTTCAGAAAACTCTCTGCTCTCTTGTTGTTGCTCAGTTGTTCAGTCATGAATCTCTGAGATCCCAAGGACTGCACCACACCAGGCCTCCCTGTCCTTCACTGTCTCCCGGAGTTTGCTCAAACTCACGTCCACTGAGTCTTTTCTCTAGCCTTGGGTTTTCTGGTTGCAAACTATGGATGGTATGAGTTGAACTTCTGGTGGTTTGGAGGATAAAGTGAGAGAATGCATTGTGAGAGTCCTTTGGAAAAGTATATGTGTTATATAAATGTAAGGGATCGTATTATTAAGAGAGCTTTGTGGGCTACTTAGTTTTCAGTTCTTTCTTTCAATACCAGACTAATCCCAAGACTTAAGCCAATGACAACCCATTTATGATTATAGTCACAGCAGGATTTTTCATTCCGAACTCAGCTCACCCTGACTTACTTTAGGTTCTTCTTCCAATTTCGCTGAGTAGTTTTATCTAGAGTTGGCAGGGAAAATGCAGGGCATACAATCAAATTTAAATTTAAGATAAACACCTAATAATTTTTTAGTTTATGTTCCAAATTACACATGGGAAATACTTAGTAAAGATTTATCTCTTGTTACTTTAAATTCAAATTTAAACATGCTTTGTATTTTTTGAACTCTCGATTTGATTTTTTATTTTTTAAGCTTTGTATTTTATATTGGAGTATGGGTAATTAACAGTATTGTGACAGTTTCAGGTGCATAGCAAAGTGACTCAGCCATACATTCACATGTATCCCTTCTCCTCCAAACTTCCCTCTCATCCAGGCTACAACACAATATTGAACAGACTTGCCTGCTATACAATAGGTCCTTGTTGCTTATCAATTTTAAATATAGCAGTGTGTCATGTTCATCTTAAATTCCTTAACTATCCCTTCCCTCCTGGTAACAATAACTTTGTTTTTCTAAGTCTGCAAGTCTGTTTTGTTTTGTAAATAAGTTCCTTTGTATCATTTCTTTTTAGAGTGCACATATAAGAGATACCATATGATATTTATCTTTCTGTCTGACTTCATTCAGTATGATCATCTATAGGTCCACCATGTTGCTACAAATGGCATTATTTCATTCTTTTAAATGGTTGAGTGATATTCCATTGTATATATACCACATCTTCTTTATCCATCCCTTTACTGATGGACATTTAGATTGCTTCCATGTCTTGGCTATTTTAAACAATGCTGAATGAACATTGGGGTGCATGCATTCTTTTGGAACATGTTTTTCTCCAGATACATGCCCATCTGGAGTGGGGTTGCAAAGTTATATGGTAGCTCTGTTTTTAGATTTTTTAAGAAACCTCCATACTGTTCTCCATAGACAGACATGCTCTGTATTTCTATTTGCTGAACCTGGCAACCCTATTTTATACACATACAACCTCTGGTCTCTGTCTAAACAGAACAATTTTTAATTTGGTAATAATCTTGGCAAACTCTACAACATAGAGGGAGACATCAACTACCAATTCCATTCTTCTTGAAAACATAGAATATCTTTTTATTCTCAGCTAAACCAGCTCATACTGACTTGCTTCATGTGAAGGAAGTTTCTCATTTTTCTCATAATGAGATTTTGGCCTGTCCATGTGCTCTTCTCTTTCAGAGATCATGAACTGATGACTTAAGGGCTAACTGAAAGCTTAGATGTTCTCTTTTGCTTGCAGCATGTCTTTTTTGTTGTTGTTGTCATTTTTTTAATTTTTTATTTTATTTTTACTTTATTTTACTTTACAATACTCTATTGGCTTTGCCATACATCGACATGAATCCACCACAGGTGTACACGAGCTCCCAATTCTGAATCCCCCTCCCACCTCCCACCCCACAATGTCTCTGGATCATCCCCGTGCACCAGCCCCAAGCATGTCTTTTTAAGTTCTCTGTTATGTGCAAATATTTAACAAATAAGAAAATTATATTCAACTTCTATCCAAGATAAAGTAACAAAGATTTAACATTCTGCCTAAAACAATCAAACCAAACCAAACAAAAAGACAATGCACATAAAAAAAAAAAAGAAAGAAAAACCCCTTTCAAGAAACTGAACATCATGTAATAAAGGACAATGATCCTGAAAGATAGAGGGAAATGAAGTGAACCCTACCATTGCCCCAGTACATTATCTTGAGAGAGTTTCCAGGTCATAATATGGAGGGAGAAAAGCCTAAGCAGAGCCCAAAAGACTCCTAGAATTTAGGAAATTGATCTAAGTTAATTATAATTCACAGGACAGAATATAAAAAAAAACAGAGAGTTGCACAAGGAAAGAACTTCAGATATCTGCAGAGGGTCCTCCCTAAGTATTCAACAGAATAGTGATCCTTGTGACAAGACTACCTGAGGCTAAGGAAAGAACTTAAAAATTTGAGGGAAAATGTGCCCAGGACTCACTTAAGGCCAGGAACACTGCCAATTTCCAACAGCCAACTGGAAAACTTCATAATTCATAGGGTTCTGGGGAGAATACTCAAAAGGACCTTACCTCAGTAGTGTGAAATAATTAGCCTTAGACCAAACTTTGTTTTTATACCACTTAGCAAATCTTAAAAGTAAGACACAAGTGAATCAAAATATGTTCAAGTATCTCAACTGTGTCCTGGAACAAAAGTTAAGAATATATGTATATATATATATATATATATACAGAATATCTGTAAGAATAAAAAGATACCCAATATCCAACAAGGTAAAATTGATAATGTCTGAATAAATAATAATAATAATAATATAATAAATAATAATCCAATAAAAAATTACCAGGCATGCAAAGAACCCAAAATATGATGCCTTATAAGGAGAAAAACCAATCAACAAAAACTAACACAGATGTTAGAATGAGTAGACAAGGATCCATGAAGGCAGTAATAGTATTCCATACATTCAAACAGTTAAGTGGAGATATGGAAGCTACAAGAAGTACATAAGTGTAATGCTTAGAGATTAAAGGTACAATGTCAAAGATTATAAAATATGTTGTATGTAATTAATGGAAGATTAGATATGGCAGAATAAAAGAGTATAGAACTTAAAGACATAGCAATGAAAACTATACTAAAAGGAACACAGAGAGTAGAAAAAAGGGGGGAATGAGAATCAGCTGGACAAATTTAACTGGACTAATAAGCATATTAGGCTTCCCTGGTGGCTCAGACAGTAAAGGATCTGCCTGCAATCCAGGAGACCCAGGTTCAATCCCTGGGTCAAGAAGATTCTTTGGAGAAGGAAATGGCAACCCACTCCAGTACTCTTGCCTAGAAAATCCCATGGACGGAGGAGCATGGTAGACTAAAGTCCATGGGGTCAGAAAGAGTCAGACATGACTGAGTGACTTCAGTTTCACTTTCAATAAGCATACTGTTCCTTCAGCAAAAGAAAAGGGAGAAAAAATATTTGAAAAAATAATAGTTTGTTTTTGGGAAAAAAAATACCAAAATTTTTGAAAAAATATCAAAACTTTTTCTGCTATTTTGAGCAACAAAATAAAGTAACACTAAGTTATAATCCAAAGCATAATATAGCCATGGGGCCACATGGATGGCAATCAATCAATTGATTAATCAACAAATGGGAGATAATGGTGGCTCAGATGGTAAAAAATCTGCCTGAAATGCAGGAGACCTGGGTTTAGGAAGATCCCACTAGAGAAGGAAATGGCAACCCATTCCCATATTCTTGCCTGGAGAATTCCATGGACAGAGGAGCCTGGCAAGCTACAGTCCATGGGGTCACAAGGAGCCAGACAGGACTGAGCAACACACGCACACACAATAGACAAGTCACAGAAGAATTCTAAATAATTGATGGAAACACCCTGCTCTCAACAGGATGGAATGTAACTACCCACTCCGAAAATGTATACTGTACATAATGACTCTCTTTCAAAGCACACATTATTAAAAGGAGTTCCTTTGCTTTCCAGTGGGGAACCTGACAGATGCTACCTCAATCAGATAATCAATGTTAACACGAACAATAAGAAACTCTGGCAAGAATTTCCAGTACAGTGTTGAATAACAACAGGGAAAGCAAGCACGTTCATCTGTGTTAGATTTGGGTTATTCATAAATACTGTTTATAGACATACTGTATAGCACAGGGAACTCTACTCAATATACAGTAATAACCTATATGAGAAAAATCTGAAAAGAAACGAATATATGTATAACTGAAACTAACACAAAATTTGTTTTTTTTAAACGCAAATACTTCAATAATCTTTTTTAATATCGTTTATTCTGTTGAAGGATTTTTCTTCTATTCTTACTTTCCTGAGACCTTTTATCATTAAAGGTATGTTGCATTTTGTCAAATGTTTTTTCTACATCAGTTGAGATAATCATGTGGACTTTCTGCCTTATTCTATTAACTGTGTTTTCTTAATTATATTGAACAACACTTACATTCCTGGGATAAATTCCATTTGGTCATGGTGTATAATCATTTTGATGTGCTCTTGGATTCAATTTGCTAATATTTTTTTTCAGGATTTTTACCTCAATATTCATAAAGAATATGGAACTGTAGACTTCTTTCCTTGTGATGTCTTCTGGCTTTGCAATCAGAGTTATGCTAGCCTCATAGAATGAGTTGAGAAATGTTCTTTCCTCCTCAATTTTTTTTTTGGAGGAGTCAGAGAAAGATTGGTATTAATCCTTTAAATGTTTGTTAGAATGTAGTAGTGAAACCATCCAGTACAAGACTTTTCTTTCTTGTGAGGTTTATGGATACTGATTCAATCTTTTTAGCTTTATATATATATATATATGATAAGATTTGTTATTTCTTCTTGAGTCAGCTTAATTTGTGTGTCTTAAGAAATTGTCCATTTCTTCTAGACTATCTAATTTGCTGGCATATAGTTATTCATAGCATACTCTTACAATCTTTTTATCTCCGTCAGGTCAGTAGTAATGTTATCAGTTTCAGTTCTTATTTTGGTTATTTGTGTCTTCTGTATTTCAAAATATTTATTTCAGATAGTTTCTGCCAGTATTATTGTTGTCCAGGTGGAGTCAAAGGTTCCCAGTGCTTCCTACTTCATCATCTTCTATGACATTTACCTCAAAGGGAAATTCCTATCACTAAGCACACACACACATATATGTATTTTAAAGTCTCAAATCAATGGCCTCTGCTTGCACATGAAGAACTAGAAACAGAAGAGCAAATTAAATGCACAACAGGGAAATCAAAAGAATTAATAAAGATCGAAGCCAAAGACAGCAAAATAGAACATTACCCCAAACTGACGACACTAAAAGCTGGTTCTTCGATAGTGTTGGCTGAAATAAAAACACATGTGAGAGCTATGAATTTCAGTTTTATTTGGGAATTTACTGAGGACTACATCCCAGGAAAGCTTTCTCAGATGACTCTAAGAAACTTCTCTGAAGAGATAAGGGGGAGGCCAGCATATATGTGATTTTGGTCGGAGGGCACATGCAACCAAGGACACATCTCAGTAGAAAGTTGCCACTAGTTGCAAGGAACAGATGTCTTAATTAATGCTTTTAGTGCTTTCGTAAGTATGAGACAATGCAATAAATTTGATTTATAAGTTTTTATTCTGAAAATTAACTATCTGAAGGTTTGTTCTATAAGTTTTCCCAGAGTATACTATGCTTCATTCCTCATTTCTGCCCTGAAATCCTTTCAGAATATGTTAAAGGTCAACAACAATAGTGGCTGGTGATTTAATTCTTGTAGAACTAGAGATGGCATTTTTTAGTTTTCAGTGTCCCCTCATGATCATAGGGCACTATGGTTCCCAGATGGCACTAGTGGTAAGGAATCCGCCTGCCAAGACAGGAGATGCAAGTTCAATCCCTGGTTAGAGAAGATCCCCTTGAGAAGGGCATGGCAACCCTTCTCCACTTCTCTCCACTCCAGTATTCTTGCCTGAAGAATCCCATGGACAGAGGAGCCTGGTGAGCTACAGTCCATAGGGTCACAAAGAGTCAGACACGACTGTGATCATGATAATAAACTGACCGTGGTTTGAGTGGCATTTCATGACTATTTGGTCCCATAGTCCTACAAATGCTCACTCCTAGGTCAGACCAGGATTTCACTGACAAGCCATTCAATGTGCTATTACTGGACTAGGCCCTGTTAACAGTCAAAAGTCTCTGGACCACCTGTCTAACTAGTCTGTGATGGTCCAGGAAAAAATTTTCTCTTCTTGCTTCTTCACATATCTAGAGGTACACTATTAACATTGATATCATATAGGATCTTCCCAACCCAGGGATTGAACCCAGGTATCCCACATTGCAGGTGGATTCTTTACCAGCTGAGTCATATGGGAAACCCAAGAATAATGGTGTGGGAAGCCTACCCCTTCTCCAGCGGATCTTCCCAACCCAGGAATCAAATCGGGGTCTCCTGCATTGTGGGTGGATTCTTTACCAACTTAACTATCAGGGAAATCATGTAAAACTATACACTTGGTCAATTATTTCAAGTCACCTAATCTTCATTTTGTCATAGGCTCAGTCACACATTTTGGTAATACAAGGAAGAACAACCTTGCAAAATGGGCAGAATACAAGTAATATACCAAGTAGGATTAGTAAGATCATACGTAAGAATTTAAAGTAAGAGCTTCCATTAGGTGCAGCACCATATATCTCCAGGTCATCTTACTAAGTCTTTTCCATACCAATTTCTATCTTTAAGGGAAATGATATACTGGCATTGTTCATAAGGCACTCAGCTCAATTTCCTAGTGTTATTAGGCTGATTATCCTTAATATGTTTTAATTGTTCCCAATATAATGGGGAGGCCTTAAATTTAAACCATCATGACCCAGCATCATCCATATAAATCCATAACTGAGGAAGTCTTTCACTAAAAGTTAGCTCATTACTCTAATTGAGCTTGAGTAACTTGAAAAGAAAATTCAAATTTATGGCCATGGGTAGAGCAAGAATGCCTGATTGGCCAAGTGGGAGAGTCCCATCTAGTATTATCAACAGTGGCCCAAAGGCAACTATAACTTCTTTCTTCTAGAATTAATTTCCTAAGGGCTATCCAGTTAGAACCTTAGAGAGGAGAAAGCCACTGAAATAACTGAGACGTGGACTGCATATAGGTAGTTAACCACAAATTCAAACTGAATGACTTTTAAAACTCTGCATTAGATTGTATTTATGATATAAAAAATAATTGATTCATATGCAAAAGTCCAAGAAATTAAGAAAACACTATAAATAATCACACAGGTCAGGTCCAGCATCTCGGTGTAGCTGTCTGCTTCTGAGGACATCTTGATCTGGTGTGGGTGTGGTTTTCTCCTCAGTTTGACTATCATTTTAAGGTGACTTTGAAATCAGCAGTCCGTCTGTAAAGCAGTCCAGTGGAGGGGCCTTTTCTAAGTGGGAAACATGAATCTAAGAGTCAAATCCTTTCAGTTTCACTTTTCATGAGCTAGTTAGGATGAGCTAGGAAAGACCTGATAAAGGTCTTTCTATCTAGGCTGGAGGCAGTTCTTTAAATTATGTTCTTTTCAGTATACATAATCTCCTGGTTGCAGGTGGTGGAGTATCTGATCTTCATCCAAAGATAGATTGCTCTGATAAGCTTCAGAAACAAGCTTAGAGCGTTCTTTTAATAATTCAATTAAAATTTACAATAATGTAACATAGCAACAAGGAGCTATCTGGGAAGTGAGTTTCAGGCAGTAAATATCAACCTCAAAGATAATTAATTATAATAGAACTTAATATCCATCAAAATATAATTTTTCTCTCTAAAATTGCCCTCATTTCTATCAAATATAGTTAAATTATAACTAATTTGTTTGAAGAATCAGCCTGGCTTCAATAAACCTGGTCTGATTACTTAATAAGTGTAATTGATCATACAGGCCTTTTTAATTGATTTTGCTGGAAATTTTTGTAAGGAATCTCAGAGTAAATTTTTAAAATGTTTCTTAAAGGCCCAGAAAGCCATACCAAGGTTTACCACAGATTCTGCCCACGATATCAGAAATTTGAGTGAATTTCTCTCCTCTCGAGCTCCCCAATATAACTTGAGATTTCTACACCTGTCAGGTGGTAATCTTTCTTATTCATCTGATAAGACTTCTGGTAACCTAAGTTTTCAATTTCTGGTGGGATCAAGTAGAAAAGATAAATGCTTAAATGTTTCAATTCTGCTTGCAAAGATATAATTTACCAGCTTGCTATAGACACCATTAGATTAAGGGGAAAGATTTTCTTCTATCTGGAGAATATAGATTAAAAGACAATAATAGTTCAGACCAAAAAACAACTTAAAATTATAACTGTATTTACTAGCTCACTCATTTCTATGTAACTAATTTTTTTGTTAACAATTTTATGAAACCATCAGATTTTCCATTAATATTCCCAGTTTCTGATCCAGGTCAACAGTATGATCTAAACGAAGACATATGGATGGCTAACAAACACATGAGAAGATGCTCAACATCACTCATTATCAGAGAAATGCAAATCAAGACCACAATGAGGTAGCATTTCACACCAGTCAGAATGGCTGCGATCCAAAAGTCTACAAGCAATAAATGCTGGAGAGGGTGTGGAGAAAAGGGAACCCTCTTACACTGTTGGTGGGATTGCAAACTAGTACAGCCACTATGGAAAACAGTGTGGAGATTCCTTTAAAAATTGCAAATAGAACTGCCTTATGACCCAGCAATCCCACTGCTGGGCATACACANCATTTTGCAAACATTCCCCAGCTTTGTGACTTAAAGAAATGTTTAATGTGTCATTTTTAAAGACATGCTATTAACTAAGCTGAAATATTCTCAACACACTTCATTATGTACAAAAGCTCCAAAACTGTTCTGAATAAAAATGACTTGCTAAGATTTAGTAATACATTATATTATATTTACATATTTCTTTAATAGATTTACATATAACTATCAAATAATTGTTCTGACTACCCTTAGAATTTAAAAATTTATTTGTCTTTAAAAAAAAACTGTACTTGTTTAAAAAAAAAGATGCTTCCATAAAACTTCGTGAAAATAAAGCATTTTTGTAAAGGCATCAGAATGACACGGTAACTTACCTATGAATGACAAGACTTAAAGGGCATGGTAAAAGGCCTGATCACAATGCAACTGACAAAGAAACTTGATTACTGCTGTGACACAACATTTTAAAATAATAACTACAGTTACAATTGATTTTACTAGGACATACCAAATATTTACAAATTCCAGAAAATTTCTAGAACACTTATATTAGTAACATTTACCTATACAATATACCTAGGAAGTTTTATCACTTATTTGACAATGCTTCCCACACAATTTAACGTGGACTATTTCCAGGAAGGGCTTCCCTCGTGGCGCTAGTGATAAAGAACCTGCCTGCCAGTACAGGAGACATGAGACGCAGGTTAGATCCCTAGGTTGGGAAGATCCCTTGTAAAAGAAAATAGCAACCCACTCCAGTATTCTTGCTTGTAGAATTCTATGGACAAAGGAGCCTTGTTGGCTACAGTCCATGGGGTTGCAAAAGATTTGGAAATGACTTAGGAACTGAACAGCAACATCCCTCAAAGGACTTGCACCTAGAATATAAATACGTATTCTTAAAACTTTTCCAACTCAATAATAAAAGAATCATCCAATAAAGTAATGGGCAAAGAATTTAAATAGACACTTCATCAAAGAAGATATATGGAAGACAAATGATCACATGAAAACATGCCCAATGCAATTAGTGATTAGGGAAATGCAAGACGCTTACTCCTTGGAAGAAAAGTTATGATCAGCCTAGATAGCATATTCAAAAGCAGAGACATTACTTTGCCAACTAAGGTCCATCTAGTCAAGGCTATGGTTTTTCCAGTACTCATGTATGGATGTGAGAGTTGGACTGTGAAGAAGGCTGAGCGCCGAAGAATTGATGGTGTTGGAGAAGACTCTTGAGAGTCCCTTGGACTGCAAGGAGATCCAACCAGTCCATTCTGAAGGAGATCAGCCCTGGGATTTCTTTGGAAGGAATGA
>SJYV01016343.1:471545-634692 GCA_006410875.1 Neotragus pygmaeus | reverse complement strand
CCTTCAGAATGGACTGTTTGGATCTCCTTGCAGTCCAAGGGACTCTCAAGAGTCTTCTCCAACACCACAGTTCAAAAGCATCAATTCTTCAGTGCTCAGCTTCAGTCATGTACAATTCTTTGCAACTTCCATGGACTATAGCCCACCAGGCTCCTCTGTCCATGGGATTCTCCAGACAAAAGTACTGGAGTGAGTTACCATGACCTCCTCCAGGGGATCTTCCAGGCCCAGGTTTTGAACCCCCATCTCCTAGGCCTCCTGCATCGGCAGGTAGGTTCTTTACCACTAGCATCACCTGGGAAGCCCCGACCCAGAGTAGACATATAGTCATACATGTTGGGTGGATGGACAAACAGATGGATCAGTTTTAACTGCAAATCTTTTTCCTCTTGTGGTGTCAGGAAACCACAAGAGGTTTCCACCTCAGGAAGTTCCCAGACATTTCATACTCTTTAAGCAGAGAGAGCTGGAATCAAGACTGCTGGGAGAAATATCAATAACCTCAGATATGCAGATGACACCACTATTATGACAGAAAGCAAAGAGAAATTAAAGAGCCTCTTGATGGAAGTGAAAGAGGAGAGTGAAAAAGTCAACTTAAAACTCAACATTCAACTAACGTAGATGATGGCATCTGGTCCCATCACTTCATGGCAAATAGATGGAGAAACAATGGAAACAGTGACAGACTNAAGCTGAGCAATGAAGAACTGATGCTTTTGAACTGTGGTGTTGGAGAAGACTCTTGAGAGTCCCTTGGACTGCAAGGAGGTCCAACCAGTCCATCCTAAAGGAGATCAGTCCTGAGTGTTCATTGGAAGGACTGATGCTAAAGCTGAAACTCCAATACTTTGGCCACCTCATGCAGAGATGACTCATTGGAAAAGACCCTGATGCTGGGACAGATTGAGGGCAAGAGGAGAAGGGGATGACAGAGGATGAGATGGCTGGATGGCATCACTGACTCAATGCACATGAGTTTGGGTGAATTCCGGGAGTCGGTGATGGATAGGGAAGCCTGGCATACTGCAATTCATGGGGTCACAAAGAGTCAGACATGACTAAGCGACTGAACTAAACTGAACTGAACTGAAGGGTTTCAAAGGGTAAACATTACTTTGGCTGAGTGCTGAAGAATTTAATGCTTTTGAACTATGGCGTTAGAGAAGATTCTTGAGAGTCCCTTGGATTGCAAGGAGATCAAACCTGTCAATCCTAAAGGAAATCAATCCCGAATATTCATTGGAAGGACTGATGCTGAAGCTGAAGTTCCAATACTTTGGCCACTTGATGTAAAGAGCTGACTCATTGGAAAAGAGCCTGATGCTGGGAAAGATTGAAGGCTAGAGAAGGGGTTGACAGAGGATGAGACAGATGGATGGCATTACCGACTCACGGGACATGAGTATGAGCAAGCTCTAGCAGATGGTGAAGGACAGGGAAGCCTGGCATGCTGTAATCATGGAGTTGCAAAGAGTCTGATATGACCTAATGACTGAACAACAACAAAGGGTTTCAATGGATAAAGTAGACATTACACAAGAACAGACAGGTAGGGTAAGCAGTGAGAAATCCTGATAAAAAGTTTGGTATACTCATGCAATGAAATACAATGCAACTATCAAAATGAGTCAACTGTTGATCTTACAACATGCAGAATCTCAAAATAACTATTCTGAGTGAAAGGAGATAGACAAAAAGGGAATATATAATCTATAATTCCATTTATATAAAACTCTAGAAAATACAAACTGATGCTGTCCCTCACTTGGTATCTGAGAGAGATTGGTTCCAGGACTCACAACAGATATCAAAATCTATTGATGTTCATTTTCTATACTTGGCCCTAAGCAGCTGCAGATTTCACAGACCAATTATATATGTATCTAAAAAAGTCTGACTATAATTGAACCCATTGGCCCACACAGGTCAAACCATATTGTTAAAAGTCAGCTGGGTATCCTGTTTTATTCATTCTTCATCTTCCTGTTTGCCATTGACACTCTGTTGTTTGAAGCCTTCACCATCTTTGTGCTTTTAGCATTATCATAGTGACAAAACATTTAACACACTCCGTGGAAGTGGGCTTTTTTCCCTCATGAGAACTAACTTCCAAGTAAAGTCAAAATTTTTAATTTTTAATTCTCTTCAATCAGTTAAAAAGTAATATATTTATTGAATTTATTGTATGGGAATGCAAAATGATAGAGCCACTTTGAAAGACAGTTTGGCGATTTTTTACCATAAGTTACAGTCATCGGGCTCCTAGGTCTTCACCAAGCTGATCTGAAAACTTTATGTTCACACAAACCTGCAAGTGAATGTTGATAGCAACTTTATTCATAATTGCCAAAAAATGTAAACAAACAACCAAGATTTCCTTCAGTAAATGAGAAGTTAAACAAACCCTGCTAAATCCACACAACGGAATACTTGAGAAATAATCAAGCTGTAGAAAACATAGAGAAATCTCAAATAGATACTGCCAAGTATAATAAGAGTTGACTCATCGAAAAAGACTCTGATGCTGGGAGGGATTTAGGGCAGGAGGAGAAGGGGACGACAGAGGATGAGATGGCTGGATGGCATCACGGACTCGATGGACGTGAGTCTGAGTGAACTCTGGGAGTTGGTGATGGACAGGGAAGCCTGGCGTGCTGTGATTCATGGGGTCACAAACAGTCAGACACGACTTAGTGACTGAACTGAACTGAAGTATAATAAGCTAGTGTGTTAATACCCAATTATTTGATAATCTGGAAAAGGTAAAACTATGGAGATGGTAAATATACCAGTGTTTGGTAAATGGTAAATATACCAGATGGTAAATTTACCATTTGGAGAAGGTAAATTTACCAGATGTACATATACCAGGATACAGAGGGAAGAAGACAGAGTTGAATGGCAAAGCACAGGGAATTTTTTTAGGGTGGTGAAATTTTTCTGTGCTATATTTTAATGGGGAATACACGATATCATGCATTTGTGAAAACTCATAGAACTTTAAATACTGGTGGACATTGATGCAAACTTGAAAAATCATTTAGGAGTTTTGGGGATACCAGAACAGAACACATAAGATGATGAAAACAACATAACTGTATTACAAACATTTGAAACAATTTCAGTGAAGGGGATGGGGTAAAAGATGTTGACACTATAGATTCTGAAGATTCAGCCCTAAGATCAAAAGCAAAAGAAACTGTATATAAGCACTGTACCTGAGTTGATAAACTTGTTTCATGGGGTGCAGATTAACCATTTTGATACAACTCTAAATGTATACTAGAACTGAACAATTAAATTAATGGAGACAGACAGTGGGAACCAGGTTCTCACTGTTGGAGTGGGAAGTTACAGATGATCAAGGGGAGGAAACTAGAATGATCCACCTGGAAATAGATTAGAGTTGGAAAAATCAGTGTGAATTTACCTAGCTTAATATGGATACAAATGTTTATGTTCATGGATATGTGTAACAGGTTAGTATATACACATATATTTTCTTGCTTTGTCAGCTGACACCTTTTTATTGAAGTATAGTTGCTTTACAGTGCTGTGTTAGTTTCTGCTGTAAAAAGAACTGAATTGGCCCCATGTATATGTAGTGTTCAGCTACGTGTATATGTAGATAGCTGAATTTCCTTCCCACCCCCACCCCCATCTCGCCCCTCTAGGTCATCACAGAGCACCAAGCAGAGCTCCCTCTGCTAAACAGCAAGTTCCTCTAGTATCTGCTTTGCCCATGGTAGTGTATGAATGTCAATCCCAATCTCCCAACTCATCTCACCCTAACCCTAACCCCCCTGGGTCCACATGTCTGTTCTGTGTGTCCACACTCCTAATTCCTACCCAGGAAGTAGGTTCATCTGTGCTGTTTTTCTAGATTCCACATATATTCGTCTTAGAAGCAGCAACACCTCAGTAGCAATGAACACACCTAGCACCCAGACTCTTTCTTTTCATGGCACTTTCTTACTTCCCTCTGACTTTCTATTTCTTTCTCCTAAGGCACACCTTCTTGTTTTGGATAAGAAAATGGGGTTCCTCAAAAGGTGAGTTTTGTAAAGTCATACAGCCAATTAATATTAAGGTCAGTCCTGGAACGCCTTGTGTTACTCCACTGATATTCATAATTCCCAAACTATGAGGGTCATATTTATTGCTTTGTAAAAACAGGAGAGCTGTGAACTAGCTCTTCCCCTTAAACATTCCCCAACACCCTACTAAGGGCTAGGAAGCAGCACTGGAGATTAAGTTTCCCCAGTTCCTTTCTGTATTCATTTTAACAAAAATTGATCACGAGGTTTTCTTTGATAGCTGTTGCACTTTCTTATGAACATAAAAGAAGAACTGAATGGATTTGAGTTTGTTAACATTAAGCTCTTTAAACTGAACAAATAGAATAGAGGAGGTTTCAACTTGGCCCCAAATCAGAGAAATTGATTGACTGATGCCCTTATCTACTTTTTTTGTATGTCATTATATAACACGGGAAAAATCATCTCAAATTTTCCTGGCCCTCACCCTTCCTGCTTCTCTTTGCTTTCTTTATAGTTAAGTTAAGACACTCAAAAAAATTGGCTCTTAAAATTGTCTTTAGAAAATGAGCCTGGTTGTGAAGTGGGTAACTTTCCTTCCTGCTTTCTCTGTAGATTTCCAGATGTTAAAACCAAATTTCATGCAAATAGACACTGTCTTAATCATTCTCTTTTGTTTTGCTTGATTGAAAGTAGTTACAATAATTCACAGTGATCCATAAATCACCATTTTCCAATGACACCACCATCCTCTCTGTTTCACATACTCATAACGTAACCTGATAATGATGTTTATTTCCCCAAAGTCTTGCATCAGCTGGGGTCCTCTTTTACTCCATCTTATTCTCCACTCTTCTCTAGCACACTATCCAGTTCATCCAAGCTAAAAGCTTTCTCAGTCTTTTTCCCACTCCAACTCCATCACACTCACACACACACACATAACACACAGGTACACATACACACACCCTTATGTGTGTATCGTGTATCATGTTCACAATGGCATTCCCAGCCTAGACACCTCCAATATTCTGTGGATGAAATCCTATCCATCCTCCAGGTCTTGCAAGTATTTCATCTTTCCCCAAAACACTCCGTAATTTGCACAGTACTCAAAGAGAAAGATTAGTTCTATGTAACCTCTACTGCCAAAGAGTTAATCATTTTCATTGATCTCATCTCAAAATACTAGAGCATTTCATCTCACCAAAAGCTACTGAATATATATGCAATCTCTTGTGTATATTCTATACCTCAACAAGAGATTGTTATAAATTATAGGGACTTCCCTGGTGGTCTAGTGGCTGACAATGGTTATGCAGGGTGTGGGTTCAATCCCTGGTCAGGCAACTAAGATTCCAAATGCTGTACACTGCGGCCAAATCAAATAAACAAATAAAACAAACAGTTTTTTTAAAATAGTCCTAAGAAGGACTCTTCTTCTTTAAAATAAAAAAATAACATAAAATATCTTACACTTCCATAGTCTGTCTTCCTATCCTAGTTCAAAGGAGAGGAGTAGATAACAGGGGAAAGAAGATGGGAACCTAAAAGCCCAGGTAAAAATCTCAATAGCCTTCAATTCTAGGCCTAAACCCTACAATAACAAGAACTCTGAGTGCATGCCAAGTCGCATCTTTTGGGTCGAATTCCTTGGGACCCTGCAAGGTTCCTCTGTTCATGGGATTCTCCAGGCGAGAACAGATGAGAACTCTGCTGCTGTTCAGTCACCACGTCATGTCCGACTCTCTGACCCCATGAACTGAAGCACGCCAGGCTTCCCCATCCTTCACCATCTCCCAGAGTTTGCCCAAACTCATGTACATTAAGTCAGTGATGCTATCTAACCATCTCATTCTCTACTGCTTTCTTCTCCTTTTGCCTTCAATCTTCCCCAGCATCAGAGTCTTTTCCAATGTGTCAGTTCTTCGAATCAGGTGACCCAAGTATTGGAGCTTCAGCTTCAGCATCAGTCGTTCCAGTGAATATTCAGGGTTTATCTCCCTTAAGATTGACTTAAAGGAGATTTCATCTCCTTGCTGTCCAAGGGACTCTCAAGAGTCTTCACCAGCACCACAATTCAAAAGCACAAATTCTTCAGTGCTCAGCCTTCTCAATGGTCCAACTCACATCTGTGCATGACTACTGGAAAAACTGTAGCTTTTACTCTACGGACCTCTGTTGGCAATGTGATGCCTACTTTCTAAGTCTCTTCAAATGAAAAGGCTGGGGCTGAAGTACAGATAAAGTCCCATGCATCATGTCTCTAAATATTTAAAATTTTAAGCAAGCTAACAAATTGTTAAATAAAATGTTCTTTCCTCTTATCTTGATGAATATATCCTCATAACAACAACAACAACAACAAAAAAAAACCCTCTGTATAAAGCTAGGACTTTAAATGACTGAAAATCAGAAAAATAACAACAATGATTGAATTACTGTCCTTGTGTGATATTCTATTGTTGGGCTAGCCATTAACAGTAAAAAAAAAATTATACATGATTCATAATTATTACTTATTTATTCCACAAATTTATTTTCCTTGCCTTCATATCAGTAAAATCACTGTTCTTCCAACTGAGATTTTTACATGTTTTAGACTCTCTTGACAGTAATGATACCAAAAAGTAAAATTCTAATATATTTTCAATAAAAGTATAAAGTAAATGTCAAAAGCTATTTTGCTCATGCGTGCATGCATGATAAGTCACTTCAGTCACATCTGACTCTGCAATCCCAAGGACTGTAGCCTGCCAAGCTCCTCTGTCAATGGGATTCTCCAGGCAAGAATACTGGAGTGGGTTGCCATGTCCTCCTTCACCGACTCAGGGATTGATTCTATGTCTCTTACATCTCCTGCATTGGCATCTTTATCATTAGCACCACCCAGGGATGTTTGACTCAGGGATCGAAACCCAGTCTGCCACAATGCAGGTGGATTCTTTATTGTCTGAGCCACCAGGGAAGCCCTTTTGTGTTCATAATGCACTTCAAAAGTTATTTCTTCTAAAGCATTCAAAATGGCCTATTAAAATTTAAAGACAACAAGAAGTAAAAGGACAAAAGAAAAAATAAATACAATTTAAAGACAAAAATTGAATTATTATAATTTAAAAATACCAAAGTTTAAATCAAACTGGTTTATGTAAACTAGGTTTTATTCATTTTTTGAAAGTATGATTGCTTCTAACGCTGACATATTTATAAAAGTAAACCTATTTCCAATTCAATGTCCATCCAGTTGCCAATGAATGATTGGTATCACATTTCACAATGTTACGTCTAGACCCACATATACACAAATTTCAGAGTATTTTTGTTTAAAATTGCAAAATGTTCTTCAGCTGCTATGAACAACTGTTGGCAAATATTATGCTAATCCTTGAATAACTCTGAAACCACAATTTAAACCTGAAGACGAGCAAGAAATGAATACTGGGTGCTATTGGAAAATGATACTTTATCAGGCAAAAATCTATTGAACTCATGCTAACTGAGAAAAGGATTTGACAAATTGTTTTTACATTTACGTAAATGCTCCCATCACTCACATCCTCCTCATTCACCTAAGCCATCTCCTTCTCTAAATCCTGCGTGATACCGCCCAGCATTTGAAGACAATTCCCTTCAATCCTGAGACTTTGGGCAGGAGACATGAATTAATATTTCCCTGGAGTTAGTCATGAAAACAAATGTTTAAGTTACATCTCATGGCCAGTGCTGAACTCCAAAGCCCCAGGGACAAGGGCATTCATGTATTCTTCAGCACATCTGTTTTTATTTCTCTGCATCTCATACTCAAGACTAAGAGAGAGTATTTTATGATTGGTACCATCCACAAAATAAGAAATCCTAGGTCCATGATACAAGAACATTATACTGTAAAATGGAGAATATTCAAATATAAGAAAGAACTCTTGAAAAGTAAAAGCACAATAGCAAAAATAAAAAGAAAGAAAGAAAAGAAATTTTAATTCAGCAAAAATGTAAGGAAATAATCCCAAGAAGCAGAACAAACAGAAAAAGAGAGAGAAAATTGATGAGATAAGGAAAACAGAGGATCAATCCAGACATACAATGGCCAACTAGTAGGGGTTCTAGAAAGAGAAAGTAGGAAAAGAGCAGCAATTATACAATAATAACAAATAATCAAAAAGAGTCAGACAGGACTGAGTGACTGAACAACAACAACAACTGTAACAATAATAAATTTCCAGGACTGAAAATATTCATCATGTCACTTTTCTGAATACCAGGAATAAAAACCTAAAATTATGTGGAGAGTATAAAATGGGTTCATTTACAAGACATGTATCAACATCATTAAAATTCTTATTAGCAACACTAGTAGCTAGAAAACAGTGTAGCAGTACCATCAAAATGGGAGAGAAAATTAGAATTAAGTATCCAGCCAATGGGCTTCCCTGGTGACTCAGTGGTAAAGAATCCATTTGCTAAGCCAGGAGACTTGGGTTCAATACCTGGGTCAGGAAGATCCCCTGGAGAAGGAAATGGCAACCCACTCCAGTATTCCTGCCTGGGAAATCCCACTGACAGAGAAGGGTGGCAGGCTACAGTCCATAGTATTGCAGAGTCGGACACAACTTAACAACTAAACAACAGCAATTCAACCAAACTATCAATCAAGTATGTGGGTAAAATAAAGATATTTTTTGTTTTCAGTATGCCCCCAAAATTGTCTTCCTAGGTACCTTTCTTGGGAAACTACTGGGTGATTCACTACCTCACAGAAAAGACTTAAGCAAGAAAGGAAAAGGTGGGATCTCAGTAACAGGGCTTTAACATAAGAGAGATGAAGGACCCCACAAAATAGTAATGAAGAGTGGCCCCGGATGGCAATTCTTCAGGAGGCCAGAGAGGAACCAGCTGGACTGGAACAGGGTAGAGAAGTTCCCTGGAGGATGCTGTCAAGAAAAAATTAAAATAACAGAAAACCTGGAATATTCAGAGAAGCTTCTCTGACATGTTTCAGAGGAAAGTTGGAGAGATTAACGATTGGAACAAATAAAACTTTGTGAATAAAAGAGTGACAATAATTAATCAGAGAAAAAATTCATTTTTATGAAAAGGAAGAAAAGGTATCCTGGCATAGTTGAAGCTCAGCTGTGAATACTAGTTACACAGCGATAATAATGTAACCACTGGGGAATGATTTAACCAAAACTTTTAAGAAAACAATATTAGAGAAAAGAGGGAGTGATGGGGGAAGAAACATGTGTGTGCATGTACAAGTGTGTGTGTGTCTGTGTGTGTGTGTGTAAAGTCAATATGTCATTGATAAAACAAGCCAGAACTGGTGGTCCACTGGTTAAGACTTGGCACTTCCGCTGCAGGGGCACGGGTTCTGTCTCTGTCTCTGGTCAGGGAAGCTCCATAGGCCTCAAAGTGCAGCCCGCCCCCGACCAAAAAAAAAGCATCACCTCAAGAATATGATAATAAGAACACAAATTTGGCAAAGAACTGTTGTTTTCATTACATGTCTAATATTATTTATTGACTTTTAAACTATGTACATGATTTACTTTGATAAAATTCGATTAAAAATTAAGTTGCATGGAAGGGAGTGCATGGGATGAGACTGTAACAGACTGTGAAGAAATTCTGGAAAAGTGAGAGAATGAGATAACCAGGGGTGAAGAATAAGATTGCTCCTCAGCATTAAGTCCACTTTAGATTCAAGGTCATGGTTTTAAAGTGAGACTACCAGGTGTAATTATATGTTTTCCTCCATCTACATTTCTTTAGATATTTACTTATTTTCACTGTGCCTGTGGCACGTGGGATTTTTGATCTTTGTTGTGGCATGTCAGGAAGATCCCCTGGAGGAGAAAATGGCAACCCACTCCAGTATTTTTACTTGGAAAATCCCACAGAGAGAAGAGCCTGGTGGGCTACAGTGTATGAGGTTAAAACTATCTCAGCTTCATATAACATATTCCTGGACTTCCCTGGAAGTCCAGTGGTTAAAACGCCACACTCTCAATGCAGGAGGCATGGGTTCGATTCCTGCGCAGGGAACTATTATCCCACATGGTGCAGCCAAAAAATAATAATTCATTCCTACTGCCTATCCCAGGCCTACAGGTGGGTCAGGACACTCAGCACATGAGTCTTGGCAACAGTGAGTACAAAACCTGTCCCAGACATTTTTTCTTCCCATTCTCACTAAACAAGGGAGATGTGTTGAAAATTTTAACTAAAAGATATATACCATTCCACTGGATTCTAATCCTGTGGTAGCATCTTTTCTTCTGGAGATAAAAATGAATAACCCAAGACTCTTGCTCCTGGGATATGCATTCATGTTCTATGTCTCCTGCTCCATTGCTTTTCATCAAACAAAGTCTATCAATTATCTTGCATGTGCCTGGTACAGAGCTAGGAAGTGTTGCAAAAATAAACAGGACATAGTCAAGCTTTCTACAATTCTTTACTACTTAAAGATTACAAATGAGTTTTAGTACAGATTTCCTCTGCTTCTGCAATTGAAGACTTTGTCTACTAAAAAAAATAATTTTTTGCTCAATACCCTAATTTGATTGAAGAAAAAATGAAATCCAATTAAAACTTTACTGTCAATTATCTCAAAATCCTTCTCCAATTTTGCTATTAGCTAAGGAATTTATACAGCCTAAAAATAAAGTTTAAACAATTATTTAATGTTGCACTTACCATTTCAAGGGTATTTTAAATTATTTTTCCCAAAGAAAAAAATAATTGGATTTAAACAATTAATAGGCTCTTTTTTAATCTTCCACTGATTTTTAAATTTTTCATCCATCCTATTTCCTCAGCTAGGAGAGGGACTATTTCTAATCTTTCCTTATGCCATTTACAACTTCCAACATCACAGCATATCCACACAATGGCCTTAATAAATGTGTGTCTGGAGATTCGGGGAAGGTGGGTAGCTTTGTTTTGTTTTGTTTACAGTAATACACTCTTTAAGTATGGGCTTCCCTGGTGGCTCAGACAGTAAAGAATCTGCCTGCAATGCGGGAGACCTGGGTTTGATCCCTGGGTTCGAAGGGCATGGCAACCCACTCCAGCATTCTTGCCTGGAGAATCCCATGGAAGGAGGAGCCTGTCGGCCTACAGTCCATGGGGTCGCAAAGAGTCGGACATGACTGAGCAACTAAGCACACACTCTTTAAGAAAGATATGGAGAACATCTGTTGTCTTTAAACACTTTATGCATTTTCTTGTAACTACACTATATTTATGTAAGAGAATATCCTTTCTTTTTTTTTTTTTAGAAAATGCATACAAGTATTTAGGTGGGAAAAGGCACAATGTTTCTAATTTACTTTCAAAAGTATCAGGGGAAAAAACAGAAAAAGAAAGATGGAAAGACAGGGGGAGAGAGGCAGACATGATAGAGCAAAATAGAAAATGGGGGAAACTGTCGACAGTGAATGAATCAGTAAGGAAAGGCGGATATTCTTGCAAATTTACTAGAACTTTGATATTATATTAAAAGTGTCCCTATAAAACAATATCTAGAAGGAAGTGTACCCGAGAGTGAAAAGGCCTGTCTCGCTACGCTCTAGAAAGCAAGAGGAAAATTATTTTGAGCACTGCATTACGATGATGGATGAGGTGGTGAACACTCCATGGTTTCAGCAGAGAAAGAGGCCCAACAGTAAATGAATTTTCACTTTTGCTCATCTCGGTTTGGCTCTCAGACAATTCATCAGTCCGATTTTAAGAAGCTCTGAGAAAATCTTAGAGCACATGTCTGAGCTGTCTCTAGGACTGCTTCTGGAAGCCCCGCCCTGGGACAAGTCCAACCTAGACACTGTCCTATGGAAAAGGAAGTCAGAGGAACAATGAGCTATAATTACTAGGCAGACTAGACGGCTCAGAGGCTGGGAAATAGCTGATATCTCTGGGCTTCTGAATTTTTAAGTCAAGGATAGCTCCCTCATGCTAGATCAGCCCCTGAAGTCTCAAATACTGCCTTTTCTCCCTCACGTAAGTCATGACCAAATGCCAAAATGCATCAGCTGATGGACTCTAGCTCCTGTGTATTGATGGGAACTTACAATGCAAAGACCAGCCTCAAGGCACACTTTGCAAAGCGTCCTGGCATTCTGGCTCCCTGCTGATGCAAACTGCTCAGCTCATCTGCAGTGACCTGTGAAACCCAGGGTAGGCTTACTGTAAACCAGGCAAAGAATTAAGTCAAGAAGCTTCAAGGCAATAAACAGATGCTCAGGGAAAGCAGAGGACTGCTGAGGCCTGAGCACAATTGAGGTCTGAGTCAAAAGTCAAGAAGTCATTCACATGCCAAGGGCCATTTCCTCCACCGCACCCCCACCCCGCTATGCTGGAAGTCAATTCTCCACAGTCCGTGGTGAGTCAGGCGTGAGTACTTTGATTACCGCTCGGCTGATGTCATTCAAGAAAGCAGGGGGTCACCCACTGCATCAGAGGAAGAGACATTTCACTAAGACAGGTCCACCCTTTAGCCCTCTGGGGAGCCTGACATTTCCAGGACACAGAAAACAAACTTCCTCTTCAGAGGGAATATGCTTTCAGTGTGGGGGAAAAAGAGAGAGAAAGAACCCAGAGAGGGTCAAGACGTGCTCACCCTTGGCTGAACGCCTACAATCAGGGAAATTTCTGTCCTTTCAGAAAAGGTGAAAGCATCAAATGTCCTCTGGTTCAAAGGCAGATCCAAGTTACTGCACGTAGGCAGAGAAAACTGAGTCTTGACTCAACAGGACTAGCTGTGCCAAGTAACCTCCTAACTCTCTGTCCACGGAACCCTTTGTTCTCACAGAAGTTAACACTTCGTACATATAATGAGTATGTGTTGAGAAGCTCCCAATGTTTGGCACCAAACTCATCCTTAGTGGTGGGGAGAGAGGCCTCAGAAACAATAGAGCCAGCAGGAGAAGCCATGTTGTTTAACAGCTAACCTTGAGTGTTATGTTTCTGCCACACCATTTATATGGATTATCTTATTTGAACCTTAACAATTGTGTGAAGTTGGTACTGCTATTTTCTCCACCCTATAAATGAGAGAACTGAGACACTGAATGACTGAGTAGTTGTTTCAAAATCACAAAGCATATGAACAGAGGTTTGAACCCAGACAGTCTATACCAGCACTGTCCAATAGAAATTTCTGCAATGTTTGAATGCGTTCCAGGATCCAATATGATAGCAACAAACCATATGTGAGATGTACTTGGTGCACCTGGATGACTAAATTTTAAATTTTTGTTTCATTTTAATTCACCTAAATTTCAATAGCCATCTGTTGCTAGCGTCTACCAAACCAGACAATGAAGATCAGAACCAATGTAATTAACCATGTGCTAAATCACAATATTTAGGATTGACCTTCACCTTCTTTTAAGTCATGGGAAGCCAAATTACAACAAACATCAATGTCATCCTTGCAGGGGAAGACGGTCGTCATGTGCCTATATGGGAGAAGCGCAAGGTTTGCAGTTGCCAGGAAGAGAATGAGGCATGCCCTGTGCTGTCATTCAGGCACTAAACATATGTGTCTTTGGACACGATAAAGGCAAGTGTCTCACCTCCCTAGCTATCTCCACCTGTCATCACTGTCTCCATTTAGCCACCAACAGCCTTCTTACAAGTTTGACTTCTGGTCCTGTAGATGGGTCAGCTGCTCCCGGGAGAAAGGACCACCGGATGCTCCTCTTTGTGATAGTATTGTGTTTAACACTAAGGAAGACGCCAGAAAAAAGACCTGCCCTGGACACTTGGCCTGTATGAGCTCTCGCTCCAGAAGGCAGGCTTATAAGCCTGACTGAGCTCACCAAAGCATATACAATGAAAGACTGTGTAAATGTACCAAAGCACATCTTATGTGCTCAGCCACAACCACATATGACTTGTGGCTACCATGGTGGTTAGTGGAACAGAGAATGGATTTCAGAGGGGGTATAAAATAGGATACTAAATTTGGGCTGGATGAACAAAGATGGTATTTTACAGAAAGAAGACTTGAGCTAATATAAACAACAACAAAAAGTGGGTAAACTTGAAAAGTCCAAAAGGAGGGCAAATGACATTTGATGTGGGGCCTGATCACAGAGACCAAGTGAGTCAGTGCTGGTGTGGTGAGGGGCTCTGAGAAATCAGCTTAAAGTGTGAGATAACTTGGCAAGATGAGGTGGTGGTCAACTTTTTGACTAATCCCTCCTCACCTCAACATTGGGAGCTCTGTTAAAAAGATTTTGTATCTCAGAAGAGAACCTAAGAGATGATTTAAGATGGCAGTTGGCACCCACCTGCAGAACTCATTTAAATATAGAGATTTCAAGCACCACCCTTAGGGATTCCCTGGAACTAGGGTGAGGACCAGGGGGCCAGTTTTCTTTGGTTTTAATTTAACCAATGACTGAGATCATTCAAATGCTTTTGAGCCCTCGTGGATATCTGCAACCAGAGATTTCAGCCAGTCCCTGCTCCAAGCAAGAACCTACTCAATGGAGAATTCCCCGAGACTCACTGATTCACTGGTTAGGGCTCCAAGCTTTCACTGCAGGGGGCACAATTTCATCCCTGGTTGGAGAACTAAAATCCCATATGCCCTGGGGCACAGCAAAAAAAAGAAAGAAAAACATTATTTTGAAATATAACTTTTTTAAAAAAGACCCTACTCAAAGGCCAGAGGTAAAGGAGAATGTACCCCATTTTCAAAGCTGTCCAGGCAGCACTATCCAGCCCCCCTGGGGAAGCCTTTCTGAGAGGTTATGAGCTTATCCCAGGAGGGGAATCATTGCGGAATGATAGAAAGGAGTATCTGGTTTAAAAAAAAAAAAGGAATTTCAATGAGCTGCATGGAGATTCAAGATTTCTTTGTAGGAAATTGAACACCGTTTCTTTGATCCTTCATTGTACGGTTGAGTATGCTGAGGTTTAGTGAGAAGAATGACTTATCTAAGCTCACACAGCCACATCAAGGCATAAACAGTAGATGAAGATAAGTGCCCAGCAAGCTTTGACTCTGCTCTGTGGCCTCTCATCTGCCCCACCCTGGACACAGAAGATCCTCATCTTCTGGCACCAAATTCATAGTGCCAATCAAAACAAAAGAGAAATTTTTCTTTGGGCCCTTTCATGCTATTTTCATTCTATCATTTTACTTGACAGCATTTCTTTATTAAAAAGCAGGCACTTTTATCTTTGGAGGACATGTCCTTTGTTATATCATCTCAGTATTTCCCAAAGGCTCAAGGAGATCCGGGGGAAGATAAACATCTGCCAAAAGACAAATATTATCATTCATTAAGGGGGAAAGAAAATGAAGTCCCTTAGTGCTTCCATTCTGTTCCCACAATGGAAGTAAGCTTTGTTTGTAGTCTGAATTTCTTCTTGCCAAACGCAGGGTCCTTTCTGGTCTCCCGGCCAAGCCAATACACTCTTTTGAAATAGTCACTAATTTGCATTAAAATGGAAGAAACAGTCATGTACATATTGCTTAACAAAACCCTCACCTTACCTCTGAAAAGTATAATTTTTTTAATTAAAGTATAGTTGATGTACAATATTATATGCTACAGGTGTACAATATAGTGTTTCAAAATTTTTAAAGGTTATACTCCATTTACAGTAATTATAAAATATTGGCTATATTCCTCATGTTGTACAATATATCCTTGCAACTTACTTTATACATTATAATTTATACCTGTTAATCCCTTTCGCCTACAAGTATAATTTTGGGAGAATTAGGCTCAAACAATTTGGTTTATTTACACAGTTGTTATTAGAACCCTTGATTTGTCAATTCCTATTGTAATAAACGCCCATGCCACACAAATGAAAACAAATAAATAAACAATCCTTATTTCTAACGGCACCTTTCATTCTCCAGCTCTGGTATATCTGTTGGAAATGGGTTACAAAAGCATCACTCCTCTTTCTGCTGTTGGTCAACACCATCTTGTCCACACCTAGCATGATGAGCATCTCTCAGAGGCCAAGCATCTTGGAAAGGTAGAAAATACAGATCCCAGCCTCTTCCAGGCATGATAACTGGATTTTCCACTCTTCTGGGAGTTGCCATGTGTTACTCCCCAGTAATGCCTTCAATCCCCACATGTACACCCACTTGAAACCACTTTATAGGGTGGAAAGAAACACAGAGTGTTGGGAATTTACAAGGCATCCATCTACCCTATCATTGCATAAACGAAAAGAATGGCAGGTCAAGAATTTTAAGTGATCTGTTAAAAGTCCCACTCCCATTTAATGGCAGATCAGAAACTAAGCACAAGTCTCCTGAGATTCTAGAAAGAGCTATGTATTCCCTATTATCACTTGGGAACACTGCATTAGGTTTTGGTCCTGACTTTGCAATTGATTTCCTAAGTTCCTGAGGTAGTCCCTGCTTCACTTTTTTGTCCAGAAGATCGGAATTAAAATGTCTATTTCAAAAAAATTAATAAATAAAATGTCTATTCCCCTCAACTCACAGAGATGCTATCAAAATCAAATGACACCGTGAAATTGAAAATGTTCTAGAATGTGGAAAGCACTATTTTCTCATTTTTATGACACTTTTCCCATTTCAGATATATCTTCTAACAACCTCCCCCAAAAGGTAGCCATTTTTCATATGTAGTTAGAAAATAACCTCTCAGAAAGAAACTGAGGCAGGAAGACACATGCAAAGCCCATCTCATAAACAGATTGTTTTTAATCGGATGAAAATGCCCAGGTTGTGACAATTTCTGACAAGTTGGGTCACAAGACAGAGGATATTGCTGGGGAGTGTAGGGAGGAATAACCCCACTTAGGTCATTAGTCACAACTGGGTTTTTCCTATTAAAAAATTTACCCTACATACAAGAGGAACTGAAAACCCATTCCTCCTTTTGGAGTGATTTCAAGTTTGTGATGGAACATGACAGAAGCAAAGGAAAATCTTCTTCAGGTCACAGTCTCCACTCCAGAAATTAAGACCCAGGGTATTTCTGATGTTGTTTTGTTTTTTTCCTTCCTTCTCATTCTTAGAAAATAACTAAAACCAAGAGTAAGGATTCCTAAGAGTCATTCTGATGGGCACGTTGGCCAGGGGAAGTGCTAAAAACTAGAGCACAGGCTGTCCCAAAAAACATGCAAGGCACACTGAACCGGCGGTCCTAACCCCTGCATTCCTGCCCTGGCTCCCAGACCAACCCCTGCGTCACAGCAGTAGAGTAGTTGATGTTTTTTAATAAATAAATATTTCTGGAGGCATTTAGTAGAGCCAGGGTATGTGAGCCATTTATTTGGAACCAAAGTTTTATGTAGTGTTTTATTATTTTTCCCTTGTAAGAGTTTTTTTCCCCCAGAGAAGAGTACTCATTAATTTCAACCATTGCCTTCTCCAAATTTCAACCATAGCCCTTAAGTATTTTGAAATCTTCTCATATTGGCTGTCCCATAACCCAAGTTCGAATACCACTCTTTTGGTAAAAGCAAAGGTTGGTGAATACTGATAAGGAATTGGTTTCTCTGTTGACGAGTCCTCCAGCACCATCCTGGAGACCTCAGATATTAAGTGACAGTGTCACCGAAAGAGGTTGTTACTTGGACCCGCTAGTGCAGATCTTCCAAAAATGGGACCCAGGGCTTCCCTGGTGACTCAGTGGTGAAGAAACTGTCTGCCAATGCAGGAGACACAGGTTGGATCCCTGATATTGGAAGATCCCACATGCCACAGAGCAACTAAGCCCAGGCACCACAACTACTGGGCCTGTGCTTGCTCTAGAGCCTGGGAGCTGCAACCACTGAGCCGGGGAGCTGTAACTACTGAAAACCGTGCACCCTAGAGCTCGTGCTCCACAACAAGAGAAGCCACCACAAAGAGAAGCCCCCGAACTGCAACTAGAGAGTAGCCCCCACTCGCTGCAACTAGGGAAAAGCCCCAGAAGCAGTGAAGACCAGCCAGCAAAAAATAAATAAATTATTTTTAAAACAGCAATTAGTCTGTTTAAATTTATCTTTTTAAAAGAATAATGGAACCCAGAGAACCCATATTTTCCATGCTTTTCAAACTAAGATTTGTCTTATGTAGATACACATCTAGCTGCTGTTTACTGACTGTCTTGTGATACATGACAAGTACCCTGAAGACAGACAGTCGATTCACTCCTATAGCATGAAAAATCCAGTATAGTAATTTTTACAGAGTACCTATGTTCAGTAAATAACATGAGCTAACATATTGAAAGCTCACTCTGTGGTAGGCACTATGATAAGGGCTTCCCATACGCTACCTCATCCAACCTTCCCAACAAGTCAATGATAGAGTCATTGTTAATATTTCCACTTTACAGAGGAGGAACTAAGGAACAACGATTAGGTAAATGACTCAAAAGTCAAACAGCTAACAAGTGATGGATCTGAGGGACACACTCTAGCAGCCAGATTCCCAAGCCTGTAAAAGCAATGTTTGTCTCAAAACTGGTCTACTCTACCACCTGCCAGGTGACAAAAGACATCACCCTTTGGATGAGACCTTATACCACCTTCAAAGAGTCAGTTTTCCTGGGACAACTTTCCCAAGTTGATAAGTGTGTAGATCAGGATAAGTTAGGTTATGCCACTATAACAAAGATGACTCAGAAATCTCAGTGGCTTAACACAACAAAAGTTTGCTTCTTGTCAAATTTTGGGGGGGTCTGCCAAGAGCCCATTGGCCAGATCTACTCACAAATCCCCAAGCTGACTACTGGGGGATATAGGAAAACACACCCATATTAAGTAAGCAATGGCTATGGCTGCCACCGGGAATATCCTTAAGTCTCTAGGACTTCATGGGAAAAGTCTATACTGCTCTGAAGGATGAGGTGCCAGCCTCAGATCTCCCAACAAACCCACACAGAACTGGCAAATGACTCCCTTTCTGAACTGCAGTATCTTTGTTTCTCAAATGATGTGATTACATGATTGTCCCTCAAGTCCACTCCAGCATATTTTATCAGTGTGTCAGTGAATGTCCCTTACACAGGACTACAGTGTCCCTTACACAAGACTACGCCGGTACCCTGGGGAGGATATAGAAACATCTCTGGATGTGACGGGAGGCGAGGCTGTTTCATGGCACAAGCTCAAAGTTTTGCTTGGATGGCGGGCTGGGGGGAGACTGTTTGCCAACCTAACAGAATGGGGTCAGCGGTTCATGGCAACTCCCAGAACTTTGGGGATGTTGGGAGCTTTTTTGTTGGTTTTTACACCTAATAAAAAGTAATTTCCTCTTTTCAAAAGGCACATTTTTTTTTTCTGTTTTGGAAGATTAGAGAGTTTGGGGTTTGTTTCATTTTTGTTTTTAAAATTAAAAGGACATCCTCTTTCAAGGCTGAAGCTATGGGTAACAGAAAGAATAAGTAGTTTAGCTCAAGTCACCCAGCAAGATGAGCAGAACAAGGGTAAAATCCACTGCCTTGAATGGGCCTCATCCCCAGGCAGGAAATCATTCTTGGATTAAAAACTCTTGCCAAATGGTCCATGATGAATGAGTGTTAATAAACCTCAAACATGGATTTCATATCCTTTTGAACACACGAAGGAAAGGCAACTTGGTAGATTTTGGCCCAATCCAGCACATAAAATAATGCCAAGACATTATTTTGAGACACACCCCTGAGCCAACCCAGGGGATGGTGCCTCTCTAGCACTTTCTGGGAACAGAGAAATTGTCCCTTTTCTGGAAACAGGATTAAGGGCAGGTATGTGGAGTGGCCAGTAACACACAAACCAGCTCCCCTTCCTTAAAAGCTATCAGTTCTCTCTAGACTAGGACATGAATAACTCAGACACCGGCTGCCTCCATCCTGGGTTCTTACCACCCCATCCTCCAGGCCCTTAAAGAAACATTTGTATTCCCAAAGACCAGCCCGGAAAGGAAAAGTAAAAAGCAGCAGGAATCTCACCCCTGGCCCAGCAACAGAAATAACTTCCAGGTATGTTTAAAAGCCAAGTTGCTTAAGCCACTTCCTTCTGTGTCTCCCCAACTAACTGCTTGCCATCAAGTTGAGTATAGCTCCCAGAGGTTTAGGGGGCAGCCGAGGTGACCCAGCTATACCCTAGGAACCTGCAAACATCCACCAAATTTCACAATAGTAGAATGTGAGGGGAGTCAGTGCTTCTCTTTCCCAAGTATCCCTCTCATGGTGCAGGAACAAAAAGACTTTACGTTGTGCCACTCTTTTTTTTTTTTTTTAATTAAACTCTTATTTTACATTGGAGTATAGTTATGGTGCTTCCCAGGTGGCTCAATGGTAAAGAATCTGCCTGTCAATGCAGGAGAAGCAGAAGACATGGGTTCAATCCCTGGATGGGGAAGATCCCCTAGAGAAGGGATGGCTACCCACTCTAGTATTCTTGCCTGGAAAATTTCATGGACAGAGGAGCCAGGCTGGCTACAGTCTAAAGGGTCGCAAACAGTCAGACATGACTGAGCACAAAGCTGCTGTTGACATAGTTGATTTACAATGTTGTGCTTGTTTTAGGTGTATAGCAACATTATTTAGTTGTACAGATACATGTATTTATTCTTTATTGGATTATTTTCCCATGTAAATTCTTACAGTGTGCTGAGTAGTGTTCCCTATGCCATATAGTACTCCCCTGTTAATAATCTGTTTTATATTTATTACTGTATAGACGTTCATCCCAATGTCCTAACTTATGCCTTCTTCCCATGCCCCCAGCTTTTTCCCTTGTTAACCATAAGATGTTTTTCTAAGCGTTTGAGTATGTTTCTATTGGAATACAACTGCTTTACAATATTGTGTTAGTTTCTGCTGTACAACAAAGTGAGTCAGCTACATGTAAGCCAGGAAGAGAAAAACAAATATATATTATTGAATGCATGTGAAATCTAGAAAAATGGTACAGATGAACCTATTTGCAGGGCAGGAACAGAGATGCAGATGTAGACAACAGACATGTGGACACAGAATGGGAGAGAAGGGTGAAATGAATGGGAAGACTGGGATTGACATTTGTACACTGCTAAGTTGCTTCAGTCATGTCTGACTGTTTGCAACTCTGTGGATTATAGCACTCTAGGCTCCTCTGTCCATGGGATTCTCCAGGCAAGAATACTGGAGTGGGTAGCCATTTCCTTCTCCGGGGGATCTTCCCAACCCAGGGACTGAAACCACATCTCTTATATCTCCTGCATTGGCAGGCAGGTTCTTTAACACTCCTGCTACCTGGGAAGCTCCATAAGTATACTACTATATGGAAAATACATAGCTAGTGGGAACTTGCTGTACAGCACAGAGCACTCAGCTCATGCTCTGTGTCATTCCTGACATTTTAAAAGTGCTTCCTCACACCATCCAGTATCTCATTTGATCTTTATGACAAACCCTGGGCGGAGGTGGACAAAGATTGTTGTCCTCATTCTAAGACCAGAACATGCAGTTCACAAAGTTCTGAGTAGCCAGCCAAGCTTGCCCCGTGTCCACAGGAGCTCACAGGTATTGTGACAGCAACAAGGTGAACAGCAACATTCTAGCTGCAAACGCAAGTTCCTCTGCAATTTGCTTAGCATTTACATAGATCCTTGATTGGGTGTCATCAAGCTAATGACGAGTGGCCTCGGATCCCCAAATCTAAGCCTGTCCACAAGTTCCATAAACAGAGGCCATATTCCTCATGTCAGGGAGAGGGCTGCCTGGAAATGATTAAGAGAGAAAAGGAAACTGAAGTAAGAACAATCCTGACCCCAGGTCACATCTAGCCCTGGGACAGGAGGATGTTCTGGTTGCTCATGACTCAATGCTGGTGGGAGGAAGGTCCAGCTAATTTCTATCTCACCTCCTGGATAATTCAGGTTCGGGGGACCATTTAACCAGGAGAAACTTGGGCTCTTTATCAGTGGTCAGATGTGACAGGATTATCATCATCAAGTCTGTTTTCTCAGGTGTCCATGCCACTGAGGCCCCAGGGAACATCAGATACAAGGATTTGACTGCTGACAACTGTCCCAAAAGCCCCCACAGGCATTGAGCTCCCCTCCCCATCATAGGTCCACTAGGAAACAGTCCCAGGGCTGGCAGAGGAGCAAAGACACCTACTTCAACTGCTCTGCCATGGGGGAAAGACCCACTGGAGGAGAAGCAGGCAATTCTACTTACTGAAAGTTAATTGGTTACCTGGAAAACACACAGAAAGTTACAAAGTAAGCTAGAGAGGAAAGACTCAAAAGCTTCTTTTGTGCAAAGTTTTAATACTCATAAAAATGCATACACAGGCACCCTCTCATTAGATCTCACAACCTCCTGCAAAGGAATACTTATCTCCATTTTAAGCAGTTTTGTTTGGGGGATTTTCACTTTCTTTGGCCACACCATGCGGCATGTGGGATCTTGGTTCTCCGACCAGGGATCAAACCCACACCTCCTGCACTGGAAGCATGGAGTCCCAACCACTGGACCACCAGGGAGCTTCTCCTTATCCTCATTTTAGAAGCAAGGAAATGAGTTCCAAAAAGGCAGATTTTCCCTGGGGTCCACATAATAGAACTACAGCTATAACTTTTGAGTCTCATAACTCTCCCTTCAGGCGCCTGGTGCTTTTCTCACTCACTCATCATTCATCTATTCACTCAAGGATTAGATTCAAGACCCGTCAAAGAGTTCTTCACCAGCACAAATATCTCCCAAGGGAATGGCTTTCAGGCAGACTGAAGCTGTTCACTTTGCGATTCGGTGTGGATTGGGAATACTCAGTTACTCTACTGCTCTCGAATAGTCTTTTCTTTTATCCAGCTCTGGTCCCCCCCCCTGTTCCATTCAACCTTTTTTTCTGAAAAAGATTTAAAACCTTTTGCCATGATAAAAGCAGAAGCTATGAGGCAAAAGAAATAAAAGCAACAATGTTTAAAAGACCTAACTAAGATGACAAGCATTTGTACAGCAAGGGAAACCAGCAACAAAACAAAAAGACAATTTATAGACTAGGGACAAATATTTGCAAATGATCTGACCAACTAAGAGTTAATATTCAAAATATACAAACAGCTCATACAACTCAACATCAAAAAAACAAAGAAATCCAAAAATGAGCAGAAGACCTGAGTAGATATTTTTCCAAAGCAGACATACAGATGGCCAACAGGCACATGAAAATGTGCTCAGTATTGCTAATTATCAGAAAAATGCACATCAAAACCACAATGAGGTATCACCTCACACCTGTCAGAATGGCTATTACCACAAATAATAAATGTTAGAGAAGGGTGTGGAAGAAAGGAAACCCTCTTACACTGTTGATGGGACTGTAAATTGGTGCAGTCACTATGGAGAACGGTATGGAGGTTTCTCAAAAAACTAAAAATAGTTATCATATAATTTGACAATCCCACTCCTGGATATATATATATCCAGAAAAAATGAAAATACTAACTCAAAAAGATACATGTTCATAGCAACATTATTTACAACGGTCAAGAAACAAACCAAGTACTCATCAACAGGCAATTGGATTAAGAAGATGTGATATTAATATATATTTTATATACAACAGAATATTACTCAGTCATAAAAGAGAATGAAATGTTGCCATGTGCAGCAACATGAATAGAGTTAGAGAATATTATACTTGTGAAATAAGTCAAGCAAAGAAGGACAAATACTATGTGATATCACTTATATGTGAAATGTAAAAAATAATACAAATGAACGTATATACAAAACAGAAACAGACTCACAGACACAGAAAACAAACTTATGGTTAACTAAGGGAGGTGGAACAAATTAGGAGTATGGGATAAACAGATATAAACTATTATACATACAGCAAATAAGAAACACAGATTTACTGTACAACACAGGAAACTGTGTTCAACATCTTGTCATAACCTCCAATGGAATATAGTCTCCAAAAATGCTGAATCACTATGCTGTGCATCTGAAACTAACATAATATAGTAAATCAACAACACTTGAATTAAAAAAAAAAAATGGAGCTATGGACCAAGGGATAAATCTAATACAGAACTGTTTCTTTTATTTCCTGTTGCTGTATGATATAGAACATACTTTTAGGGACTTCCCTGCTGGTCCAGTGGCTAAGACTCCAAGCTCCCAAAACAGGGGACCTGGGTTCAATCCCTGGTCAAGGAACTAGATCCCACACGCTGCAAATAAGAGTGTGCCTGCTGCAACTAAAGGTTCTGCGTGCCTCAAGTGGCACAACTAGAACCTGGCACAGCCAAACAAAGAAATAATTTAAAAAATAATAATAACATACCATTTAGCCTTTATATTGTCTACTTTTAACTATGAAATGAAGTTAACTTATCACCATGAACTAAATCTCTTGGGAAGCCAATTCAGTCCTCTCTAGCAGAGCTGTACTAGCTATTGAAAAACAGAAAGTCAATGGGAGAAAAAAAAAAAAAAACACTTCTCTGACCTTCCCCTAGAGTCACCCACACTTCCCATGGTCCAGCAAGTAAAGAGTTAGCACCTGGACCTAAGGGTGGACTCAGGAACCTGCTCCAATACAAGGCCATTTTCTTTTTCATTGGTAATGCCTGGACGTGGAAGGGGCAACAAAAAATCATCACCACACTACCACCACCACCATCATCATCATCATTTTATAAATTAGACAGATGAAACCTAAGAAGAAGCAGCAGCAGCTCCAGAGCCAAATCACAGCTCCTTTCTCAGAGCCTAGCGAGGTGGTGGCTAAATCCTTGTACTGTCATGAAACCCTGGGTCATGAAGTCATTTCCACAAAACCACAAAAGCTTTTCTTCAAACATGTCACTTCCCCTATTCAGAAACATTCGACTAGCCCTGATTTCCTGTTTGTTTTGTTGTGTTCCTAGCTTCTCTGTTTGCTGCTCAGGGCATTCCTCCGACTGTTCCCCGCAGGTCCCAGACTGAACCCTCACAGTTGCTGATCTAATTCCCACACAGGGCCCCATGCTCCCATCTCTGAGCCTTCCTCATGTCCTTTTTGGCTTCCCAGGTGGTTAGAGCGGTAAAGAACCCACCTGCCAGTGCAGGAGACATAAAAGACACAGGTTCGATCCCTAAGTTGGGAAGATCCCCTGGAGAAGCATGAGGCACCCCACTCCAGTATTCTTGCCTGGACAATCCCCATGGACAGAGGAGCCTGGGGGCTACAGTCCATGGGGTCACAAGCAGTCAGACACGGCTGCAGCAACTTAGCATGCACACGCACGTTCTTCTGGGGTCTGCCGTGTCATCCCAAATCCTTCAAGGTGAAGTTCCCGTCCACCTTCTCCAAAAAGTTTTGTCCTGCCACTCCCGTGCTCCCTGGATGCTCTCTTCTTTGAGTTCCCACAGTATCTACAGTTCGAATAATATTGGATTGGCTGAAAAGTTCGTTTGGGTTTTTCCAGAACATCTTATGGAAAAATCCAAAGGAATTTTTCAGCCAACACAATATTAACTTACACAGCTTTGTATTATTTTTCTCTCATTTCATGCATGTTGATTTCTTCTCAGTTACATCAAAAGGACAAGAATGAATCCTTAGCTTTCTCTTAGAACCCCAGAAAGTTGGTATAAAGCTAACAACATCCAAATGGTACAGTCACAGCTTGTTCACTGAAACCAACTTCTAATTTCATCACTCTGCAGAAGACCGGGCTAAAATGCTTCTATAGGCCTCTGTAAGACCCATTTTGGAAAATGCATTCTACATCTGAGAGTGTATTCAACGATGTTGCTAAAGCCATTCCAACATCACAAACTGCTAGAAGATCCTAAAACCTTACTTTTAAAAAGCCAGTGGTTACAGAAACCACCAGCTCTATGGATGGTCCTGGCTTAAAGTAGAATAAGTTTGTTGACTCTGAAATCAGCCTAGAGGAGAAAAACACAGACCTGCCTTTTCTCTTCCTGACAAAATACTTAGTACCTCATTCCCACCTGCCCACCGAAAGAGGGACGGGTGCTTTCTCTCTCTTTTTCTCTCTCTCTTTATTTCTCTCTCTTTCTTTCTCTCTCTCTTTCTTTCTTTCCATACAGCCTCAAAAAAAAGAAGCCTCTTCTGTAGACAACTGAGACCAAAGGTTGTTCACATGACTTCCTTTTGGAAAAGGTTTGTGCTGATTCTCAGCAAGTCTGACCACATCCAAGACAATGAAAAGGATGACTGACCAGACTAAGCTGAAACTGATAGTCTCCGAATGTCTAACAATAATTGCCTGACAACCTGGGCCCTCCTAGGGTGATGGAGCTGTCTGGGTGGCCCATCCCCCTCTCTCCCTCATTTACTTACACCCCCTCTCACCCAGCTGTCCTCCCCCCACTTTGATCTGACCCTCCTTTAATCACTACAGGCCTGGTTATCTAAACATCACTGTGCTTTGGAGAAATTACACTACAGAAGCCAAACAGATAAATAAACTCTGATCTTAGACCTCAGCTAGATCAAACTTATGAGTCCCATGGGGATGTTTATCTTGGAGAAGTGCAACTTCAGATCTGGGTTCATTATTTGAGAAAGCTGCCAAATCAGTCCCTGGTAAGAGTAAGTGGGGACTATGCACCTAGGGCTCAGGTTGAACAGTTCTCGTGAACAGCATCTCCCTCACCCACCTGAGCTCTGGTCCAGTTAAGAAACGAGTCAAAACCTGTCTTTGGAGACTTCCCTGGTGGTCCAGTGGTTAAGAATCCGCATTGTTAATGCAGAGGACCCAGGTTTGATCCCTGGTCAGGGAACTAAGATCCCATATACCTTGGGGTAACTAAGCCTGTGTACCACAACTAGAAAGAAGCCTGCGAGCCTCAATGAACATCTCGTGTGCTGCAACTAAGATCCAACTCACCCAAAAAATAAAAATAAATAAATATTCCTTTAAAAACTAAAGACAAAAAAATTTTTAATTATAAAGTGTCTTTGATGAGACACTAAATTATCACCCTGATTACTGATAAATATGATAAAAGAGTATGTGACTTACATATAGAACAAATGGGCTTCCTAGTCCTAGAGCCCAAAATTGTCTGGATTTGACCAACCAGTCATAGACAGACTCCTGGTTTTAGCACCAAAAGTCTCAGATTCCAGGAAATCTTCACCCTGACAGACTCATCCCAGCTGGGCCAGGGCAAACTGCCCCCAGCAGCCTGAGGGCAAGACAGACCACACCTCACGTGGCCAGCTCCCACTTCAAGGATGGAGAACAGAAGGCCTGGGCTCTGCTGCACAATTTCTTCTTCTAAGTGTACCAATCAAATTAAGTCACTGGAGGGCCAAAGTGTTAAACTGGCAGGTCTCTCAGCACATGGAAAGAAACATCTGGAGTGAGGGGAAAAAAAAACATTACTTTCCAACAAAATGTAACAGATTTGACCAACAAATGAACTCTCAGAAATCCAATGAGATTGGGTTGAAAGTCTGAACTATAGACTAATTTGAAAAGAAATATAATTTTGTGAATTTCACCCAACGTGAACTAAGCTTTAAAACTATTCTTTAATAATAATCATATTGGGACTTCCCTGGTGGTCCAGTGGTTAAAAATCCACCCTGGGGACGCCTACCTTCGATCCCTGGTCCAGGAAGATCCTACATGCTGTGGAACAACTAAGCCTGTGTCCCTGGAGCCCTCATACCATACAACAAAAGAAACCACAATGAGAAGCCCATGAACTGCAACCAGAGAGCAGCCCCCACTCACCAAGACTAGAGAAAGTCTGTGTGTAGCAACAAAGACCCAGAACAGCCAAAAACAAACAAGCAAATATTTTAAAACTCATCATCATCATCATATTGTTGAGCAAAGCTTACATGATACGGTGGTGGCCTGTGATTGGTAAGGCCACGTGATCGGGTCCTGTCGTAATTTGTGGGCAGGAGTCATGTGCACTAGTTTCTGGCCAAGCATGCAACCTCCCAGGTGTGGACGCTCACAGCACTCTTGTCTCCACTGCCATGGTTATCAGAGATGTTCCAGATCCTGATTGCTCTGAGGGAAGACAAGCTGTAATGGACACATGCCGTGAGCTGGAAACAAATGTATCTGAACCAATATTCCATCAAAATTTGGAGGTGCTTATCTCCACATCATAACAAATCCTAGGAGCTTCCCTGGTGGCTCCTTAACAAAGAACCTGCCTGTGAATCAGGAGGCACAGGAGACTTGGGTTCGAGACCTGTGTTGAGAAGATCCCCTGGAGGAGAAAATGGCAAACCACTGCAGTATTTCTGCCTGGCAAATCCCATAGAGGAGCCTGGTGGGTTACAGTCCAGGACGTCCCAACAAGTCAGACATAACTGAGTGACTTGGTACGCATGAGCAACCAATCTTATTGTGACTGATACAATATAATTGTGAATAGAAAAAAGATTGGAAGGAAATGTTAATAGTGATTACCTCTCTGAGGAAGGCTTTTAAGTTCTTTAATTTCTGACCCTTCATGTGCTTTTGTACTTCCAAGTTTGGTTTATTGAGTTTTAATTTATGATTTTAAATATTCAAATGAAAACAGATGCTTTCCGACCACCTGCTTTAACAAAATAGAGTGGAATGCTTTAAAAATATTTTATCACTTGTTTATATGCGAACCACATGTCATGATGCTAGTCTGAATCTCAATTTTAAAACATTCTTACTTAAATTCAGCTCAAATTTTCCTCTGTGTCACACATAAAAGGAAATATCTTCCAAAAAGCTTCCTAACTGAGATGACTATAAAACTTTTTGGTTGCTAAGGAATGTAAAAGTTATTTAACTGGTTAAAAATAAGGGCCAAAATATTTTCATCAATTCCTAACCTGAAAAGGAATTCAGAAATGTTTTATTGTTCTTTTTCAAAGTTACTAAGAAATCTACATGTCAAAAGAATAAAATGACATAAAGTGCACTCTTATTGTCATTGTTCTGACCATTATCCTCTTCCTCCTCTTCTGTGCTTTGTACAAGAATAGGGAGAAAGAGAAAGACAGAGGTCATTTGAAAGGGAAAAAAACTACAACGATTGGCTACTTATTCTAGCAGCAGACTCTTCAAAAAGCTGATGACCAGAGATATCACAAAGGTTGTGACAAGGTCATGTGGCTAGTCAGAAAGAGGTAACTTGTTGAAAGCATTCTAGTACTGAACAGTGCACCCTTACCTTTCTAACTCAGGAAGAGTATTGGACCTTCAAAGCTCCTTGGCAACTTTTTTTTTTTTTTTTAATTGAAATATAATTGACATGGTTTTCCCAGATGGCTCAGCGGGTAAAAAACCAGCCTGCAATGCGGGAGACAAAGGTTTGATCCCTGAGTAGTGAAGATCCCCTGGAGGAGGAAAAAGCAACCCACTTCAGTTTCACTGCCTAAAAGTCCCATGGACAGAGGAGACTGGCAGGCTACAGTCCAAAAAGTTGCAAAGAGTCGGACATGATTGAGCACACACATACATACATATAACTGACATATACCACTGTATTAGTTTTAGGTGTATAGCAAAACGTTTTGTTAGAAGTGTACATTATGAAATAATCCCCACAATAAGTTCAGTTAATAGCCGTCAACACACAAAGTTAACTTGTGTGTGTGTGTGTGTGTGTGTGTGTGTGTGTGATGAGAACTCTTAAGATCTACCATCGTGACAACTTTAAAACACACTATCTAGTACTGTTGACTATAGTCACCATGCTGTCCATCACATCCCCAGCACTTATTCTTCTTCTAACCAACAGGGAAATTCTTTTTATAATTCTCAATCTGCTCTCTCGCTCAGATTCTCTGCAGTCTCTCAAACTCATTTCACCCTCTCAAATCTTGAATTCTACCATTCCTTCCTAAAAGGTGAATGTTTTTGCTTCCAAGATAAGATAATCAGATGCAGCTGCAGAGTTTGCACAGAGATTATTCAAAAATCTATCAGAGAAGAGCTTTGGTGAGAAAATGCCAAATCATGCACAATGAAAGATAGGAATTGTAGGTTAGAAACACAAGCCTTTGAGCCAGAGACCTAGATTCAGATTCTGACTCTACTTCTACCTAGAGACCTAACTTTAGGCAAGATGGTAAACCGCCCTGAGCCTCTGATCTGTAAAAGTAACATTACCTGCTATACTGACAGACTCGGAGGGCTATATGCAATTATGGATATAAAATGTTTATCACAGTGCCTGGAACATAGTGTTTAACATAAATTAGTTGCTGTTCCATATCTTTTTAAAAAGTTGCTCCCTAACATAATGTTTAAATACAAAAGGCCTGTATTGTCAAAGCTATGGTTTTTCCAGTAGTCATTTACAGTTGTGAGAGTTGGACCATAAAGAAGGCTGAGCACCGAAAAATTGATGATTTCAAATTGTGGTGCTGGAGAAGACTCTTGAGAGTCTCTTGGACAGCAAGGAAATAAAACCAGTAAAACCTAAAGGAAATCAACCTTGAATATTCATTGTAAGGATTGATGCTGAAGCTGAATCTCCAATACTTTGGCCACCTAATGCAAAGAGCAGACTCATCAGAAAAGACTCTGACACTGAGAAAGATTGAAGGCAAGAGGAGAAAGGGACAATAGAGGATGAGATGGTTGGATGGCATCATCAATTCAACAGGAGTTTGAGCAAGCTCCAGGAAATAGTGAAGAACAGGGAAGCCTGGCATGCTGTAGTCCATAGGGTCACAGAGTCGGATACGACTTAACAACTGAACAACAACATGATATTTAAATACAAGATCAGTTTAAATACAAGCCCCTTCTTTCTTTCCTTGTGTTTTTTGTTCACATGGTGAAAAACACCAAACTTCTTTCAAGATTGAAAATGACATCCAGGAGTACCAAAGTAAGAGCAAGTTTTCAAGGTGCCTGAGTGGGCTGGCAAGCAATTTCTTTTGCTCAGATATCCTAAGCATTTCTTTTTTTAGTCTCTTTCCTACTATTGATCCAGATTCTCCATGCACAATAGATCTAAGAAACAAGTGTGGCAGACTGGCCCCCTTTAGATATCAAATGTTCCTGATGATTCAAGCAGAATTAATTAGCTTTGATTGACAGCACAAATGGTACTCATATCATTTATGTCAACACTTTTTTATTGAGCACTTGAGTTATGTATGCAGACAAGCTGACCCCAGGGAAGATTTATGAATCATTGGTCCTCCAGATATATAGGTCCCTTTAGCTAGTTTACACAGAGTATATTCAGACGAATAATTTAAACAGTCCATTATTACTTGGCAGATAAAAGGGTAACTATCCATAGGATGGAGTGAGGGGAGAAAGAAGTAGGTACTCTTGGAACATGGAACATGTCAATTTATGACAACCCTGCCTGAGCAAGCACTTCCCCAGCGGCTCAGACAGTAAAGATTCTGCCTGCAATGCAGGAGACCCAGGTTTGGTCCATGAGTCGGAAAGATCCCCTCGAGAAGGAAATGGCAACCTGCTCCAGTATTCTTGCCTGGAGAATCCAATGGACAGAGGAGCCTTGTGCCATAGTCCATGGGGTCGCAAAGAGTCAGACATGACTGAGTGGCTAACACTTTCACTGCTTCATCAAGGAGGCTTTCTTGGGGAAGGCAGCAAACAGGATGGAAAGAATAGACAGACACCCTGCATGGTCATTATCACTGAAGAACATTCTCCTTGAAGCCTCACTGTCTCCTCTCTTACAGAGAACTTTACAGAACATCAGAGCTGCATCTCAGAGATTCAGCACCCAAAACACCACTATCAGTAGAGTCACAGTTCTAGTCATAGTAATTTAATTCAGATGGTAGGATAATCTAACAGAAGATTTTGGTTGGACCCACCAGGTGTGTTTCAGAAATGATGCCCTTATGTACACACTACTATATTTAAAATGGATACCCAACAAGGACCTGCTGTATAGCATATGGGACTCTGCTCAATGTTATGAGGCAGCCTGGATGAGAGGAGAGTTTGGGGGAGAATGGATACACGCAAATGGATGGCTGAGTCCCTTTGCTGTTCACCTGACATACTGTTAATCGGCTATACTCCAATACAAAATAAAAAGTTCAAAAAACCAACACAAAAAAAGAAATGTAGTCTTTGACAATCCATCACAGCCTCTGGGCAGCATTCAACACCACTGCTGCATGGATGGAAGCTAATGCAGCCAAAAGCAAGAATTCTTGATTTTTTTTTTAGCTTGTATGGCCATATCACAGGTAAATTATGATTCCCAGGAGTCATTTTTTAAATATTGGAAAGATCTTATGAATCCCTAAGCATCTCAGAGCTCGTGCTAAATGCCAGTTTCTAATCTAAGTCTGTCCTTTTATGGATGGGCAAATTTACTTAGGGTCACGTAGCTAGCAAGAAAGGCAGGTTTCACAGCCCTCATCTGCTGTTCTTTCTACTCCACAGCAGCCACACAGGGGAGAATGGACACTCAGGCAACATACCAACCTGAAGAAGGAGCCAACTGCAAAAGGACTCACCTAGGTCTTCTGGCCATTCATCAGTCAACCTTTGGGCATTCTTTAGTGAGCGAAATAATCCTAGAGAAACTGACCTCCAGTGAAAGCTTGCCCAGAGTTACACCAGAAAATCGTGGGGAAACAATCTTCTTACACTTCACCTTCCACTGGCCTGACCTCTCTCAGAGACAGTGGACTCCGGAACTCTTCATTTTGCTGTTATTAAACCTAACATAGCATGCGGGCCAGGGCGCCTGCAAATGTCCTGACAATTCCTGGCCACCCGACATTCTCCCTGCTCTTGCCCCCATCGCAACCCTCCTCAAAGGACTGATGTTCCAACTCCCAGCCAATGCTGCAGGAAGCAGTCAGTCCAGTTCAGTATAATTTTCTAGCAGCTCATCAACTCTCCCATATCATTCCCGGGGAGTGTGGACTCACCCAAAGTGATACATGGGGGTAGGGAAGGGAATACTCCCTGTTTTAACCTCATTCTTTTCATTTTTTATACAAACTTTCAAAGTCCCTAGCATCAGACTCTTCAATGTAAAAATCATTATAGAAAGAACATGAATATTTGTAAGTAGGGGTTTCTTCTATTATGGGGGGAGGGGCATGCTTTCTGTATTTATAGGATTTTCAATTTTCTTTTCTTGCTTTGAGGTTTTTTGACAGATGGGAAGAGAGAGGGGGGCAAAGAGAGGAAATAGGGAAAAGCCTTGATGGAGCCCAGAAACATAAACATGAACAGTTTTTGCCTTAAGATAAGCAGGAACTAACTTGTAAACTAACTTGTACCCAGGCAGGGGTCAATCTGTGTCCATGATTATGATTAAATGAGGTGTCAATTTTGGCCTCACTCTGCATTTTGAAAAGTGATTCTTCATACAATTTGATAGCAAAAACAAAAAAAAATACGATTAGAAAATTACAGAAGATCTGAACATTTTTCCAAAGAAGACACACAGATGGTCAACAGGTATATGGAAAGGTGCTCAACATCATTAATCATCAGGGAAATACAAATCAAAACCACAATAGGATATCGCCCCATACCTATCAGAATGCTGCTGCTGCTAAGTCGCTTCAGTCGTGTCCAACTCTGTGCGACCCCATAGAGGGCAGCCCACCAGGCTCTGCTGTCCCTGGGATTCTCCAGGCAAGAACACTGGAGTGGGTTGCCATTTCCTTCTCCAATGCATGAAAGTGAAGTTGCTTAGTCGTATCCAACTCTTAGCGACCCCATGGACTGCAGCCTACCAAGCTCCTCTGTCCTTGGGATTTTCCAGGCAAAAGTACTGGAGTGGGGTGCCATTGCCTTCTCTGACCTATCAGAATAGCTATTATCAAAAAGACAAGAAATAACAAGTATTGCTGAAGATGTAGAGAAAAAAGAACTCCTGAGCACTGTTGGTGGGGGTACAAGTTGGTTCAGATGATATGGAAAACAATATAAAGATCTCTCAAAAAATTAAAAATAGGACTGCCATATGATCCTGCAATCCCACTTCTGGATATGTATCCAAAGAAAATGGACACCAGATATGGAGGAGATGTCTGCACGCCCACATTGTCTACAGCATTATTCACAATGACCAAGGTATGGAAATAACCTGAGAGTCCATCAGTGGTTGAATGGGTAAAGAAGACATGGAATATACATACAATGGAATATTATTCAGCCATGAGAAAGAAGGAAATCCTGCCATTTGCAACGACATAGATGTACCTTGAGGACCTTATGCAAAGTGAAAAAAAAGACAAACACCACTTGGTGGAATGTTAAAGAAAGAAAAGTCAAGCTCACAGAAACAGAATATAAAAGTACATGGGGAATAGGGGAAACAGGGAAAGGTTAATAAAGGGTACAAGCTTTCAGCAACAACATGAATTGTTGCTGTTGTAGTTGTCGTTGTAGTTTTTTAGTCTCTAAGTTGTGTCTGACTCTTTCTGACCTCATACAGTGTAGCCTGCCAAGCTCCTGTATCCATGGGATTTTGCAGGTACGAATACTGGAGTGGGTTGCCATTTCCATCTCCAGGGCATCTTCCAACTCTGGAGATCTTCCAGGGATTGAACCAGCGTCTCCTGCATCTCCTGCATTGGCAAGCAGATTCTTTACCACTGAGCCATCAGGGAAATCCACAATAAGATGAAGAAGCCCATCTAATTATAAAACCCTGGTAGCTCAGATGGTAAAGAATCTGCCTGCAGTGCAGGAGACCCAGGTTGGATCCCTGAGTTAGGAAGTTCCCCTGGAGGAGGAAATGGCAACCCATTCCAGTATCCTTGCCTGGAGAATTCCATGGACAGAAGAGACTGGTGGGCTACAAAGTGTCAGACACGACTCAGAGACTAACACAACATAAAACATGGTTATAAATCGTTATACATAGATATACACAGCAGGTATAATTCAAATTTGCTAAGAGAGTAGAATGAAATGTTCCCACCAAGAAAAAAGAAAATATATAATACAATTACATTTGTCAATTATATCTCTTAAACCTGAAATTTTTAAATACATAATTTTTTTTAATTTGCCACCAAACCTTAAATAAGTCTAAGGAGATAATGTTCAAAGAGCAATGGGAAAACAAGACACTTCTGCTATTTAAATTAACTGTGAAGGAAAAATGAGATATTTGTTCCTTTCTTGGCTAAATATCCACCAAACAGTGGAATTCTTCACTGTAAAATTCTGCAGGTAGCATTCGAATTCCATCTCAAATAAACTCTGAGTTGAAACTTGTATTTTAATAATGAGCCAAAAATCATTTATTTTTTAAAGAAATCACTTCTTGAATGAAGAGGGGCATTGAAAATATATTTGAGGGCTCTGGGGGAAAAGATGGTTTTATCATGAAAGAAAAAAATCATATAATTAGAGAGCTATAAAATTACCCATTTGCCTTTTGTTTATTTTTTTTAAGCATAATTGCTTTTCAGTGTTGTGTTAGTTTCTACTGTATTACAAAGTGAATCATCTGTATATATACATATATACCCTTCTTCTTGGACCTCCCTCCTGCCCCACCATCCCACTCCTCTAGGTTGTCACAGAGCTGTGGCCCACCAGGCTCCTCTGTCCATGGGACTGTCCAGGCAAGAATACTGGAATGGGTTGCCATTTCCTTCTCCAGGGGATTGAACCCAGCTCTTTTATATCTGCTGCATCGGCAGACAGGTTCTTTACCACTAGCACCAAGGCGCAGTTAGCACTACAACAGGAGAAGCCATCCTACCACAAGTCCAGGGCTACACAGGAGGTGCAAAGGCATGAGCAAGGCTCTGACATCAGGGTTAACTTCTGGTTTCGTACCCTGGTACTTGATCCCTAAAATTCACAAGCATGACCTCTGTAAACCAGAGAATAACCTCCCCACGTTTTACTGCTACCAGCATTATTAGTCTCACCTTCTCTGATGCTAATTTTATGCATCAACTTGACTAAGCCATGGATGCCTATATACCCAGTTAATATTATTTATTGGGATGACTGTAGTAAAGTAGTACTCAAATTCTCCAAGCCAAGCTTCAACAGTATGTGACCGGTGAACTTCCAGATGTTCAAGCTGGATTTAACAAAGGCAGAGGAACCAGAGATCAAACTGCCAAGATCTGTTGGATCATCGAAAAAGTAAGAGAGCTCCAGAAACACATCTACTTCTGCTTTATCTACTATGCCAAAGCCTTCGACTGTATGGATCACCATAAACTGTGGAAAATTCTGAGAGAGATGGGAATACTAGACCACCTGATCTGCCTCTCCCTGTATGCAGATCAGGAAGCAACAGTTAGAACTGGACGTGGCACAACAGACTGGTTCCAAATAGGAAAAGGAGTACGCCAAGAGTGTATATTGTCACCCTGCTTATTTAACTTATATGCAGAGTACATCATGAGAAACGCTGGACAGGAAGAAGCACAAGCTAGAATCAAGATTGCCGGGAGAAATATCAATAACCTCAGATACACAGATGACACCAGTCTTATGGCAGAAAGTGAAGAGGAACTAACGAACCTCTTGATGAAAGTGAAAGAGAAGAGTGAAAAGGTTGGCTTAAAACTCAACATTCAGAAAACTAAGATCATGGTATCTGGTCCCATCACTTCATGGCAAATAGATGGGGAAACAATGGAAACAGTGACAGACTTTATTCTTTGGGGTTNAATGTTTTCAAAAAGTCAGAAGAGAAATATTTAAAAATGTTATGATTGTTTTAAGATATATATTTTATTTAGATTTACGATACACAAGAAAAAATAAAAATAAATTTAAGATTAAGATGTAACTCATTTAACTAGCTAGATACAAAATTTATGTTTCTTTTGTGTAGACAAACAGCAGTGAGATAGAAGATGAAGGTAGCCGATAAAATTTTTAAAAATAGACATAACATCAACAAACTTTAAAAGAGGCTCCTGAAGTACACAAAGAGTATTAAGTAAAAAAATTATTATATAAACTGAAAATGAAGACTCAGTGTATTTTAAATGATATAATTTTTCCTAAATTATTTCTATATTTTATGTAATTCTAATGAAAATTCCAACTGATTTTAAGTGCTAATTTATTTTTGGATTTCTTAGACAAGATACATAAGAATGACTCCCAGAATGAAAGGTAAGAAGAAAAAAATTGATTCTAACTAATATTAAGTATTGGAAATTTTGGTATATTAAGAGAAACAAGATAAATATAGTTTATTAAATATATAGCTGTCTCTTATACACATCTAGATGTGTATAAGAGACAGAGTTAATATTATTTATTGGGATGACTGTAGTAAAGTAGTACTCAAATTCTCCAAGCCAAGCTTCAACAGTATGTGACCGGTGAACTTCCAGATGTTCAAGCTGGATTTAACAAAGGCAGAGGAACCAGAGATCAAACTGCCAAGATCTGTTGGATCATCGAAAAAGTAAGAGAGCTCCAGAAACACATCTACTTCTGCTTTATCTACTATGCCAAAGCCTTCGACTGTATGGATCACCATAAACTGTGGAAAATTCTGAGAGAGATGGGAATACTAGACCACCTGATCTGCCTCTCCCTGTATGCAGATCAGGAAGCAACAGTTAGAACTGGACGTGGCACAACAGACTGGTTCCAAATAGGAAAAGGAGTACGCCAAGAGTGTATATTGTCACCCTGCTTATTTAACTTATATGCAGAGTACATCATGAGAAACGCTGGACAGGAAGAAGCACAAGCTAGAATCAAGATTGCCGGGAGAAATATCAATAACCTCAGATACACAGATGACACCAGTCTTATGGCAGAAAGTGAAGAGGAACTAACGAACCTCTTGATGAAAGTGAAAGAGAAGAGTGAAAAGGTTGGCTTAAAACTCAACATTCAGAAAACTAAGATCATGGTATCTGGTCCCATCACTTCATGGCAAATAGATGGGGAAACAATGGAAACAGTGACAGACTTTATTCTTTGGGGTTCCAAAATCACTGCAGATGGTGACTGCAGCCATGAAATTAAAAGACACTTGCTCCTTGGAAGAAAAGTTATGACCAACCTAGACAACATATTGAAAAGCAGAGACATTATTTTGCCATTATTTTGCCAAAGGTCCGTCTAGTCAAGGCTATGGTTTTTCCAGTGTGGTTTTTCTCACATTCATCCATACATGAATGTGAGAGTTGGACTGTAAAGAAAGCTGAGTGCCGAATAACTGATGCTTTTGAACTGTGGTGTTGGAGAATTCTCTTGAGAGACTGCAAGGAGATCCCACCAGTCCATCCTAAAGGAAATCAGTCCTGAATATGCATTGGAAGGACTAATGCTGAAGCTAAAACTCCAACACTTGAGCCACCTGATTCAAAGAACTGACTCATTGGAAAAGACCCTGATGCTGGGAAGGATTGAGGGCAGGAGGAGAAGGGGACGACAGAGGATGAGATGGTTAGATGGAATCACCGACTTAATGGACATGAGTCTGAGTAGGTTCCAGGAGTTGCTGATGGATAGGGAGGCCTGGTGTACTGCAGTCCATGGGGTTGCAAAGAGTCGGACACGACTGAGTGACTGAACTGAACTGAACTGGGATGACTGTGAGGGTGTTTCCAGAAGAGACTAGCCCTTGAATCAGTGGACTGAGTGAAGCAGATGGCCCCTCCAACATGACTGGGCTTTATCCAATCCGTTGAGGACCTACATAAACAAACAGAAGGGAGAATTCGCTGGTTCTACCTTCCTGTCTGAGCTGGAACATCAGCCTTCTCCCCCGAGACTGGGACTTATACCATCAGCGACCCCCACCGAGCCAGTTCTCACGCCTCTGGACTTGGTCTAGAGCTCACACCCTCTCCTCTAGTTCTCAGGCCTTTGGCCTGGAACTAAACTAAACCACTGGTTCTCCTGGGTCTCCAGATTGCAGACAATGGAATGAAAAAGTCTGAAGCCTCTGGAATTGTGTGAGTTAATTCCTCATAATAAAACACTCTTGGGACATCCCTGGCAGTCCAGTAGATGAGAATTCACCTTCCCCTGTGGGGATGTGTGTGTGTGTGTTCAGTTGTGTCCAACTTTTAGACTGTAACCCACCAGGCTCCTCTGTACATGGAATTCTCCAGGTGAGAATACTGGAGGGGGGCTGTCATTTTCTTCTCCAGGGATCTTTCTGACCCAGGAATAGAACCGCATCTCTTGCATCTCCTACACCGACAGGCAGGTTCTTTACCACTAGTACCACCCGGGAAGCCCCTCCATTGCAGGGGATGCAGGTTCAATCCTTTGTTGCGGAACTAAGATTCCAAGATGCCAAGGGGCAACTAAGCCTGTGTGCTACAACTAGAAAGACTTTGTGCCATAACTACTGAGTCCGTGCGATCGAGAGCCTGTCCATAGCTAGAGAAGCCCCTGCAAACCACAACTAGAGAAAAGCCCATGTGCTGCAACGAAGACCCAGCACAGGACAAAAAGAACCTCTCAAACTCTTTCTGTCTCTCCCTGTGTCTGTGTGTGTGTGTGTGTGTGTGTGTGTGTGTGTGTGTGTGTGTGTGTGTGTGTGTGTGTGTGTGTGTGTGTGTGTGTGTGTGTGCGCGTGTGCGTGTGTGTGTAGCAAGAGAGATTTAGCTAGAAAAATATATAGATACAATGGACTGGCCAAAAAGTTCATGGTGTTTCCATAAGATGGTACCAAAATACCTGAACAAACTTTTGGGCCAACCTAATATACTCCATTGACTCTGCTTCTCTGGAAAACTCTAACTGATACATATTCCCAAAGCAGAAGCAGAAATAGTATATTTCCCCAGACTGCCTTGCAGCACACTTACAGGCCCCTGACCATTCAAATCCACACAAACTTGAATGGAGGAGGAGTTGCGTGTGCAGAGGCTGAGTGCAGGCAAGTGAATTTGCGGGCAAGGGTGGTGGTGGAGGTGTCTGGCTTGGAGACAGCTATGATGGAGCTTCTGAGTTGATCCAGGACCAAATACGTCCAGGGGCAGGGTGGTGGCAGCAGCGGTGTTTTGTTTTTTTTTTAAAGTGAAGTCGCTCGGTCGTGTCCGACTCTTTGCGACCCCGTGGACTGTAGCCCACCAAGCTCCTCCGTCCATGGGATTCTCCAGGCAAGAATACTGGAGTGGGTTGCCATTTCCTTCTCCAGGGGATCTTCCCAACCCAGGGATCGAACCCAGGCAGACGCTTTAACCTCTCCACCACCAGGGAAGCTGTTAACTATTTGTTTTTTAGCAGTGGTGTTTTTGTTAGAATAGCCCCAGCTCATAGTCTCTGGATGTGCTGTTCTTAGTTGTATGGCACCCAATCCGGTTATCTGGCCCTCCGAGGGATTTTTGTGAGGTATATAACACCCTTTAAAACATCCCTTTCTGCTTAGTTTCTAGAATAGACCATGTTATTTGTAAGCAAGATCCTTGACTGACAGAAATGACAGCTTACTTGTAAAGGCTAGAGCTAAGAGGTATAGAACATGGCATCCATGAATGATGATTATTATAAATTCAGGGGTACAGGGAAGGAGTCTTGTTTCTCTCACAATAACAACCCTCACCTACCTGCTACTAGTGCTTGAGCAATGCCCTCAAATGAGAATAAAGCTTTCATTTCTACAGAGAAGGATAAGAATTAGAATGCAGATTTTTTTGTAGAAATGACAGCTGACAAAATCTCACAAGATCTATTTTAAAACAAATGCGATCCCTTCTCTAGAGCAGGTTTTAAGATGGGGCTGGTTGGAGAACAAATGAAGCAAATGAAAAAAAAGGAAGAAATGACAGACAGGAATCAAAAGAGAAGACAGGGGAACCAATCAGAGATTTTCTCTGTTCTCAGTTTGGCTCAAAATATAGAGGAAATTGAAAAACCAGTATGTCAAAATATTAGTGGTTGTTATCATCACCCTTATATTTTTCTTCATTTTTGAAATATTTATAATACACAAATAGTACTTTTTAAGAAGATTTTTAAGTAGTATTACTAATAAACTGGTCTGTTTCATTGCACTCAAAGCAATTGATTGTTAACTATTTAGACTCAGAAGAGAGCCTGAGAGTCATTTCACCTAACTCCCCACAGATGCAGGTTCGATCCCTGGATCAGAAAAATCCCTGGAAGAGGACATGGCCACTCACTTCAGTATTCTTGCCTGAGAAATCCCATGGACAGAGGAGCCTGGCGGGCTACAATCCACGGGTTGCAAAGAGTCGGACACAACTGAGCACGCAGACACCAATGTTGTCCCCACAGACAGGCACATCCCTAAGGCCAGACCTTCAGGACCCAGGGCTCTTCTTTACCCTGAGTTCCCTGAAACACAGAGGACAATCCTTTGCTTCTTCTCCCCAAGACTATGCCTCAGATGTTTGAAAACAGCTTTCATTTGGATTCTGAGATTTTTTTCTCCAACTTAAACATCCTTGTTTCCTTCAGCAATTTCTCAAATGTTTTCTCACATCCTTAGTGACTGTCACATTTACTAATGTCCTTTCTAGAATGTGACTCCCATGAATGGAACATTCAAGTTGAATGGAATATTCAAGTTGTCATCAAACCAGGATAAAGTATATTGCTCTTAATCTTACATTGACCATCAAATATATCTTTTGCTTTGCTTCTCCTTCCCCTATCCCTTCCCTCCCCATCTCCTCTTCTGTCTTCCTCCTCTATCTCAAGGTCCAGAGCAAAATACTGTCTTTGAAGGAAGTGCATGAGTGCATGCTCAGTCATGTCCAACTCTTTGTGACCCCAAGGACTATATCGCCTGCCAGGCTCCTCTGTCTATGGAATTTCCCAGGCAAGAATACTGGAGCGGGTTACCATGCCCTCCTTCAGAGGATCTTCCCAACCCAGAGACTGAACCCAGGTCTGCTGCACTGCAGGAGGATTCTCTACCACTGAGCCACTGGGGAAGTACACATTCTCATAAAAGCAACTTCTGTCTTATGAAAATCTCAAATAATGTAGAGGATAAAAACACGATAGATAATCGATAATAGAGTTAAGCTATAAAAAACATACGCATGACATACATCTTTTTATTTGTTTTTGGCTGTGCTGGGTCTTCACTGCTCTGCAGGCTTTTTCTCTGTGGCTGCAAGCCTCTAGCTACAGCATGCCTACTCTCTAGTTGCAGTGCATGGGCTTCTCATTGTGGGGGCTTCTTTTGTTTCAGAGTGTGGCTCCTAGGGTGCACAGGCCTCAGTAGTTGGCACTCCCCAGCTCTAGAGCACAGACTCAGTAGTTGTGGTGCACAGGCTTAGATGCTCCATGGCATGTGGGGTGTTCCCAGACCAGGGATCGATTAAAGATATATACAAAGAAATAAGATATATAGAAAGGGTTCTGAGTCTACCGTGAAACGTGCCTGTGATCAAGTTTCATTTTTCCATCCCAAATTCTAGGACCTTACTCCTGTGTGCAAAGTCCCCTGCCCTCCTTTTGTCCTCTTCGCTGCAGAACAAGCTCAGGTTCATGTATGTGAAAACCTTACCCACTCTTCTCAATAAGCATGTCTAGCAAGGAATGTCTTTCCTGGAGTTTGGTTCTATTTTTCAAGGTGACAGCTTTTAGTTGTTCTAATTGATGTATGTACACTGCTATGTATGAAACAGATAACTAATGAGAACCTACTGCATAGTACAGTGAACTCTACTCAATGCTCTGCGGTGACAAAGGGGGATATATGTACAGATATAGCTGATTCACTTTGTTGTACAGCAGAAACTAACACAACAATGTAAAGCAACTAAACTTCAATAAAAATAATAAACCCCAGTTCCTACCAGTATACCTATGGGCAATAATAGTTTTTTATACCTTAATCCACGACTATTTGCATTTTAACAAAGAATATACCTTTACTCACAAATCACACAGATCAATGCAAACTATGGAGGTGAAAAAGAAATGAAAAATAACTCTACAAAAGTTGAGCATTATCATCTTTATATTATAGATTTTAAAAGTTGGACTATCAGAATGCTGGAGATGTTTCCAGAGATCAACCCAGGCATGAGTGGCTGAGTGAAGTCCCAATGATGGTCAACTCTACACTCCACTGTCCTGCCCCTTAAGGTCAGTCACTGGAGCCCCAGCCCCCAGATCCTTCATTCTCTCCCTCTCGCCATTAGTAGCACTCCCTTTCTCCAAACAGAGTAGCCAAAGAATCTTCATTGTCTTCCCTCGTCCCAAATCAAAGCCTGCTCTCAATCCCTCTTCAAAAGGGTTGAACACTTGGGACTTTCCTGGCGGTCCAGTTATTAAGACTTTGCCTTCCAATGTAGGGAACTCAGGTTCAATACTGGATCGGGAAGCTAAGATTCCACATGCCTCATGGTCAAAACACCAAAACATAAAACAGAAGAATATTGTGACAAAGCCAATAAAGACTTCAAAAAAGATGGTCCACATCAAAAAAAAAAAAAAAACCTTAAAAAGTGTTAAACACTTAGATATTATATGCTTCAGTTCAGTTCAGTTCAGTTGCTCAGTCATGCCCAACTCTGCGACACTATGAATTGCAGCACACAAGGCCTTCCTGTCTGTCACCAACTCCTGGAGTTCACTCAAACTCATGTCCATCGAGTCGGTGATGCCATCCAGCCATCTCATCCTCTGTCGTCCCCTTCTCCTCCTGCCCCCAATCCCTCCCAGCATCAGAGCCTTTTCCAATGAGTCAGCTCTTCAATGAGGTGGCCAAAGTACTGGAGTTTCAGCTTTAACATCATTCTTTCCAAAGAAATCCCAGGGTTGATCTCCTTCAGAATGGACTGGTTGGATCTCCTTGCAGTCCAAGGGACTCTCAAGAGTCTTCTCCAACACCACAGTTCAAAAGCATCACTTCTTTGGCATTCAGCCTTCTATAGTCCAACTCTCACATCCATACAGGACCATGAGAAAAACCATAGCCTTGACTAGGCAGACCTTTGTTGGCAAAGGAATGTCTCTGCTTGTTAATGTGCTGTCTAGGTTGGTCATAACTCTCCTTCCAAGGAGTAATCATCTTTTAATTTCATGGCTGCAATCACCATCTGCAGTGATTTTGGAACCCCCAAAAATGAAGTCTGACACTGTTTCCACTGTTTCTCCATCTATTTCCCATGAAGTGATGGGACCAGATGCCATGATCTTAGTTTTCTGAATGGTATATGCTTACTTAGTTGTATATAAAAGTGGTTAAAGCGATCAATAGTACAACTCTAAAGTTCATTTTGAGTAGTAGGCGGAGCAAGAGAGAATTCTAAATCACACCATGTTTCACTGAAACTTAACTCCAGCAAACTGCATAAAGATCAAGAATTTAGAGCAAAGTTGCAAATTCTAGGAGGACTATCTCTAATTCACCTCCTGTAGTCCCAGCACCTAACTCACTGCCAAGCACATAGTGAGACCTCAGTAAATAGCTGCTGAACATATCAGTGAACTTCAATTAGCCAACCATCCTTGGGAATGTTCCACAGGCCTGAGGTGGAATTCCAAAGCTCTCTTGCTTCTTGATACTGAACCTCCCAAGAAGAAGAGATCTGAGCTAGAAGAAAACCCACTACGCTCCACACTTGAATTCCACCACTGACAAAAGACAGAAAAGGCTGGAATATTCTCATTAAACTTTGGGATTCATTCACACATGCATGAATCAAAAGACTTCTATAAAGCCAGCACTGTGAGCAAGACTGAGAGTCTTAGGTTGAATAAAGTGAAAGTGAAGTTGCTCAGTCGTGTCCAACTCTGTGACACCAGAGACTGTAGCCTATCAGTCTTCTCCATCCATGAGATTTTCCAGACAAGAGTACTGGAGTTGCCATTTCCTTCTCCAGCAGATCTTCCTGACCCAGGGATCAAACCCGGGTCTCCTCCATTGCAGGCAGACGCTTTACCCTCTTGCCACCAGGGACACCCAGGTTGAATAAAATGTGGCCTCTACTCTCAAGAAGCCACAATCTACTCTGCCATATAAATGCTTTAATAGATCATTATCAAATGACATGTCAAAAGAAAGTGGAACACCCCCATCCCCATTCCACTGAGAGTGTTTTGAAACTAAGGAAAATCTAATAAAATCTGTTGCCGACGAGTCAGGACTTAAGGGCATTTGTAGACGGCATGGTAGAATACTTACATTAATGGTAGGTGTTACTATTTCGCGTCAGACAAGACAAGGAATAGACTTTGCTCAAATAAGACTCAATTGCGCTGCCTGCCTCAGCAAGGTGACCTTGGTTTTAGTTTAAACTAATGGGGAGACCATACTAAAACTTGATCACCCACTTCCATCCCTATTTTAAAAATCTGAGTCCATCTCCACTCCAACCAGAGGCAGCAATGAAAAACTGAAAACGTCATTAGCACTCAGGTGAAGCAAGAAACACTCAGATTTGTAAAGCTCAAGAATAGGGGGCCTACACTCCTTGTGGGGAGGAGTGAAACTGTGAAAGGAAATGGAAGCCCCAGTTTAGGAGACGTTAAGATGCAAAGGAGGAGAAACTATGGGGGTGGACATATTGGACATTCTCCTTTCAAAGGCCTCCATTTTTAAGAAACTTCCCTGGGATAGACAAAGGAACAAGCAAATCATTAAGTGATTTTTTCCATTCAATGTGCTCTGTTGTGTTTTTCTGATAGCTACATAACCCCTCAATAAAAACTTCTTACTCTTCCACTGTGATACAGTGTATGGCCTAAAGAAAATTAGAAAACCTCTACTAAGTCATAGGAACTGATCCTCTTCCCAAAAAAACGTCGCATCCACCCCACAAGCGCCACCTTTCCAGAGAGCAGAATCACCACTGATTCGAAACAGGTGCCAATAAGAGCCTTGTGTCCAAGAGGCGGTAAGACTAACTTCCCAGGAAATCTTTCATCAATTAATCCAGGTTAAAAAAAAAAAAGTGATGAAAAAAAGGATCCTTCCTACATTTGAGTTATATAAAATATAATAGATGCAATGATGAAGATGCAAATAAAATAATGTGTGTGTGCTCATGGGTAGCCCACCAGCCTCCTCAGTCCATGGAATTCTCCAGGCAAAAATACTGGAGTGGGTTGCCATGGCCTTCTAATTACCATTTGAGTGCCTACTAAGGCCTACTAATGTCTGGCACTACACACATACACATTATTTAAGATAATCCTTCCCAGGGACTTCCATGGTGGTCTAGTGATTAAGAATCTGCAGGGGATTTGAGTTCCATCTCCAGTGGGGGAACTAGGATCCCACATGCTATGGAGTAGCTGCGTTTTTGCAGTATGACTAGAGAGCCTGTGCACTACAAAAAGATCCTGCACGATGCAGTGAAGATCTCATGTGCTGCAACTAAGACTTGATGTGGCCAAATAAACAATTTTTTTTAATAAATAAAAATTTTTCATTAAAAAATAATCAATTACAAAACTAAAAAAGAGAATCCTTCCCATATCCTTAATCAACTAAAGACAAAACTGACTGAGGCCCAAAATCAGAAGTACCTTTCCCAAGGTATCAATGGTGTTATTTTTTTTTCTTTTTCTTCTTTTTGCATTTTAGTTTTTAAATTATGAAAGTATGGGACTTCCATGGTGGTCCAGTGTCTAAGACTCCGGGCACCCAATGCAGGGGATCCAGGTTCAATACCTGGTCAGGAAACTAGATCTCACGTGCCATGACTAAAAGACCCTGCCTGCTGCAACTAAGACTCAGTGCAGACAAACAAATAATAAACAAGAATTATTTTTTAAAAAATAATTAAAGTATGATGACACATTTATAGGAGACTTGAAAAATACAGAAAGAAGTTACACGGAGCTCCACTATATAATTATTTTTTAAGTAGATAAATTTAAGATTTTTAGTTGGATTTTCAATATCAAACTCTCAAAAATTAACAGAATGAATATATAGAAAAGTAAAGGATATAGTAGACTGGAAAACCACCATGAACCAACTCAACATAATTAAGATTTATACAATTTTCACACGACAGCAGAATAAAAATTCTATTCTAGTTCCCACAGAATATAAACTAGGAGGCCCTGGAATATATCCAAGGACATGAAACAGTGCAAAAATGTCTTGGTCTAAAGGTACTGAAATCAAACAGAGCTTGTTCTTGTACCTCATTGGAGTTATTTATATCCAAGTCAGTCTTCCTCTAAAGGCCTTGTTCTTTTTATTATCCACATGCTGAGATACATACAGACATTGGAGGACTGAGAAGTAGCAAGTTTGAAGGCTCAAGGAAGCCTTCCTGGAGCAAGTTTCATATGCACTGGATCTTACACGACAAAGACAAGAAGGGGCAGGAGGAGGAAAGAGGTCATCTTCACCATGGGGACCATCTAGGCAAAACCGTGAGGCGAGCAGGAGCGGGGCATGGGCTGAGAGTGCTGAGCTAGCCAGTACTGTTAGGAAACAAACGTGAGGCAGGCGGGCAAAAAGGAAGGCCAGAGGAGGCAAAGAGATCTGGAGAGGCTAGCTGGTGCAGGGTCCCACGTGCCATGTTAAGAAGTGTGAACTTTATCCCATTGACAATGTGGAGCCATTGAGAGGCTTTAAAACCTGGAGTGACATGGCCAGAGCAGCATTTTAAACAGATCACAGTGGCGGATGAGTTTAGTGTGGATTTAACAGAGATAAGATTAGAGACAGAGATAAGGCAGGAAACTAACAATATTAAGTTGATCATTAACAAAGGTACAGATTATGGTGTTCATAATACAAATGGAGGTGAGAGATCAAATCCAAAAATTAATTGGAAAGAACAAGTGCCAAGACTTGGTGATCAATTAGATTCATGTGAGAAAGAGCAAGTCCCTAAGAATAGAGTTGGTTTGAAATGATGAGTCAAGTATTGAAAATGCTAAATTGAGGTGTCCATGTTTCTGATAGCTCAGTTGGTAAAGAACACGCCTGCAATGCAGGAGACCCCAGTTTGATTCCTTGGTAGGGAAGATTCCCCTGGAGAAGGCAAAGGCTACTCACTCCAGTATTCTGGCCTAGAGAATTCCATGGACTGTATAGTTCATGGGGTTGCAGAGTCGGACATGATTGAGCAACTTTCACTTTCACTTCAGATCATGAGACCTCAAGTAGAGATGCAATGGAATATACATATCCAGTACTCCCTGGAGAGACGTGGATGTTACCTACATCCAGGTGGTAACTGAAATTATAAGTATGGATGATTTCTTCGAGGAAAGAAATGAGCCAAGGATGGGCCCCAAGGGTGAACCCAGACCCTGGAAAGTGGCACCAAAGAGGAGCTTCTGAGGGAGACAATGGTAATTAGAAAGTGGTGGGAAAGGAAGGAGAGGGTGGGATGAATTAAGACAGTAGCATTGACTTATATACACTCAGTTCAGTTCAGTTCAGTTTAGTTGCTCAGTCATGTCCGACTCTTTGCATCCCCATGAATTGCAGAATTGCAGCACACCAGGCCTCCCTGTCCATCACCAACTCCCGGAGTTCACTCAAGCTCGTGTCCATCGAGTCGGTGATGCCATCCAGCCATCTCATCCTCTGTCGTCCCCTTCTCCTCCTGCCCCCAATCCCTCCCAGCATCAGAGTCTTTTCCAATGAGGTGGCCAAAGTACTGGAGTTTTAGCTTTAGCATCATTCCTTCCAAAGAACACCCAGGGCTGATCTCCTTTAGGATGGACTGGTTGGATCTCCTTGCAGTCCAAGGGACTCTCAAGAGTCTTCTCCAACACCACAGTTCAAAAGCATATACACCGTTTTGCACATATTTTACCATGTGTAAAATAGACTGCTAGTGGGAAGCTGCTGTATAGCACAGGGAGCCCAGCTCAGTGCTCTGTGATGACCTAGAGGGCTAGGATGGCTAGAGGTGGGGTTGGGAGGAGGCTGTGGGAGGAAGGCTCTAGAAAAGGGGGATATATGTATACATATAGTTGATTCATGTGGGACGGCAGAAACTAACACAATCTTGTAAAGCAACTATACTCCAATAAAAATTAATTTCAAAAAATAATAATAATTGAAAAAATAACAGAAAAATCAGGAGACTGTAGAGTTCTGGAAGCTGAAAGAGGAGCTTGTGTACACCTGTGATGGATTCATGTCGATGTACGGCAAAGCCAATAGAGTATTGTAAAGTCAAATTAAAAAAATAATAAAAAAATAAATTTAAAAAAAAAGAAGAAAAGAAAATGAGAGTCATCCATAGTGCTAGATTCAGAAGAAAGCTAGAGAAAAACCAGAACAAATAATAATAATAATAAATCCCCTGTATAGAGCCACTCAGGGGACATTGGTTTCCAGAAGTGCCACTCAATAGCAGACTGAAAGAGAAAAGTGACTAAGGGAGTCGGAGACCAAAGGAGGGTTTGGGAAACCTTAGTGTTAGAATGGGGAAGAATTGACTATGTTTATCGCTTCTTGGCCTTTTGGCCGAAATCAAGTGTAGTATGGGCTTCCCTGGTGGCTCAGAGGTTAACGCGTCTGCCTCTAATACGGGAGACCTGGGTTCGAACCCTGGATCGGGAAGATCCCCTGGAGAAGGAAATGGCAACCTACTCCAGTATTCTTGCCTGGGGAATCCCATGGACAGAGGAGCNACGCTTTACCATCTGAGCCACCAGGGAAGCACTGTTCCCTAAATATGGTGAAGTTTCTGGAAGTATTCCTCTTTTTGCCAGCCAATTCTCTTAACATTTGGAGACTTTCTGAAATGCCACCAATCCTGACTAAGAACCAGTCCTTCCAAGAGGTCTTAGTCTTCCTTAGCAAATATGGTGGTAATTCTTAAAACGTAGATCTCCTCTCTTTCTAACACACCCCACGTCTAGAACTCTTTGCAAAGTCATTTGGTTTCCTAAGCTTCTAAACATTATATCTTTTCAAATTTACACTTTCCTCTTTCAGGAATCACTTAGGATAATTTTCATTCTTTTGCATTCTAGTTAGAGGATAACTTTCTGTAATTTAAAGAGTTTCCAAATGCTAGAAAGACTCTGGTTTGTTTTGGGTAGGCCTCTGTGATATCATCTGGAGACGGCAATGGCAACCCACTCCAGTCCTCTTGCCTGGAAAATCCCATGGATGGAGGAGCCTGGGGGGCTGCAGTCCATGGGGCTGCTAAGAGTCGGACACGGCTGAACAACTTCACTTTCACTTTTCACTTTCATGCACTGGAGAAGGAAATGGCAACCCACTCCAGTGTTCTTGCCTGGAGAATCCCAGGGACGGGGGAGCCTGGTGGGCTGCCGTCTATGGGGTCGCATAGAGTCAGACACGACTGAAGCATCTTAGCAGCAGCAGCAGCAGCTGTGATCATGAAGTTGGTTTACAAGTTAAGCCATCTTCTATCGTCAGTCAACTTTGGAAATCAGAATAATGTTGGCTAATACTTTTCTCAAATATGAAGGGAGACAGCTTCCCTTCTCCTCAGATCTTAGTATAAGTGGTAGTTTCCCCTAGTTTTAATTTGCCATTCTGAACTCTGGCTGTCCCCATTCCTGTTGCAGAAGAGAATCCCATCCCCACAGAGGAATGAGAAGTTTTGTCAGTATATTGTGCCACCTCCCAGACAGCACTGTCCCAGGTAAGTCTACATCTGGGATTCTAAGCACTTATTTAGTTTGTTGCTATTTGCTAAGAATCAGTCAAGCATACAACAGACATTTACGGAGTGTCTACTGTAGCTCAAGATGAGCTGCTAGATGTGGAGGAGAGGATGTCAAACCAATCATTGCTTTCTTGGAATTCATAGGAAATAAGCTGGAGAATTTAAAATGGTGAGGTTGCAAGATAATAAACAGGGTGATGGGATACAGAGTGGGAGGGAAATTAGATGTGGAAATTAGAGACCATTCTGTGAAACTGCTGAAAGCTGAATGATCAGATGACAGCTCTGCGAATATCTTGAGAAGCATCTTCTGAGCATAGGGAAAGTGAGAGCCCTAATATGGGGTCAGATTGATATGTCCTAAGAAAATGAAGAGGCGAGTGTGTGTGGACCATAGACAAAGGGGAAAGATATGAGAAGGTTAGATAGGTGAGCACAACTAGTTCAAGCAGAGGATAAGAAACTGGGATTTTTATTGGTGGTGAAACTGAATACTGCTATAGGACTTTGGGCAAGAAAGTTTTACGGTTTGATGTTGATTGTAAGATGACCATTCTGGATATCATGCAGAGTATAAGTGAAATAGCTGATCCAGAATGATCAGTTAAGAGGCTCTGTCTATAGCCCAGATGAAAAATTATGGAGGATGCTGGTGGCAGAGATGATGGAAAATGGTAGATGCAGGATTTATTGGGGAGGTAGATTGACTNTCCAGTATTCTTGCCTGGGGAATCCCATGGACAGAGGAGCCTGGTGGGCTACAGTCCATGGGGTCGCAAAAAATCGGACACGACTGAGCAACTTAACTAACTATAGACTGAGAGGAAGGAACTGTTAAGAAAGACTGGGGATATTAGCCAAGACAGGGAGGAGGTAGAGGGGTTGATTAAAGCAGCAGTACCTGATGCAATAGACTTCCCGGTGGCTCAGACCATAAAAAAATCTGTCTGCAATGCAGGAGACCCAGGTTCAATCCCTGAGTCAGGAAGATCCTCTGGAGGAGGAAATGGCAACCCACTCCAGTACTCTTTTCTGGAGAATCCAATGGACAGAGGAGCCTGGCGAGCTATAACCACGTGCGCCTTTTTAGAAAGGAGGTTGGACCTAAAACATTGGTAAAGCCCTTGATCTGAATGTGAAGCACAAGTAAGCTTTGAACCAGCAGAAAACAGCAAGAAAAAGAAAAGAAAAGAGCAAGGAAAGTAAAGCTTCAGATAAATTATAAAAGGTTTTAAGAAAGTTTAAAGGATATTGATCATATGGTAGCTCTTCTGAAATAATGTCATTTGCAGCAACATGGATGGACCTAGAGACTGTCATACTGAGTGAAATAAGTCAGACAAAGACAAATATCATATGATAACACTTATTTGTAGAATCTAAAAAAAAGATACAAATGAACTTATTTACAAAGCAGAAATAGTTACAGATGTAGAAAACCACCTATGGTTACCAAAGGCGAAAGGAGGGGAGAGGAATAAATTGGGAGATTGGGACTAACGTATACACACTATACTGGGAAAGACTGAGGGCAGGAGGAGAAGGTGGCAATAGAAGATGGTTGGACAGCATCACAGACTAAATGGACATGAGTTTGAACAAACTTTGGGAGACACTGAAGGACAGGAAGCCTGGTATGCTGCAGTCCACTCAACTGCAAAGACTCAGACATGACTGAGCAACTGAACAATAACAACAACACTATTATATATAAAGTAGATAGCTAATAAGGACCTACTGTGTAGCAGAGAGAACTTGACACAATACTCTGTAATAACCTATATGGGAAAAGAATATAAAAAATAGTGGATCTATAGAAATGTGTATCTGATTCACTTTGCTGTACAGCAGAAACTAATATGACATTGTAAATAAACTATACTCCAATAAAAAATTAATTTTAAAACAATATTTAGGAAGGTCATCCTTTGGGCCTCAGTCTTTCTTGATGAAGTAAGAAGCAAGTTTTCATGAATTTATGGTGATATTAATCCCCCAGGTGTGTGATTCACTTCAGCAGTCCCAGGAGGCAAGGAATGGCATGGAGGAAGGTGGAATTCTGTCAAGGAAAGCTGGAAGAAACCCTAGAAAATACTAAATGCATTTGTGCCTGCTAAGTCACTTCAGTCCTGTCCAACTCTTCNTTATGGTGATATTAATCCCCCAGGTGTGTGATTCACTTCAGCAGTCCCAGGAGGCAAGGAATGGCATGGAGGAAGGTGGAATTCTGTCAAGGAAAGCTGGAAGAAACCCTAGAAAATACTAAATGCATTTGTGCCTGCTAAGTCACTTCAGTCCTGTCCAACTCTTCTTGACCCTATGGGCTGTAGGCTGCTAGATCCTCTGTCCATGGGATTCTTCAAGCAAGAATACTGCTGGGTTGCCATGGGCTCCTCCAGGGGATCTTACCAACCCAAGGCTTGAACCTCCCGTCTCTTATGTCTCCTGCATTGACAGGCAGCTTCTTTCCCACTAGCACCACCTGGGAGGCACAGAAAATACTAAATGATGGGAATCAAAAAGTAAGTTTAGGAAGCCCCATGTGGGCAGTTCCAGGAGATAACAAAATTCATTTTACTAGAACTCCACCTCAAGGAAATTACCATCCTAAGATTCCTAACCTGATTTTAGTACTGGAGAAAAACAAGATTCTTAGACCTACCCTTGCCATTGAATAAGCTGACCTTAATCATACTGATAGAAGCTGCTAGCTTTGTGTTATCCTTTTTTTTTTAATTAAACTGAAATAACTAGTAAGATTCCAGCCAACTCAACAGTGCAGGAACCCCCTTCTTCTCTGGCATGAGTAGCATTTGTTTATCTCATTTGTTTGCTTGTTTTCCATTTTGGGTGCCACTAAGGGCATTAGACTTTGCCCTTCTCCCCACCTCATCTGTAGGTCTATTTCTCTTCCAATAAAGCAAAATGTTTCTGCATCAGAGTTTTTAAATCAAACCCTTAAAATCAGTTAGTTCCATGCCTCTCATCTCCTTGACCTCATTTACGACACATCCCCCTCTGCCTCTCAGCTGACTCATCTACTTTCTGCTAACCTCCTTCCCAATATTTTCAAAGTCTAGAAACCCCAGGCACACTTTTGAAAGGTGCTCCCACCACCAACCTGCCATAGCTGATGCTGACCCTTCCCCAAGGATATCACTTCCCTTACAACCCTCTAGGATGTGGAGTGTACACATTCCCAAGTCCCATATTCTAGAAGCAGGATACACTCCCAACTTGTCATTTTCATTTTTGAAAGTTCTTCTCTTTGACCATCTCCTTATCTGGCTCTACCACTCTCTGTCTGGCCTTGTAGCAATCGTATCTGACTTTCTCATAAATCTACCTCCTCTCATCTCATTGACAACTGGCTCACTAGTTTCTCCTCACCCTAACATTTCCCCCAGACTACCCATCCAGCACCCCAGCTTCATCATCTTTAAGTCAACAGTGCCTGCTGGAACTGCCTCCCTGCCAAAATCTTAGCCTCTTAGAATCTAGGGGTCCACATCCAATGACAATACCTCTCCTTGAGCTCCCCTGCTCTCTTTCCTCCAACTTTACTCTCCATCTTCACGGAGTGCTCCAAGCCCTTGCAGTTTTTTCCCCCAGTCTGTTCTCTGCTTCATCTCCTCCTTCCTCTAGACCAGACCCTCCAGACCAGACCCTATACAACAGATTATCAATCACTTCTCTCCATCGCCTGCAGCGCCTTGGTCCTGTCCTGCAGCTCTGCTCATTTGGCAAATCTCCGGTATTCCAAAATCCACGTTCCCCAGGACTGCAGAGGCAACTGGAAAACATTCACAGCTGGGAAGGTTTGCCATTCCAAAGGCATAGTTTCAGTTCTCAGATGAACCCTCAAGTCTGCTCAGATACCCTGTTACCTGCCCAGATCAGCTCTCTGTCCCTCATCACTATAGTAATGTGTCCAACACTGTCCTTAAACTCTCTTCCTAATAGTATCTTCACTCTAGCCATATGTTTTGCCTCTTATTTCACAAACAAAATAGGCATGAGAGCTCTCGCAGCATCCCAAATGAGTCTGTGTCTATACCGACCCTTCCTTCTCTAGACCTTTCTTTTGAGGTGAATTCCTCCACCTTTCTCTGCTTTAGAGACTATCCTGCAACATTAATTCTAGTTTTTTCAGGATCTTCTCTCTCACTCCCCTCAGATTTTAGGTTATAAATGCACCTGAGCTTTTCCTTCCTTAAAAAAAAGTCACTATGACTCAAGAGCCCTCTTCTAATTGATGGTCTTCACAGCCCAACTGTGCAATAAACACTCCTCACTTTCCATTTGGAAATCTTAAAGTTATATACAAGCATAGCTTTTGAAGTCAAATAGTGCTATGTCTTCACAATTTTTCTATAAACCTCACTTTTCTAAATAGTCCATTTACATTCTATTTTAACTTTTTATATTTTGACCTTATCTTTTCTCTTCCTATGACAGTCAGTAAGGATTCATTTCTTGCTCCAGCCCCTCACCATCTCCCACCAGACATATAACATCCCTTTTCCCTCCCTCCATCCTCCTCATATAGTTATATCATGCTTAGTGGTGAAATTATTATTCAACAGTTATATTAACGTATCTACATATTTGAGCAGGTAAAGAATCCACCTGCCAATGCAGGAGATGTAAGAGTTGAGGGTTCAATTCCTGGGTTGGGAAGATCCCCTGGAGTAGGAAATGGCAACCCACTCCACTATTTTTGCCTGGAAAATCCCATGGACAGAGGAGCTTGGCAGGCTACAGTCTGTGTACTGTGATAAGGTTTTCCCTTGTACATGTTTTATTTTGCATAAATTCTTCTTTTTCCAATCTACTTTTCTAGTATCTATCTTTAATTCAGCCCATATTTTCCAAAAGAATAGTAAAACTCTCAATACAGTGAAACACACCAAGAAATCTACCACTTATTACATTTCTCTCCTACAGCCTCCCATCATCACTTCCATACAGAAGGATTACTCTAGGCTGTTCCCCACTATTGTCTTGAGCTTCCCTTTACAATCAGCTTTTAAATTTCCTTTACTTTCATCGGTTTTATTGTCTGTGATTCCTAGATTCCAAGTCTTCCTATTTTTTTGGTTTACATCCTCATTTGGTAGAGCACTTACCACAGCTGCTTTCTCAAAACAGGGTGCAAGGAAGGCACATTTTTTGAGATCTGCCTTCGAGTCTTGACTCGTCGTTTTGTTAGAACTAGGATTATAGGCGGGAAATCATGATTCCCTCAGAACAATGAAGGCACTGCTGTACCATCATCAAACAGTTGAGAATTTTTTCACCATTCTGATTTCTGGTCCTTTGTATATAATCTGTTTTGTTCCTCTCTGGCAGGGTCCTTATATTTTGAAATAATGTGCTCTGCATGAGACCTTTCTTTTGAAGGGAAAAAGTTAAAAATTATTAACAATCCTTTGTTCTGATTTAAGAGGCGAGCCATGACTCATGGNGAGTCAGCTCTTCTCATGAGATGGCCAAAGTACTGGAGTTTCAGCTTTAGCATCATTCCTTCCAAAGAACAACCAGGACTGATCTCCTTTAGAATGGACTGGTTGGATCTCCTTGCAGTCCAAGGGACTCTCAAGAGTCTTCTCCAAAACCACAGTTCAAAAGCACCAAATCTTTGGCACTCAGCTTTCTTCACAGTCGAACTCTCACATCCATACATGAGGTACTGAAATTCCAATGTTTCTGATTCCTAAGGCTTCCAGGGTCTGTGTTCCTTGTTTATTTTGGCCCACTTCACTTCCACAGACTATTAGGTGTTAGCTTTCTCTGACAGAGAAGGAAAAGGGGAAGGGGAAAAGGGAAAGAGAGAAATAGGCAGGAGGGGAGAAGAGAAGGGAGAAGGAAGAAAAGAAGGAAGAGAAGAAGGAAAGGAAGGAGGGAGGAATGAAAGATGAACAGGAGCAGGGAGGGGAGAGGGAAAGAGGGAGGTAGCATTTATTGAGCATCTATTATGCACCAGACCTTCTCTGTGCTGAGCCCTTTACATAAAGAAACATTTTAATCCCAACAACAATCCTCTTAGGTGAGTGTGCTGTGCTCAGTCACTTCAGTCATGTTCAACTCTGCGACCCCATGGTCTGTAACCCACCAGGCTCCTTTGTCCATGGATTTCTCCAGACAAGAATACTGGAGTGGTTGCCATCCCTTCTCCAGGGAATCTTCCAGACTCAGGGATCAAACCCACCTCTCTTGTGTCTCCTGCACTGGAGGCAGATTCTTTTATCTATTGAGCCACCTGGGAAGCCCTGAGGTGGGAACTGGTGTCATTATTCACATCACGCCATTGAGGAAACACTGTTGAGAGATATTGGTTAACTTGCCCAAGGTCATACAATTAGAAAATTGCCTACATTCAGACTCAGGGCTCTGTGACCCCCCCTAGACCCATGCTCCTTTCCCTATCTCATGCTAAGAGCAACTTATGACCCTGGCGTCAACAGGCTACCTCTTAAGTCACCTATTGTGAGCAACTTGCAGGCTCTCGATCCATCCTCTGGTCCCCGCAAGCCTTACAGGCCTTTGAGGGCAATGGGTAGAGCCTTTTCTAGCCTCCCTGGAAGGGGACCAAGGTGCTGTGTTCTCAGCTGCTTGAGCTGAGATCTGAAGCCCAGACCCAGCCACTGACGTCACTCGGTGTGCTCTCCATTTCCACCGGGCCGTTTATGCTGGCACAGCCCGAAAGCAAGGTTGGCGGAAAGGGGATCAGCCCAAACAGGATTAATAAGAGGCAGCTGGGCTTTAAAAGCCTTCCTGACAATGTAAAGAAACTAAGTCAGATGTTTTTGGAAAGCACTTTTGAATGAATGTGTCCAACTCCTGGCCTTTTTCTAGTGGCCCTCTCCACTTCCTCCCCACACTCTTGAATGGAGGTTTCTGTTGCTTTTTTTTCAGTGGCCTGATTGGCTGAGGTCAGGCCCACGGGAGTTAGTGTCCCAGGGTGAACCATTTGAGCAGATCCTTAAGCTTGGCTCACCCACTAAGTGCCCTCAGCACCTCCCTTGCCACACCCTAGTTCTGGCCCTTCTGGACAGAGTTGGTGAAACATCTGGGTGGGTAAAGAGGAAGTGGACACAGGAGGTGGGCAGGGATTAGCCCCTTTGTGGATTAACCTAAAAACCACACTGGATACCACAGCAGAAGCCTGCATTACTAAGTAATCTTTGAGGACTAGAAAAACCCAAGCTAAGATGTATTCATACCAGGTGTCTACTACGCACTAGTCTTTCAGTGTTTTCATTCCCTTGCTTCATCAAGCCATGGCCAGGCTCTCTTCCCTTACAGCTAATCCAGATCTTTCCATCCACAAGGGAGAGGTCTTACATGTCTCCTCTGTGAAGCCTTCCTGGGCAAGTCCTCCCACACAAAGTAGTCCGTCCATCCAGGCCATTCTCCATCATATAATTTATGTTGAGGATAATCTGCCATTTACATTAGTTAATGAATCCGAGGGAAGGGATTCGGTGCCAAAGGAAATTCTCACCCATAAAGAACTAGCGTGTTCTCTCTCTTCTGACAGTGAGATCTTTGTAACTCATCCCGTTTCCCTCTTTGCTGACAGAGAAGCTCCAAGCACAAATTTGATTTCTTTCAGTCGAGGGCTTAAGGAAAAGTCTCCTCTCTAGAAGGAAAAGACCTTTCAGCTGCAACCCAAACTAATGAATAAGAATTAGCCAGATGCAGATTGGAGGGAACATTCTCAATTCGGAAACCGCAGCCTGTGCTAAGGTTCTGCGATAGAAAAGACCTGAATGTCCAGTGTGGCTGGATCATGCTAAATCAAGAAGACCGTGTTACTAATAAACTGTGTCCTGAGTTTCAGACCCTCAGAGACCGCTGAGCCAGCTCAAATCTTGGGTTCCAGATTTGAGCTCAAGTGCACCAGGAAGCACTTGAGTTTTATGGGGAGGTTGTGTCTTAAACCAATTTACCTTTTAAGATCATTCCTCTAGAGCCCTCTGGAGAGCACATTGGAGAGAGACAAAAGCAGAAACAGGGTAATCAGTTAAGAAGCTATTGCAGATTGCCAGTTAAAAGATGATGCTGGCCCAGCCTGGATGTATTCAGGTATATGAAAGGAATTAGACAGAATCAGGACACATTTTGGAGACATAAATCAAAGAACACTTGAATTACATCAAGCACCATAAAGAATGACTTTGGAGCCAGGCAGAAGTGGAGCTGAAAAACTGGCTTTGTCTCTTAACCACTGTGTGACCCGAGGCACACTGCTTAAGTTCTCGGAGCCTCAGGTCACTCATCTGTAAAACGGAAGTGATAATACCTACCTCAACAGATGAGAATAATCTTAAGAAAGGTGATGTGTTGGAAGTTTCTGGCACATGTTGGACGATCAATCAACTGATGGAGGATGTACTCCTATATAGGGTTTCCCAGGTGGCTCGGTGATAAAGCATCCACCCGACTATGCAGGAGCTGTGGGTTCAATTCCTGGATTGGAAGATCGCCTGGAGAAGCAAAGGGCAAATCACTCCAGTATTCTTGCCTGGGAAATCCCGTGGACAGAGGAACCTGGTGGGCTACAGTCCATAGAGTCCCAAAGAGTCAGACATGACTGAGAGACTGAGTATGCAAGCGTACTCCTATAGACAGGCCAGCAGCCAGTCAGGGAAGGGGTTGGAGGGCAGCCAACATCTGCCTTGGTGGATGAAACAGGAGCCTAGGCTGACCCACCCCATTAGCTCAGGAGCACCTTTTCTTATCACCCCACCCCTTCCCCAGCTCCTTAGCTTGGGAAATGCCACTCTAATAACTTCCACTTCCATATCCTATAGTAAGCCAGATTCTGCGCCCTGAAAGAGCACTTGAGGAGAGAGGGACAGAATGACTTAGAGGAGGAAAAGGTTGTGGCTTTGGGAAGTGGGGGCATCTGCAGCAAATAAACCATTTCCGGTACATTTGGCAGCGTTCTCTCTCCATCCGCCCTCTCCACCCCCTCATTCTGCTTCCTTTCCATTCTGTTTGCTCCCAGACTTTCTCCTGCTTCTGCTCTTCATCCTTCTCTCTCCTAGTCCCAGGGACCAGCCTGTCACCCAGCTGCAGGGAATCAGGGCTAAGAGGACCCACCTCTGTGTCTCCTGCACACCCCTCTCCTCATCAGTTGGCTCACAACCAAGGTCCATCACGTAGGAGCCTCAGGGGAGATGACAGTTGCCACGCCCTTTGTCCCTTGGGAACCTCAGAAGGTCAGTTTCACCTCCTTTCCCAGCACATCGTCGCCGGCTGCGAGCCCTTGGCTCCAGGAAGCAGCGGCTTCAGTGCACCGGACTAAAGCCGTTGCATAATTCTCAAACAGGCTCCCAGAAGCCTCACAAAGCCATGCTTCCAAAATAACCCCAGTGAGTGAGCCCAAATAATACATGAAATGGTATCGGCCCACGGAGCCGAGAAGACTCACCCGGATGGGAGGGCCACCGGCAGCCTAGGCGGGCGACATTTGATATCTTCTCACCAAGACAGGATTAGAAAAGGATTAGGATTAAGTGGACAAGGGGCAACTCCAGTGCACGAGGCAAGGTTGTGACTGGGCAGGAAGGAGAGGAGCCCTGTGGAGCAGCTGATAGCCCACACACTCGGGAGGCCACTCTTGTGACCCATCACTACACCCAAATAACTGTCTTTGAGGTTCTCATGAGTCTTGGCTCATCTCGTCCAGCTGAAGGCATCAGGGCTCAGAGTTGTTCTCCATCCCGTATGTGGCCACATAGCACAGGAACCTGGACTATCCTCTTTCTCCAAGCCCAGGCTTCGGTCCACTGTCCCCCACTGGCCCTTCCCGAAATCAGAGGCCAGAGCCACTCTTTTAAGAGAGGTTGGGCTTCAATCTGAGAGACTGGCTCAGCTGGAGAGGTTTGTTAGATCCTTTTGTTGCAAAATGTCCATAGTGCTGATTTTAAAGTCCCTCAGTTCTAGTCCAATCATAATTTAACAGTTGGGATAGCAAGGAAAACAAAGGAGAATCTATGAACAGAATGGGACCCCCTGGGGAGTGGGGACTGGTGGGTTTCAGACACGTCTCCAATCCAAGGGTCCCTGTTCCCCTTGCAAAGCTTGGAGGGGTGGTTTCATTCTCCCCACTTCTCACCCCAGCCCCTACACCTCCACCAGGCCCCTGTCTCCTTCCCAACTTCTGCCAAGAGATTCGGGGGTAATTGGTAGGAACTCTCTTGGGGAACCCGCACCCTTACTAAGGCTGCATTTACTTACATCTTCCCAGCTCCACTGCTTGCCACCATTCCTGTGCAAAATGTTTGCCCTTTCCCTAATCCAGGCAAATCCACCAAAAATGCACTTGTGATTTCTGCTTCCTTTCACTTCTCTAGTTTTTTGGGTGTTTTTTTTTTTTTTTTTAATTTATTTGGCTATACTGGGTCTTGGTTAAGGCATGTAGGATCTTGTTCCCTGAGCAGGGATCAAACCCGGGTGCTCTGCATTGGAAACTTGGAGTCTTAGCCGCGGAACCATCAGGGAAGTCTCTCACTTCTCTAGTTTTGGAATCTGCCTGACCCTCCTAGAGTCTAATCTTGCATGTGTTTCATTTAAAACATCATTTACCAACCCCAGCATCCAACCATAGATGAATGGATAGACAAAACATTTCCTGATTGTTGAAAGCCAGATGGGTACTTACTGTACACCTCTCTGAGGTGGGCACCCAACAAAGCACTTAGCACCTTGGGTACTCACTAAGTGGATAGGAAATGAGTTTCTGATCCCTAAGCACTGGCTTTATAGCCCTGATCCTACCAGTCACTTTCCTCTTGTGAAAATCAGAGAGAAAGTGAAAAATGGGCAGGAAGCAAGTGGAAGTGGGGTGCAAGATTTAAGGAAGAAAGAGGGAAAGAAGGAAGAAATAAATAAGAGAAGGAGAGGAGGAGAGAGAGAAGAAAAGGAAGAAAGGAAAGAAGGGAAAGAAGAAGGAAGGAGGGACAAAAAGAAGGAAGGAAGAAAGGAAGAAAGAATGAAGGGAAGAGGACCTTCCCTGGTGGTTAAGACTTGGCCATCCAATGCAGAGGGTGTGGGTCTGATTCGTGGCCAGGGAGCTAAAATCCTACATGCCTCATACCCAAAAAAAACCCCAGAAATAATAGTGTAATGAATTCAATAAAGAATTTTTAAATGGTCCATTAAAAAAAAAAACTTGCAAAAAAAAAAAAGGAAGGGAAGGAGAGGGGACAAAGGACAGAAAAGGGAGGAGGAGAGAAAAGGAGAAGGGAGGGGAAGGCAGCAGAGCTGTCTACAGAACCGGCTCCCTGAAGAGAGCTGCTTCAGTCGACTCTGGCAAATCCTTCCAGTGCCATCTTATGCCTCCTGGGGTAGCTTATTCTGGCAGAGTGATTTATATCTGGGGGTGGGGGAGCAGTCAAATACCTCCCTCCCCTCCCTCAGTCTGCAAGATCTAGGACCGATCATCTTGCAGAAGGAGTAGCGCTTCACAATCATCTTGGCTTGTAATTATCCAATTAAATTCAGGCACTCAGCCATGCTTCCAAACAGGGGCTGAGGGCTGTAATCCCTGTGCATTTTGTGAGCTTGCAGCAGCTCAGACCAACAGCTGTACTGTGTTTAGCTTTTTGGTTTTTTTTTTTAAGAGGGGGTGGTGTGAGCTTTTTTTTCTTTTAAGAAAAGATAGAACAGGAAGCTGGGTAGATGCTGGTGAACATTGTCCCTGAGGATATGGAGCATCAGAGGGGAATCACCTTTCTGATGACTCAGAGACAGGAAGTGGTGACCCAGAGGGAGGCATCACACAAAGAGGTAGGAATGCACTTGTGTGATGACATCACTTCCTGTTTTTGTGAGTGTGGGGGTACAGGAGTGCAGAAGGGAATGACAATCAAAAGGATTCGAGAGTAAGTCTCCTGCGTGTCTCTGCTCACATCCTCACACGCCCAGCCCTTACTCCTTAGGACACACCTATGACAGCTTCCTCTGTTTCACCCTCACGCTTTGTCTGGGAAGAAAACTAACACAGCTCATGTTGATCCCTTCTGAATAAGGACCAAGCTAGATTGACAGGTAGGGACCCTCCATCCTACACAAGCTACCATGCTGGCGATGGGAATTCTCTTAACAGTCAGTGGAAGGAACCTCCCACCTCCTCCCCAGCCTCTGTGCCAGACTCCATCCCTGGGAGGGGTGGGAGGGGTAGACAGAGCAGCCAGCAACCTGGCACAGAGTGAAAATGGAGAGACCCAGTCATGTGCAGCAGAACATTCAGAGCTTCACCAGGGCATCTGGTGGGTTTGAAGGGGAGAGCACTAGGCGTTGAAGCTAGGTCTGTTGAGACAACAGCACCAGGGGGAAACTGAGGACCCTTCTTGGTCCTCCTTGCCCAGAGCATGACAACTGGGGTCCTGAGCACAGTGGATGTGCCAGGTCTGCACCATGAGGCCAAGCTAGAGAGCAGCCCCACCTCGCAGTGTCTGCCATGGTCCATCCTATCTTACCTCTGAGGTGACAGGGAAGAACTCTGTCCCAAGAATCCCCTAACTTGGGCTCTACTGGTGGCACAGTGGTAAAAAATCCACCTGCCAATGCAGGAGATTTCTCTATTCAAATCTCTGATCTGAGAAGATCCCACATGCCACAGAGCATCTAAGTTCATGTGCCACAACTATTGAGCCTGTGCTCTAGAGCCCAGGAGTCACGACTGCTGACCCTGCAAACCTAGAGCCTGTGCTCTGCAACAAGAGAATCCACCACAATGAGAAGCCCGTGCACCACAGCTAGAGAGTAGACCCTACTCGCTGCAACTAGAGAAAAGTCCAAGCAGCAATGAAAACACAGCACAGCCGAAAGAAAAGGATGCTCTGACTCTACAGAGCAGCTCTGCTTGTCCAGTCTTATCCCCCAGCTCCCAAGGGCAAGCACTACGAGAAGAGATATAACTGTGTAGGTATAGTGAGGAGTCTGGTAGACAGAGTGCCTGATGAACTATGGACAGAGGTTTGTGACATTGTACAGGAGAGAGGAATCAAGACCATCTCCAAGAAAAAGAAATGCAAAAAGGCAAAATGGCTGCCTGAAGAGGCCACACAAATAGCTGTGAAAAGGAGAGAGGTGAAAAGGAAAGATATACCCATTTGAATGCAGAGTTCCAAAGAATAGCAAGGAGAGAAAAGAAAGCCTTCCTCAGCGAACAATGCAAAGAAATATAGGAAAACAATAGAATGGGAAAGACTAGAGATCGCTTCAAGAAAATTAGAGATACCAAGGGAACATTTCATGCAACGATGGGCACAATAAAGGACAGAAATGGTCTGGACCTAACAGAAGCAGAAGATATTAAGAAGAGGTGGCAAGAATACACAGAAGAACTGTACAAAAAAGATCTTCATGACCCAGATAATCATGATGATGTGATCACTCACCTAGAGCCAGACATGCTGGAATGTGAAGTCAAGTGGGCCTTAGGAAGCATCACTATGAACAAAACTAGTGGAGATGACGCAATTCCAGTTGAGCTATTTCAAATCCTAAAAGATGATGCTGTGAAAGTGCTGCACTCAATAGGTCAGCAAAGTTGGAAAACTCAGCAGTGGCCACAGGACTGGAAAAGGTCAGTTTTCATTCCAATCCCAAAGAAAGGCAATGCCAAAGAATGCTCAAACTACCACACAATTGTGCTCATCTCACATGCTAGTAAAGTAATGCTCAAAATTCTCCAAGCCAGGCTTCAGCAATATGTGAACTATGAACTTCCTGATGTTCAAGCTGGCTTTAGAAAAGGCAGAGGAACCAGAGAACAAATTGCCAACATTCGCTGGATCATCAAAAAAGCAAGAGAGTTCCAGAAAAACATCTATTTCTGCTTTATTGACTATGCCAAAACCTTTGGCTGTGTGGATTACAATAAACTGTGGACAATTCTGAAAGAGATGGGAATACCTGCCTCTTGAGAAACCTGTATGCATGTCAGAAAACAACAGTTAGAACTGGACATGGAACAGCAGACTGGTTCCAAATGGGAAAAGGAGTGCATTAAGGCTGTATATTATCACCCTGCTTATTCAACTTATATGCAGAGTACATCATGAGAAACGCTGGGCTGGAGGAAGCACAAGCTGAAATCAAGATTGCCAGGAGAAATATCAATAACCTCAGATATGCAGATGATACCACCCTTATGGCAGAAAGTGAAGAAGACCTAAAGAGCCTCTTGATGAAGGTGAAAGAGGAGAGTGAAAAAGTTGGCTTAAAGCTCAACATTTGGAAAACGAAGATCATGGCATCCGGTTCCATCACTTCATGGGAAATAGATGGGGAAACAGTGGCTGACTTTATTTTTCTGGGCTCCAAAATCACTGCATATGGTTATTGCAGCCATGAAAGTAGAAGATGCTTACTCCTTGGAAGGAAAGTTATGACCAACCTAGATAGCATATTGAGAAGCAGAGACATTACTTTTCCAACAAAGGTCTGTCTAGTCAAGGCTATGGTTTTTCCAGGGGTCATGTATGGATGTGAGAGTTAGACTATAAAGAAAGCTGAGGGCTGAAGAATTGATGCTTTTGAACTGTGGTGTTGGAAAAGACTCTTGAGAGTCCCTTGGACTGCAAAGAGATCCAGCCAGTCCATCCTAAAGGAGATCAGTCCTGGGTGTTCTTTGGAAGGACTGATGTTGAAGCTGAAACTCCAGTACTTTGGCCACCTGATGAGAAGAGCTGACTCATTTGAAAAGACCCTGGTGCTGGGAAAGATTGAGAGCAGGAGGAGAAGGGGATAATGGAGGATAAGATGGTTGACTGGCATCACCAACTCAATGGACATGGGTTTGGGGGGACTCCAGGAGTTGATGATGGACAGGGAGGCCTGGTGTGCTGTGGTTCACGGGGTTGCAAAGAGTCGGACACACTGAGCAACTGAACTGATAGTGAGGCGTATCCCGTGTGTGTCATCTCTTTTTTCCTTTGTTTTAATTTTTATTGGGGCTATCAAAGGATAAGGGGGTGGGGATAAATTGAGAGATTGGAATTGACATATGCACACTGTAAATAAAATGGGCTTCCCTGATGGCTCAGTGATAAAGAATCCACCTGCCAATGCAGGAGACAGGAGTTCGATCCCTGGGTTGGGAAGATCCATTGGAGAAGGAAATGACAACTCACTGCACTATTCTTGCCTGGGAAATCCCACAGACAGAGGGGCCTGGCAAGCTATAGTCCATGGGGTTGTGAAGAGTCGGGCATGACTGACTGACCAATCGACAACAACAAGATATAACTATATAAAATAGGTAACTAAAAAGAACCTGCTCTATAGCACAGGGAACCCTACCCTGGGTGTCATCTCTATAAAGAAGAATTATCACTAGGAAACTGAAGCTCAGAGAAGGTGAGTAACTAGTGCTAGACCTCAGAACTAGCAACCAGCAGAGGCAAGCTTTGACTCAGAATCCCACCATGTCCCTTCTCCAGTACACTCACCTCTGAAGACAAAGTTACAGAACATGGGGCGATGCCTGAAGTGCTGTGGAAACCTTCCTCAGCAAAATTCCTCTCTGCTCCTGTCAGTGAACCTGAAATTGGATTTTTCTCTTTTATCTAATGTGTTGTCATTCTTGAAGATCTTAAAAAGATTTAGAGGTTTCTCTAAATTAGTCAACAAGAAATGGTTAGATTTCTGTCCTGCTGTGCTTTACTTAGTCACTCAGTCATGTCCGACTCTTTGCAACCCCATGGACTGTAGCCCACCAGGCTCCGCTGTCCATGGGATTTCCCAAGCAAGAATACTGGAGTGGGTTGCTATTTCCTCCTACAGGGGATTTTCTTGACCCAGGGATGGAACCCAGCGTCTCCTGCATTAACACTTGGATTCTTTCCCACCAAGCCACTTGGGAAGTCCAGGATTAGCAAACACAATGTTGTAAATCAACTGTATTTCAATAAAAATTTGTGTCAAAAAGTAGATTAGCGGTTGTCTCAAGCTACAGGTTAGGTGGAGTATGTATGGAATTTCTTTCTGGAGTGATAAAATTATCTTAAACTGGGATTGTGGTAATAGTTGCACAACTCTGCAAATATACTAGAACTCGTTGAATTGTATGCTTCAAATAAGTGAATTCATTGGTGTGTAAATTATATCTCGGTCAGATTCTTTACCATCTAAGCCACCAGAGAAGACCATATCTCAATAAAGATGTTTAAAACAATAGAATCTGACCTTTAAATTTTTTAAATTTAACTAATAAGGAAAATATATAGACAAAGACAGGATATGCCAAATAGCAGGAGGCATCAAAGGAGTTTAAAAGGAGGAGGATCAATCCTAGGGGTGTCAGAGAAGGTGGGATCAGTTGTGTTTTGATAAAAGGAAAAAATCAATTTTAGAAGTTGATTTTTCAAGTTGGAGGAACATGGGCATGGAGGCATGAGAAAGTATGAAACATGCCTAAGAAATCTTGAGTCAACTAACGAAACTCTGGCATGCAGATACAAAGATGACTTATAATACTGTATCAGCTATCTATCGCTGTGTAACAAATATCCCAGAACTTGGTGGCTTAGGACAACAACCACCATTTAGTTGTTCAAAAGTCTACAGTCTACACAAGGCTCAGGAACATGGCTTATCTCCCCTTTACGATCATCTCATGGTTCCACCAAGACTGGAAAACCCAGAATGGCCTCAGACATAATCTGGCATCTCCATCAAGATGACTGCAACTGGATAGCACCTAGAATGGCCCTCTCCCTCTCCACATAGTCTTCATATTCCAGGGCTTCCCTCTTACTAGGAACTTGCATCCAGAAGGAAGCCAATCCAGGCTTTCTCACACAGCACTCAAGACAGCAAGCAAGCAAAAACTGCAAGGCTTCCTGCAGCCTAGACCCAGAACTTTCACAACATCCCTTCCACGAGGTTTTATTTGTATAAGCAAGTCATGAGGTCAGTCCTGACTTAGTGAGGGAGGGGAGTTCACAGGGTTTGAATTCAGGGAAGCATGATTCATTAGGTGTCTACCGCAAATGTGGTCAGTCACTCAGCCGTGCCCAACTCTTTTGGGACCCCGTGGGCAGTGACCTGAGAGGCTCCTCTATCCATAGGATTTTCCCAAGCAAGAATATTGGTGTGGGTTGCCATTTCCATATACACAAGAACCAAAGAGTAAATCATACACCTGCCTTGGAAGAGCTCATTGTTTAATGACATGATGGCTTGAAAGTCATTGAAAGGGGAGGTATGTCTAGGAATATGACTAAGGGCAGAACATACAGGACACTGAATACAAAGCTAAGGAGTTTGGATTTCCTTCAGGAGTTCTTAATTAAAGTCCAAAAATCCCTCGGTGAGGTGATATTTTAAGCCTTTATCAGCCAGCATCTTAGAAGGAGTTGATGGTGTTTGCAAGTAAGACAGATTAGAACCTTGGGTCTATTTAAAAAATCAGATAAGTTGCAAGAACTATGTGTCTCATCACCTGAGTCAGGAAGCACGACCACATCACAGAAGAGTGGGAGATGCCTGCATCAGCTTGTAAGCCTGCATCCCAAGGGTCAAGACACACACCGCTGATGCCAAGAGACTCTGCTCCCTAGGCAGCCTTTTCTCCCTCTTCAGTTTCCCTACCCTTCTTTCCTCAACATGCTGTTTGCACATCCAGATCAGTGGGCTATAAAATACCGAAACTGGACTCAAATTTGCAGAGTCAAATCAAGGAAAACTAAGGCAGTCAGGAGAGAAGTCTTACTTTAGACTGTAACGCCTGGAGAATCCCATGGTAGAGGAGCCTGGTGGGCTATGGTCCTTAGGGTCACAAACAGTCAGATACGGCTGAAGTGACTTAGCATGCATGGAAATTAACTACAAGGAGAAAACTAGAAATGACCAATCCAAGTGAACTTATTACTTGGGTGACTGCTATTACTTCTCTGACCATCTCTCTCTGCATTTCACATTTCACTCCTCTAAAGCTCAAGGTAACGGGAAGCCTGAGCCTGCTCTGGCCCCAGCATTCTCACAGTGACCTGTGAGAAACACACCTAACAAACTACACCAAGAGCTGAAGCCCACCTGTTTTCACCAATGAACAACCAAACTTTCCTTCTCCAGAAACTTTGAGTTTATTCCGTAGTGACTTTCTCAACATAAAGCAATTACTGGGAACAAACAGAATGCCTGTAAGTTGGTTACAGTACACACAGATGTGTATCAAGAACCCTAGCAAAGTATAGTGGGCATCTCCTCTGCTAAAAGATTGCTCCCAAGGCATCCATGTTGCATCAGGAGAGTCCCATTCTTATAAGAGGCTAGCAGTTGTCAACATCACCTGGCAAAGTGTCTTCATTCCCCCCAGTTCCATCTTAGTCCTTCCTTCTGCTATCTGGCATCTCCCCAGATTTTCACCCATGCCTCGTGATGTCCATGGTCTTCCCCCATTGAAATTTTCAACCCTCCCCATCATCCTCAGGTTTCCCTGATGGCTCAGTGGTAAAGAATCCACCTGCTAATGCAAGAGACATGGGTTCAGTCCCTGATCCTGGAAAATCCCAAAAGCCCAAGCAACAAGAAAGACCCAGCACAGCCAAAAATTATTTCTTTAAATTATTTTTTAAGTTTCCTTACATTCCTAAAGTATCATCTTATCTCCAATATGAAAATTCTGATTCCCAGATCAGGGTGATTTCAGCCAGTTATAGGTGTGAATGAATGTATACTTGATAGGAAGATTCCTGATCATGGGAAGAAATGGATGTGACCCAATGGCACTTCAGGAAGGATGGAGAGAAGATGCGGGAGACACAGACATTTTTCCTATCTCAAGAAAAGTTGAATCAGCGAAAGAAAGGGATGAGGAAAAGGTATGGACTCTACCTTCACTCTGACATCTCTCTTTCCTCCTCTCCCTCCCCACACAGGTCACTGTAAATATCAACCCCCCCTTCCTTGCACAAGGTATTTCTGAACATAGTCATACAACCAAGAATGAAAGCCACGTGCCACACGCATAAACAAGTCAGACAACACACTCCTACCCTAAAGCATTTTCAAATACCCAGAGGTAAGGATTATTTCCCATTGAAAGCATCGCTGACATCACTCACCAAGTCAGACACCAGTAACTTTCACTAAGATGAAGGACACTGACATCAGTCTGGGGGTCACAAGATGTCAGCAGCTTCAGAAGAAAAAGGGGAAAAAAAAGAAAAGAAAAGAAACACACACTTGACAAGCAGCACCATCTAGGGGACCTAGAGGGTAAGACTACTCTTCCTGCAAATACAGAGCTAGGAGTGTTCTTTGCTTGGTGGCCACATCAGCAGAAGCCTGAGCTAAAATGTGCGTGAACCGTGGTGACCCAAGCTAGGCAGCTACACTTGGAAGTACTGTGCCCGGTTGAGATATCCATGTGACAAATGGGAGCAACACCAGAGGCCAAAAAATTGCCTCTAAAACAGCAGCATGAGTGCGTCCTCAGTCATGTCCAACTCTCTGCAACCCCACGGACTAGAGCCCTCCAGGCTCCTCTGTCCATGGGATGCTCCAGGCAAGAACACTGGAGTTGCCATTTCCTTCTGCAAGGGATCAATAAGACAAATCCTGCATAATTCCATGTATCTGAGGCATCTAACCAGTCCATTCTGAGGGAGATCAGCCCTGGGATTTCTTTGGAAGGAATGATGCTAAAGCTGAAACTCCAGTACTTTGTCCACCTCATGTGAAGAGTTGACTCATTGGAAAAGACTCTGATGCTGGGAGGGATTGGGGACAGGAGGAGAAGGGGATGACAGAGGATGAGATGACTGGATGGCATCACTGACTCAATGGATGTGAATCTGAGTGAACTCTGGGAGCTGGTGATGGACAGTGAGGCCTGGCATGCTGCGATTCATTGGGTCGCAAAGAGTCGGAGACGACTGAGCGGCTGAACTGAACTGAACTGAGGCATCTAAAATAATCAAACTCCTAGAATCCAAGAGTCGAATGGTGGTTGCCAGAGGCTAGGAGGAGGGGGATGAAGAAGTGTCATTAGATGAGATGAAATCTCAGGTATGCAGAGTGGATAAGTTCTAGACATCTGCTGTACAGCATCATATCAGATTGGACTGTTCACTTAAAAGTTTATTATCCATCACCCACTGCTATATTTAAAATGGATAACCAACAAGGACATACTATCTAACACAGGGAACTCTGCTCAATGTTATGTGGCAGGCTGGATGGGAGGGGAGTTTGGGGGAGAATGGATACATATATATGCATGGTTGAGTCCCTTTGCTGTGCATTTGAAGCTATCACAACACTGCTAATCAGCTATACCTCATATAAAATTTAAAGTTTAAAAAAATAAAATAAAAAGTTTAAGAGGAGAGATTTCATGTTAAGTGTCCTTAACACAATGAGAGAAAAGGAAAGGCAATATGCAAAGGGTTCCTGCTTGGGGAATAGGGGAGAGGGAGAAATGGGACTACCGTGCCTCTGAGGTGTGCCTATGATCTATGAGGTGTGAGAATCTATGATTCTAGGAAAGCAAAAAAAATGAAGATCCGTGTTTCCAAGTCTTAATCAATAGAAATTTCAAGTCTGGGTAATGATCAGTTCCACACCGAAGCAACTGAATCCAGCATTCCCCGTGTGCCTGGAGCGCATGCTCCACAGTAAGAGACGCCGCTGCGATGAGAAGCCCACACAGAGCCACAGAGTACCGCTGCTCATGGCAACTAGAGAAAGCCCACAACAGCAACAAAAACCCAGCGCCGCCAAAAATAATAAATAAAATCTTTAATTGAATTATATCTGCAAAGACCTTTTTTTCCAATAAGGTAACATTCACAAATTTCCAGGGATTAGGACTTAGTACCTCTGGGGACATTTTTCAGCCCCTGCAGTGGTTCCAGCATGCAATGGAGCTGAGAAACCACTTACTAATGGAGCCCCTGCCTGGCCCCGATACACCTGCTCTCTGCTCACTCTTACCTCTTGCATTCCCAGCCCCCTCTGTGCTCTGAGTCCTCAGGCCCCCTGTACATCCCAGATGCCTCACCACCTCACTCTGGATTCCCCTCAACACTATGTGTCCCATATCCAATACCTCATTCCTGCTTCTCTAACAGAATAAACTCCACTCCCATACCTGTGTTTCTAAAAATACCCTTCTTATAAATACAAAAATATCCAGTAATGATGAAGTCAGGAAGAGAAGCAGTTTGGGCAAGTATCTGAACACTTTTTTATTTGCAAAATAAATTAATGTGACATACTCACATGGGAGAATACTAAATAACTCCCTGAAAAGAAGGTCTCTGAAAAATAAGACTATCAATCAGGAATGCTTCTCATTGGCTTAAGGTCAGATCTTCTTTCCATTTCTTGATCAGTTTGCTTTTGTTTGTTTGACTTTTGAGTTGTAGGAGTTCTTTATATATTTTGGATGCTAACTCATATCAGATATATGATATGCAAATACCTTCTCCCATTAAGTAGGTTGCCTTTTCATTTTATGAAGGTTCCCTTAGCTGTGCAGAAGCTTTTTAGTTTGATATAGTCTTACTTGTCTATATTTTCAATGCTTGTTTTTATTTATTTATTTGACTGTACCAGGTCTTAGTTGCGGCATGTGGTCTCTAGTTCCCTGATCAGGGATTGAACCTGTGGCCCCTGCACTGGGGGTCCTAGCCACTGGACTGCCAGGGAAGTCTCCCACTTGTCTATTTTTGCTTTTGTTGCCTTTGCTTTTGGAGTCAGATCTAAAAAAACAAAATCATCACCAAGACTGATGTCAAGTAGCTTACTGTCTGTGTTTTCTTCTAAGAGTTTTATGGTTTCAGATCTTATATCCAAGTGTTTAATCCATTTTGAGTTAACGTTTGTGTGTGGTGTAAAATAATGGTTCCTGTTTCGTTCTTTGCATGTGGCGAGAACGCAGTTTTCCTAATAGCCTTTATTGAAGAGACTCCTTTCGCCATTGTGTATTCTTGGCTCCTTTGTTGTAAGTTAACCGACTATATATGCATCGGTTTATTTCTAGGTTCTCAATAGTGTTCCATTGATCTATGTGTCTGTTTTTATGGCAAAGGTCTTATAATATTGTTTGAAATCAGGGAGTGTCCTGCCTCCAGCTTTGTTTTTCTTTCTCAAGTATTTGAATACTTTCGATATTTTAATTTTCATTAAGGATCTGAAGTCACTTTGTTGGCTTAGAAATACATTGTGCATGAAGTAGTTTTCTAAAAAAAAAAAAGCTCATTTGTGGGGTGTCTAATTTCTCATGCGAAGATGCTGGGAAAACAGGAAGACTTAAATTTTTAAAAAAATTTTAAACTTTGAAAATAGGAAATAATTTTTATTTTCTAAAGTTTTTAGTGCCTTTATTTCTATACATTTTCCTCTCTCTGAAGGGAGCTTTTTTCAGAATTAAATGGACATTTGTTAGCGTTTCTATGAAATGAAAGGGATCCATTTATGCCATTACCACATTTCTTCAGCAAGATCCCAAGAGTCATTACACTTTCTAACCACCCTCTGAGTTGCCATATTGCATTAGAAAAAGAAGAGTAAATATATCAAGTGCCAGGCACTGTGGTTAGATGCTGTACACAGATTATCTCATCTGATCCTCTAACCACCCTAAGAGGGTTCTCACAGGCTCAGTCTCTCCATCGTGTCCAACTCTTTGCAGCCCCATGGCCTGTAGCCCACCAGCTTTCTCTGTCCATGGGATTTTCCAGGCAAGAATACTAGAGTGGGTAGCCAATTCCTTCTCCAGGGACCTAAGAGGAACAGTAATATTATTTGCTGCCCCTTTAAAGATGGGGAAACTGACGCTTAAATATTTGCTCTCTCCGGCTCAAGGTCTCATTGCTGTTAAATAGTGGAGCCTGATTCCAGCCAAGCCTTCTAATTCTGGGGTCTATGTTCAGGTGGCTCCCCAAGAAAATAAGGTAAAAGGGGCTCAATTCCTAACTTATTGGTGTAGGATTCGCAGGACCCACCTGTGACTGAAACAGAGATGATCCAGAGGACAAAGTCCGGGTAAGGCCCAGGTGGCGCTAAGAGGAAAGACCACAGGGTACAGGCAAGGCCATTGCTGGCGAAACGTGGTTTCAAGGCATAAAAATAAATAGGACCTCATCACTGTCAAATGTCAAGGGAGGACTGGGGGAGTGGGATTTAAAAGAACTTTCTGGGCTAGGAATCAAAGGGTCTGGCTTCTAGTTCCAGCTCCACAGAAACCTCCTATGTAAACCAGGCGATGGTAAAGGACAGGGAGGCCTGGCGCGCCGCAGTCCATGAGGTCACAAAGAGTCGGACACAACTGAGCAACTGAACAACAACAATATAAATCAGTACAGCTAACTTCATTGACCAATTCAGTTTGCAAAGCTACTCGGAAGGGTAGAGATAAGAACCTACATCCCATGATCAGCACCAAGTGCGGAGCTTCTTCATGAAAGCAGATACCTGGCTCCAGTAGTAAATTGTTCCAGTCGATTCTCCGTGGGTGCAGCCCTGGAAACTCTGACATGAGCCCAGGTCTGAAGGTCAATCTAGTGGCTGATCTTCCAGCGGCCTTCCCTGCTCTTGCAGAAGAATCTGACCAGATTCTTGATCCTGGAGTAAACCAAGCCGGTGCATGATACAACTTTCCCAGCAGAGGACAGTGTTGGCTCAAAGTTTCCCCATGTATCCCCTTTTGGCCTTCAAGTTTTCATCTTACATTGTTTTAAGATTTTTTTTTTAATATATATAATTCAAAATGCATCAAAAATTGCCTATAATCCCACTATTTGTCTTTTGAATTGTATAAAGGACACTCCATGTATCGAGTCTATGTCTCAAAGTTAGCAACTGTTAACATTCCATTTGTTTACTTTTTACTTCCTATATTTAAGCCCAAAAATCCATTGTGAATTCACACACACACACACACACACACACACACACACTTTCCCAAATGTGAAATCTTGTTTTTTCTTTCGTCTACAACTCATACTTTCAGTTAAAAAATATCACACACATCTTTCTTCCAAATCCAGGAAGTTTTAAGTGACGACGTTCTATCCCATTGTATGATCACCAAAATGTCTCTTAATGAATATCTAAGCTTTTTTGGTATTTCAGTTGCAAATACCATTCTAATCACCGCACTGGAGGATAAACTTTTACATAATTATGGTAGAATACAGAAGTAAAATTGTTAAGTCAAATTTTTCTTTACTTTTCATACCTTTCTTTGGTTTCTTTTTTATCAAGTACTGAATAGTTTAAAAATATATTCTAATAAGGCTAAGCATAAAGGTTATAACAAATGACCAGAAGCCATTTTTTGATTTAACATGATTTTTTTGTTATAAAATGGGTTTGTTTTCCCAATTACTGAGTATTTTTGAGACAGAAATGTTCTCAAGGTCACTAAATTATTCCACAGGTACAAAAGAATATTGTCTGTAATATTCTACACATCTATTTCACTATTAAAAATGTACTGTGTTGCTTTTTTTCTGTTACCCATGATACTTTGAAATTATAAACATTGTCTGTTACTTACACTCCTTACATACAAAGTCAGGAAACTAACAGAGACCTTTCCCCCACAGTGGTGCTGGGAATTACTTCTGTTAAAAAGTCTAAGACAGCGACTTCTCTGGTGGTCCAGTGGCTAAGACTCCAAGTTCCCAGAGCAGGTCAGGGAGCTTTTAATAGATCCCACTTGCCATAACTATAAGATTCTCCCATGCTGCAATAAAGATAGAAGATTCCACGTGCCACCATTAAGATCCAGTGCAGACAAATAAATAGGTATATTTTGGAAAAACTGTGAAACAAAGATTTCATCCAAATTCCTGCTCTGCCTTGTCATTTCATTACAAAAGAATAAAATATAGCATACAGTCCCTGGTGGTCCAGGGGCTAAGACTCCTAATGGAGAGGGACTGGGGTTTGATCTCAGGTCAGGAAAATCAATCCTATATGCAGCAACTAAAGATCTCACGTGCCACAACTGGTTAAGTCAAATAAATATTTTTTAAAAGAAAAAATAAAAATACAGTATACAAAGAAGACACAAAAAGTGAGAAAAAATTTAGATAATAGCTTAGTCACTTTTATCATCATCTGCTATAGAAAGTTAGTTGTAACTATTTCTCTTAAATATTTTTAAATTTTTATTTGGAATATAATTACTTTACAATGTTGTGTTGGTTTCAGGTATATAGCAAAGTGAATCATTATACATGCACATATAATATCCACTCTTTTCAGGTTCTTTACTCATGTGGGACATTACAGAGTATTGAGTAGAGTTCCCTGTACTTCACAGTAGGTCGTTATTAGTTATCTACTTTGTATATAGTTATATATAGTAGTATATATATATATGTCACTTGCAATCTCCGAACCATAAGTTTGTTTTCTATATCTGTGACTCTGTTTTGCAGATAAATTCACTTGCGGCCTTATCTTAGATTCAAAGTATAAGTGCTACCATGTAATACTTGTGTTTCTCTGTCTAACTTCATTCAGTGTGACCACCTCTAGGTCCATCCGTATGTAAAGTTTTAAAAGATAAGACTATCTGTGCATATATGTTCTCAGTCTTGTCCAACTCTTTGCAATCCCCATGGACTGTAGCCTGCCAGGCTCCTCTGTCCAGGGGATTTTCCAGGCAAGGATACTGAAATGAGTTGCCATTTCCTCCTCCAGGGCATCTTCCAGACCCAGGGATCAAACCCCGCTTCTCCTGCTTTGGCAGGCGGATTCCTTACCACTGAGCCACCTGGGAAGACTATCTGGTCTTCTAGTTACACATGTAACTATAACAAAAAATAATATGAAATTAAAATCAAAACTCAAAAGCTGAAGCAGCAGTTGGAAGCAGGGGCTAAACTGGTCACTCTGGGGCAGGAAACCAGCTTGTTTGGGGCGAGACCACAGTGATTCAACCCATTGACATTACTGCCCTCCATGATGAAGGGTTATTGAAGTCTGGGTCTCAGTGACAATTATGCTGCCTGACCTGCCTAAATTAAGCTCAAATTAGTTAGGTTGAAGGGAAAAACCAGTATGGCTTGACTGACTGAATCTCAAGGAAGCACAATCTTTCCCAGAAAACCAAAGACCTTACAGGGGTAGCCAGGATCCCTACTGACTAGACTGACAATATTTTAAGCATTTTTTTTTTCTAATATGGACCATTTTTCTGTAAGTCTTTATTGAATGTGTTATAACATTGTTTCCGGGTTTTTTGTTTGTTTGTTTTTTATGTTTTGGCCTCAAGGCATGTGGGATCTTAGCTCCTCAACCAAGCACTCAATATGTCCTCCCCGCATTGGAATCTGAAGTCTCAACCACTGGGCCACCAGGACTGACAATATTTTTAAGTGACCCCACAGACTCCTGCTCCAAAAAATGGGGGCCTGACTGGATGGAAAAGTGTCAGAATAGATGATATGCTGCAGATAGAAGGTATTTTATGAGCATTAAACCACCATGCTTGAATTTTCATGATCCAGGAGACAGGGGAGCCTGGTATGCTGCAGTCCATGGGGTCTCAAAGAATCAGACACCACTGAGCAACTGAGTCGAACTGAACTCAACTGAGGGTAAGATGACCCATTCCCACTCAGTTTTTCAAAACACCTACATGCTTGCTGAACTCCACATGGCTCTCCTCATTAAAATAAGACATTTCTAAGGTATCAGATGGTGAAATGGTGATTTAAGCCCATTCTTAGTAAATTTCACCCTTGGAGGGGCTAGGGATCCTCCTCCTACACCCTTGGCAAGAGGTCAACAGCCCGAGGACATATCACACAGCAGCTGGGGGTCTGTTGAGGCCTGAAAGTGACAAGGGAAGACACATCAGTGTGAAAACTGATCCATTTGTATGGTTGTTGGGGGCAGGGAGGGGAAAGGAGAGGTCTGGAGAGAAGAGGAGGAGAGAAGGAGAGGGACAGGAAAAAATGCCTTCCCAGAGCATGTGGGCACTTGTGATTCACCCACTGCATACAGTAGACATATAGCACTATTGTTTAGCCACTCAGTAGTGTCCAGCTCTTTGCAACCCCAAGGACTAAAGCCCCAGCTCCTCTGTCCCTGGGATTTCGCTGGCAAGAATACTGGATTGGGTTGCCATTTCCTCCTCCAGGGGATCTTCCCAACCCAGGGGTTGAACCTGTGTCCCCTACATTGCAGGTGAATTCTTTACCACTGAGCCACCTGGGAAGCCCACTATGACTATTACCCACCACCATAAGTTTCATGAACCTCCGTCCATAATTCTTCAGGCATTCTATCAGATCTAATCCTTTGAATCTATTTGTCACTTCCACTGTAAGGAATTTGATTTAGGTCATATCTGAATGGTTTAGTGGTTTTCTCTACTTTCTTCAATTTAAGTCTGAATTTGGCAGTAAGAATAGATGGAGTGCCTGAAGAACTATGAATGGAGGTTCGTGACATTGTACAGGAGGCAGTGGTCAAGACCACCCCCAAGAAAAAGAAATGCAGAAAGGCAAAATAGTCATCTGAGGAGGACTTACAAATAACTGAGAAAAGAAGAGAAGCTAAAGGCAAAGGAGAAAAAGGAAAGATACACCCATTTGAATACAGAGTTCCAAAAAATAGCAAGGAGAGATAAGAAAGCCTTCCTCCATGATCAATGCAAAGAACTAGAGGAATACAATAGAATGGGAATAAAATCTCTTCAAGAAAACTGGAGATATCAAGGGAACATTTCATGCAAAGATGGGCACAATAAAGGACAGAAATAGTATGGACCTAACAGAAGCAGAAGATATTAAAAAGAGGTGGCAAGAATACACAGAAGAACTGTACAAAAAAGATCTTCATGACCCAGAAAACCATGATGGTGTGATCACTCACCTAGAGCCAGACATGCTGGAATGTGAAGTCAAGTGGGCCTTAGGAAGCATCACCACAAACAAAGCTAGTGGAGGTGATGGAATTCCATTGAGCTATTACAAACCTTAAAAGATGATGCTGTGAAAGTGCTGCACTCAATATGCCAGTAAATCTGGAAAACTCAGCAGTGGCCACAGGACTAGAAAAGGTTAAGTTTTCATTCCAATCCCAAAGAAGGCAATACCAAAGAACGTTCAAACTACCTCAAAATTTCACTCGTCTCACACGCTAGTAAAGTAATGCTCAAAATTCTCCAAGCCAGGCTTCAACAGTATGTGAACCATGAACTTCCAAATATTCAAGCTGGACTTAGAAAAGGCAGAGGAACCAGAGATCAAACTGCCAACATCTGTTAGATCATCAAAAAAGCAAGAGAGTTCCAGAAAAATATCTACTTCTGCTTTATTGACTACACCAAAGCCTTCAACTGTGTGAATCACAACAAGCTGTAGAAAATTCATCAAGAGAGGGAAATACCATATCTGACCTGCCTCTTGAGAAATCTGTATGCAGGTCAAGAAGCAACAGTTAGAACTGGACATGGAACAACAGACTGGTTCCAAATTGGGAAAGGAGTACGTCAAGGCTGTATACTGTCACCCTGCTTATTTAACTTATATGCAGAGTACATCATGTGAAATGCTGGCCTGGATGAAGCACAAGCTGGAATCAAGATTTCTGGGAGAAATATCAATAACCNCTTTTTTTTTTAATGGTTGAGTAATAGCCTGTTGTATATATATTCACATTTTCTTTACCCATTCATCTGTCAATGGACATTTAGGTTGTTTCCATGTCTTTGCTATTGTAAATAATGCCGCAGTGAATATGGGAGTGCAGAGGTCTCTGAGATGGTAACATTCCCTTGGATGTGTACCCAGAAGTGAAACTGTTGAATCATATGGTAGTTCTGTTTGCAAGAGTGAAGCTAGATCCTATCTCACACCCCTCCCAGAAATTAACTCCAAATGGACTCGATTTAAATGTAAAACATGAAACCGAAATATATAAAGAACACATATAACACAATAGCAAAAAAAAAAAAAAAAGAAAACCAATCTGATTTTAAAAATGGGCAGATGTAAAGAGACATTTCTCCAAAGAAGACATATGGATGGCCAACAGGTCCATGAAAAGATGAGCAACATCCTTAATCCTCAAGGAATTGCAAATCAAAGCCATAATGAGATATCACCACACTATTGTTAGAACAACTTGTCAAAGAGACAAGGGATAACAATCACTGGTGAGGATGTGCAACAAAGGGAACCCCTGTGCACCGTTGGTGAGAATGTAAATTAGTGCAGCCACTAAGGGAAACAGTATAGAAGTTCCTTAGTGACTTAAGATGGACACTCATGCAGTCACTCTCAGGTGCAAGCATCCCAGAGGACTTTCTGCTCCATCTTCCTTGCCAACCCCATCCTTCCCCTAAAGGTGACCACTAGCCTGATACTTACTTGCCTCCTGAGAAATCTGTATGCAGGTCAAGAAGCAACAGTTAGAACTGGACATGGAACAACAGACTGGTTCCAAATTGGGAAAGGAGTACGTCAAGGCTGTATACTGTCACCCTGCTTATTTAACTTATATGCAGAGTACATCATGTGAAATGCTGGCCTGGATGAAGCACAAGCTGGAATCAAGATTTCTGGGAGAAATATCAATAACCTCAGATATGCAGATGACACCACTCTAACGGTAGAAAGCAACAAAGAACTAAAGAGCGTCTTGATGAAAGTGAAAGAGAAGAGTGAAAAAGTTGGCTTAAAGCTCAACATTCAGAAAACTAAGATCATGGCATCTGGTCCCATCATTTCAAGGCAAATAGTTGGGGAAACAATGGAAACAGTGACAGACTTTATTTTTTTTTGGTCTCCAAAATCACTACAGATGGTGATTGCAGCCATGAAATTAAAAGATGCTTGCTGTTTGGAAGAAAAGCTATGACCAACAAAGATAGCATATTAAAAAGCAGAGGCATTACTTTGACAACAAAGGTCCGTCTAGTCAAGGCTATGGTTTTTCCAGTAGTCATGTATGGATGTGAGAATCAGACTGTAAAGAAAGCTGAGGGCTGAAGAACTGATGCTTTTGAACTGTGGTGTTGGAGAAAACTCTTGAGAGTCCCTTGGACTGCAAGGAGATCCAACCAGTTCATCCTAAAGGAAATCAGTCCTGAATATTCATTGGAAGGACTGATGCTGAAGCTGAAACTCTCAATACTTTGACCACCTGATGTGAAGAACTGACTTGTTGGAAAAAACCTGGATGCTGAGAAAGATTGAAGGCAGGAAGAGAAGGGGACAACAGAGGATGAGATGGTTGGATGGCATCAATGACTCTATGGACATGAGTTTGAGCCAGTTCTGGGAGTTGGTGATGGACAGGGAGGCCTGGCATGCTGCAGTTCATGGAGTTGCATAGAGTCAGACACGACTGAACAACTGAACTGAACTGATAAGCTTCACTATGTGAGTTAGATTTTTTTTAGCAAGTCCACTGATTTCTCCTTTATAATACCTGTGAAAATATTTCAAGTCTTTGGACTTTCCTGGCAGTTCAGTGGTTAAGACTTTGCCTTCCAATGCCGTCGGTACAGGTTCATTCCCTGGTCAAGTTGCTAAGATTCCACATGCCTCATGGCGAGAAAACCAGAACATAAAACAACAGAATCAATATTACAGCAAATTCATTAAAGATGTCAAAATGGCCCACATTAAAAAATCTTTTTTAAAAATGCATGTATGTTAGAGTCCATCTTGGTGCTTGGTAAGTGAAGTGAAAGTGAAGAGTTATTCTCTCAGTCATGTCTGACTCTTCTGACCCCATGGACTGCAGCCTATCAGGCTCCTCTGTCCATGGGATTCTCCAGGCAAAAATACTGGAACGGATTGCTATTTCCTTCTCCAGGGGATCTTCCTGACCCAGGGATCGAACCAGGGTCTCCAGCACTGGCAACGGATTCTTTACCACCTGAGTCACCAGGGAAGCCCTGGTGCTTGGTAAAATGGGTATTTTTCTGAGACAGTGGAAGTTGTGACCAGCTGCTCAGCTTCTTTCTAGGCAAGCCTAACCATGAAGTTTGTATTCAGGCAGTTTGTTCTCAGGGGACCATCTGTGGACTCTGTGGACTGGAAGCACCTCACCTACAAGCCAGCTCACAGTCTTTTCAGAAGCATTGGAACTCCGTGACACCCCTTCATTTTTAAAATGTAGTCTTGAGGCCCTTTAAGATGAAATACTGGATATTGAAAAGGTGTAGAGTTGCAAATAATGATGCTTTATGGAAACTTAAGGATTCTGGAATTTCGAAACAATACAGGGGACAGTTCCCATAGTCCTTACTTAGACTCGGGTTCTCTTGTCCTGGAGAAAGCAGATGATCTGACCCTTAAAGCCGATTTGATGGACTTCCCACAGAGATCTCAGCCAGCTTGGCCTGGCACCTGTTAGCCATCTAGACCAAGGCATTCTTATTAAGCAAGATCTTCATTGACTTACATGAACACCCCAAGGAAAACTTTGGGGTGTGACCCTGGGTAGACGCTCCGGACAACCAGTACAGAACTTCCTGCCCAGGTGGGTCCATGAGAATCAGGTCTGAGGCAGCCGGTGGGTATCCTTTTCCCCATGCAAAGAGAGAGGAACCAGCAGCCTGAGCAAGTTCAAAAGTGGGAGGAAATCCAGGTCCTGCATAGACAGAGGCAGAGTTTACACTATGTGCACCAAAAGCTCTGGTCTTTTCTAACATTTACTGCCATTTATAGTTTTTACCAGTAGAGGTCGTCCTTCCCATTTTAAAAGATTTATTCCTGGATTCTTCATTCTTGATCCCATTATCCACTGTTTATTTTTACTTAATTTCTCTTTGTTGCTGGTAGATAGAAATGTAATCGAAAGTTTTCTGTACACCGACTTGACACACAAAAACCTTGCTGCTTGCGTGCTCAGTCGTTATCTTGTCCGACTCTTCTCAATTCCCTGGACTGTAGCCCGCCAGGCTCCTCTGTCCCTGGGATTTTCCAGGCAAAAATTCTGGAGTGGCTTGCCATTTGCTTCTCCAGAAGATCTTCCCAACCCAGGAATCAAACCGGCGTCTCCTGCATTGTAGGCAGATTTTTACCGCTGAACCACCAGGGAAGCTCAGATCAGAGGTTGCTGCTGCTGCTGCTGAGTCGCTTCAGTCCTGTCCGACTTTGCGACCCCAGAGACGGCAGCCCACTAGGCTCTCCCGTCCCTGGGATTCTCCAGGCAAGAACACTGGAGTGGGTTGCCATTTCCTTCTCCAATGCATGAAAATGAAAAGTGAAAGTGAAGTCGCTCAGTCATGTCTGACTCCTAGCTACCCCATGGACTGCAGCCCACCAGGCTCCTCTGTCCATGGGATTTTCCAGGGGAGAGTACTGGAGTGGGGTGCCATTGCCTTCTCTGCAGATCAGAGGTTAGCTGGTTCTAAAAGACAATAGGGACCCATGGAGAGGCGTCAAGGAAAAGTAACATCACTATAGTTCGAGAAAAATGCTTCTCATTACCACCTATCAAGGGTCACCAATGCCCTGCTGCTAGCATTTATCAGATTTTGCTTTTCAAATGTTATCTCAATGATCAATTCAAAGAACAAGTACATATGGATGTGATCTATCTTGTGTACACTAGTAGAAATTTACTTTCACATACATTTTCCCAAATAACCTTTACAATAAGCTTTTTCAAGATATAGCTTGTAAAAGCTGAAGTCAGCTCATATGAAGTCTGAGATTGTATAAGGCAATGGTGCCCAACTTTTTGGCACCAGGGACCAGTTTCATGGGAGACAATTTTTCCATGGACAAGGGGCGGGGATGGTTTCTGGATGGTTCTCGTAAGGACAGCACAACCTAGAACTCTTGCACACTCAGTTCACAGAACTCACACTCCTATGAGAATGCCACCGTTGATCTAACAGGAGGTGGAGCTCAAGAAGTAATGCAAGCAGTGGGGAGTGGCTGTAAATTCAGAAGCTTTACTCTTTTGCTCACCTGCCACTCACTTTCTGCTGTGCAGCCTGGCACCAGTCTGTGGCCCAGGGATTGGGGATCCCTGACGTAAGGAGTGAAGCAAGTAGAGCATGAACTAAAGGCAGGGGATGGGTGGCGCAAACTTGGGAATGAATGCCCTGCTAAAGGATATAGATTTGCAAAGGGGGCTGGATCAGACCATATAGCCAAAGTTGCTTATGCTCACATAGAGGAACTTAGGAAGAGTTCCCCCAAGAAATCAACAAAGTAGCCACATACTGAGCAAAGTGTTGGGAGCAGGTAGACGAGAGGTGCAGAATGGGAGCAAACTTTTTCACTGTATACGTTTGTATATATATTTTTTTTAATTTTTGAGCCATATGAATGTATTGCTCAACTTTCAAATAATAAAAAAGTAATTTTAGTAGACAAGTAAAGTCAATCCGCCATTCTTCAACTTCATTTTTATCATAGAGAAATGCAATTCGAATGTTGGCAGTTCTTCCAATTTTAAAAAAATGTGGAAAAAATTGAGTTTTGGGGTTTCTTGTCTCATCTTTCAGAAGTTTTAATGTGAGATAATTTTTTTTCTGGGTAGTCCCATCATTTTAATAAGCCATTGTCAGATAACAGAATAAACCTTTATCAGGGGGATGCCCTTGTACAGCAGGAGTACAAAGGGCTTACCAAAGTAAATAGACGGATTCAAACTAACAATCGTCTTTGCTTTATCAGTTTACTTACAAATGAATGGGTTTCTAGGGCTAAGTTATTATTAGTTTTCAATTCTTTATAATTTGATATCAAAACATATCAAAAATAATAAGCTAAAACAATATTCAAACCCGTATTTTATTGGCTTTAATTACATACTTCAGTATTTACAAAGTTAAAGTTTAAATGAAAAATCTCTATTGTATTAAAAAAAACAACTACAGCCCGATAAAGTGCCCTGGGGCAAATACAGATGAATCAGGTAAGCGTCAGTGACTGCGTCAGGAACCAGGCAGTACTCTGTGTTACAACAAAACAGTTTATTTGTGATCAGTGTTTGAGACTATACATAATTTAAAGTTACAGAAAGTTGCAAGAAAGAGCACAAAAATTCCCATGTACCCTTCACCAAGATTCCCCAAAGATTCTTGTGTGTGTGTGTGTGTGTGTGTGTGTGTGTGTGTGTGTGTGTGTGTAAACAGACAGACAGATAGATAGATAGATGAGAAATGTTCTTTCTAAACTGAGAAGCTGAAGACATGATACCCCTTCTCTACCTAAATATCTTGACTGTATATTTCCTACATACATTCTTTGGTATAACTGTGGTGAAATCATCAAAACCGGAAAATTAGCATTGGTATCTTACTTAGATTTTATTATTTTTCGAATAATGTTCTTTCTTTATAACAAAAGAAAATTCTAGTTTATGTTTTATACTCAATGTTCACGTCTCTTTATCCTCCTTTACTCTAGAACAGGTATTCAGTCTTTTTGTGACTCTTGTGACCTTGACAATTTTAAAGATTCTGGGTCTGCAGTACAATGCATTTTCCAAAAATGATCACAATATTTCTAGTCCCACATGTTCTTCCAGAACCTTCTTACTACTCTCCATTAAGAAGTGGAGTCTTGGAACTTCCCTGATGGTCCAGTGGTTAAGAATCTGCCTTCCAGTGCAGGGAACGCAGATTTGATCCCTGGTTGGGGAACTAAGATTCCACATGCTGTGGGGCAACTAAAGTCTGCCTGCCACAGCTAGAGAAGCCTCATGCTGCAAAGACCCAGCCCAGTGAGAAAGGAAAAAAAAAAGATGAGAAGAAGAAATGGAGTCTGTTTCCTCTCCACTTGAGCCTGAGTGGGATTGTTTCTGTTCTGACCAGTAGGGTGTGATTGAAATAATACTATTTTTGACCAGTAGGGTGTGATTGAAATAATACTATTTTGAGGCTAGATCAGAAAAAGAAAATATGGCATTTGTCTGCTTCTCTCTCCTCTCTCTTTTCCCTAGGAACCCAGCCACGACTCTATGAGGAAGCCACGCAAGCCATGTGGGAAGACCACATACAGGTGTTTCTGCCAACTGCTCCAGGCAAAGTCCCAGCCGACGGCCAGCAGCAACCGCCAACAGGAAAATGAATGAGCCCTCAGATGTTTGCAGCCCCGAGTGTGGAGTCTTCTAGCTGAGACCCAGACATCAGAGTAGAGACAAACCAGCCCTTGTGTGCTCTTTCTGAATCCTGGCCCATAGAAGCCATGAGTATAATAAATGACTATTTTACACCAATAAGTGTTGAGGTTATTTGTTATACAACCACAGTAACCAGAACAAACCTGTTATTTTATAAAATATATTTCAACTTAATTTATATTTGTCCAGTGTCAGAGTTGTTTTTTAATGTTTCCATTTTTTAAAATATTGGTTCAAATTCAAACATTTTAAAATACAGTGTAGACCAGGAAATGACTTTTTATTTTTATTTTTTTTCTTTTTTTATTGAAACAGTATATTTAAAGTAAAAAAAGAAAAAGGAAAAGTTCACCCATTTCTCCACTTTTCCCAACTCTCACCCCCTGCATANTATAAGAGACAGGTGTAGACCAGGAAATGACTTTTTATTTTTATTTTTTTTCTTTTTTTATTGAAACAGTATATTTAAAGTAAAAAAAGAAAAAGGAAAAGTTCACCCATTTCTCCACTTTTCCCAACTCTCACCCCCTGCATATCAACCATTGATCCATTCTCTGTATATATGAGCTTTGGGATTTGGAGGACTTTTCTTTTTTCTTTTTTTTTTTTAAGATTCCACATATGAGAGAGAGTATACTGTATTTATCTTTCTCTGCCTGACTTACTTTACTTAGTAAAAAGCCTTCAAGGTCCATCTATGTTATTGAAAATGGCAAGACTTCTTTTTTTGTGTGTGGATGAATTATATATATATAATATATTGATGAATTATATATATATATCCATTATCCATTATCTTTATCCATTCATCCATCAATGAACACTTAGGTTGCTCCCACATCTTGGCAATTATAAATAATGCTACAGTGAACCTGGAGATGTACATATCTTTTCAAGTTAATGTTTTTGTTTTCTTCAGGTAAATACCCAAAGTGGAACTGCTGAATTGCCCAAAACTAGAAACAACCAAAATGAATTTCAACAGTTGAATGGATAAGTATACCATCGTGCATCCATACAATAAAATAATATTCAGCAATAAAAAAAATGAGCCATCAAGTCACAAAAAGACAGGAAAGAAACTTAAATGTGTATCATTGTGAAAGACGCTAATATGAAAAGGCCACATCCTGTGTGATTCCAGCTATATGACATTCCATGGAAGGCAACAGCTACAGAGACAGTAAGCAGATGAGTGGTTCCCAGGGACTCAGGGAAAAGGAAGGATGAATAGGCAAATGCACGGGGCAGTTTTGGGGCAGTGAGACTATTCTGTATGACACTGTAAGGGTACATGTTATTACATATTTGTCAAAACCTATAGAATATTCAACACAAAGAGTGAAACCTAATGTTAGCTACAGACTTTAGTTTAAAATAATGGATCAATATTGGCTTATACATTATAAGAAATGTATCACACTGATGCAAGATGTTAATAATACAGTATACCGTTGGGAACTGAGGGAGTTCATACAGGAACTCTATGTTTTCTGTTCAATTTTTTTCTGAGCATAAAAGTTCTGTTTTTAATAGATCTAAAGTTATTAAACAAAAAGTGTAGGTCAGGACTTCCTGGGTGGTCCAGTGGTTAAGAATTCACCTGGCAATGCAGGGGATGTGATCCTTGGTCCAGGAAGATTCCACATGCCACAGGGCAACTAAACCCATGCCCCACAACTACTGGGTCTAGGGTCTGACTCTGGGGTCTGCGTGTCGTAACTGCTGAAGCCTGAGCACTGTGGAGCCCATGGTCCACAGTAAGAGAAGCTACTGAGAAGCCTGTGCCCCGCAACGAGAAAATAGTTCCGCTTGCCACAACTGGAGAAAGCCCATGTGTAGAAATGAAGACCCAGGGCAGCCAAAAATTGATTAATGATTAGTTTTTTTTTATAAGAAGTATAGGTCAAACACATCACCTCCAAAAGATCAGCATTTGGTAACCCTTGCTTAAGAGAAATGAAAAAAAAAAAAAAAAACATTAATAAACAAACAAGTCCATTTTCAGGAAAAGACATCTGTAATAAACACCAATTAACATCTATAATTAATAGGTAAGTTAAGACTAGAATTCAGGCCTTCTTCTTCCAATTCTGTTTTTTTAATTGATTGGTGAACCTTCATTCCTTTTCTAATTGAAGGACAGCTGATTTACAATGTTGTGTTAGTTTCAGGTGTACAACACAGTGATTAATACTTTTTTTTTTCAGATTCTTTTTTGTCATACGTTATTACAAAATACCGAGTATTAGTTTCTAAGTTCTTGCCAACTACCTTGGTATACAACATTGCAACCTAATGCTCAAATAAAGCTTGTCTTTTGTTCTGAACTATATGTTACTACAGGGGAAAACCCACTGAATAAAAGAAGGGCCATCACTTCCAAAAATGAGCCAACAGATTTGCTCAGAAAGCACCAAGTACAAGTCTGATTGAGAATGACTCCCTAAGCCCGGATCGAGAGAGGGCATCCCCAGTGTATATATTCCCCTAAGGTTGCTGTGGGGCTTCCCTTCTGCCTGCAATGTGAGAAAACTGGGTTCAATCTCTGGGTTGGGAAGATCCTCTGGAGAAGAGAAAGGCTCCCCACTCCTGTATTCTGGCCTGGAGAATTCCATGAACTGTATAGTCAATGGGGTTGCAAAGAGTCAGACACAACTGAGCAACTCTCACTTTCACAAGGTTGCTGTGAGAGATACAGCTAGCGTTGCCCTTCCAAACTGTTCTTTTCTTCTTTCTATGCTATTTCTTAAGAATCTTGGTAATTTATAAAAATGAACCATGATTCTTTAATCTTTTCAGAGAGAAGAGTATTCAGCTTTTGCTTTAGAATAAAATGGTTGCGTACATGCACATCTACTTAATATCTGTTTTATTTGTGTGTTTAACCACATCAGTCTACCTTGTTTGAGAAATTGGTGCAAATCTGTGAGAATAAAGAGGCTTCCCAGGTGGCATCAGTGGTAAAGAATTTGCCTGCCAGTGCAGGATCCAAAGGAGATACGGGTTCATTCCCTGAGTGAGGAAGATTCCCTGGAGAAGGAAATGGCTACCCGCCCCAGTATTCTTGCCTAGAAAATCCCATGGACAGAGGAGCTAGGCCGGGTACAATCTATGGGGTCACAAAGAGAAAGACACAACTGAGCACGCTTGCCACTGGGATTCTGAAGAATAAAATATCAGTTCTTTATATGTGGTCAGTGTCTTACCTCTTTTAAAAAGTACATTCATGTGGAGGTTTTTTCCTCAACGATTCTTAACCCAGAGATACAGGTTACTATGCCCATTTTTCAGGTGAGGAAACAGAAATTCAAACTGTGTGGCTCAGCCAAATTCTTGCAATAGATTGTTATTGTGCTTGTGCTCAATTGTGTCTGACTCTTTACGATGCCATGGACTATAGCCCACCAGGCTCTTCTGTCCATGGGATTTCCTAGGCAAGAATACCGGAGTAGGTTGCCATTTGCTCCTGCAGGCAATCTTGCCAACCCAGGGATCAAACCTGCATCTCCTGCAGCTCTTGCATTGGGAGGCATATTCTGTGCCACTGTGCTACCTGGGGAGACTTGCAGAAGATGAGGTTAGCCAAACTACGGCTTAATCTTCAAGGCTCTACCCTTCATCACGTGGCTCGTCAGATCAGTTCAGTCATTCAGTTGTGTCTGATTCTTTGCGACCCTGTGAACTGCTGCACGCCAGGCTTCCCTGTCCATCATCAATGCCCAGAGCCCACTCAAACTCAGGTCCATTGCGTCGGTGATGCCATCCAACCATCTCATCCTCTGTTGTCCCCTTCTCCTCCTGCCTTCAATCTTTCCCAGCATCAAGGTCTTTTCTAATGAGTCAGTTCTTCCCATCGGGTGGCCCAAGTATTGGCGTTTCCGCTTCAGCATCAGTCTTTCCAATGAACACCCAGGACTGATCTCCTTTAGGATGGACTGGGTGAATCTCCTTGCAGTCCAAGGGACTCTCAAGAGTCTTCTCCAACACCACAGTTCAAAACCATCAATTCTTCAGCACTCAGCTTTCTTCACAGTCCAACTCTCACATCCATACATGACTAATGGAAAAATCATAGCCTTAACTAGACAGACCTTTGTTGACAAAGTAATGTCTCTGCTCTTGAATATACTATCTATGTTGGTCGTAGCTTTTCTTCCAAGCAGCAAGCATCTTTTAATTTCATGGCTGCAATCACCATCTGTAGTGATTTTGGAGCCCCCCCCCAAAAAAGTATGTCACTGTTTGCATTGTTTCCCCATCTAATTCCCATGAAGTGATGGGACCAGATGTCATGATCTTAGTTTTCTGAATGTTGAGTTTTAAGCCAACTTTCTCACTTTTCTCTTTCACTTTCATCAAGAGGTTCTTTAGTTCTTCTTGGCTTTCTGCCGTAAGGGTGGTGCCATCTGCGTATCTGAGGTTATTGATATTTCTCCTAGAAATCTTGATTCCAGCTCGTGCTTCATCCAGCCCAGCATTTTACATGATGTACTCTGCATAAGAGTTAAATAAAGGGTAATAATATACAGCCTTGATGTACTCCTTTCCCAATTTAGAACCAGTCTGTTGTCCCATGTCCAGTTCTAACTGTTGCTTCTTGACCTGCATACAGATTTCTCAGGAGGCAGGTCAGATATGGTATTCCCATCTCTTGAAGAATTTTCCACAGCTTGGTGTGATTCACACAGTTGAATGCTTTGATGTAGTCAATAAAGCAGAAGTAGGTGTTTTTCTAGAACTCTCTTGCTTTTTCAATAATCCAACAGATGTTGGCAATTTGATCTCTGGTTCATTTGCCTTTTCTAAATCCAGCTTGAACATCTGGAAGTTCACAGTTCACATACTTCTGAAGCCTGGCTTGGAGAATTTTGAGCATTACTTTGCTACCACGTGAGAAGAGTGCAATTGTGTTTGAGCATTGTTTGACACTGCCTTTCTTTGGAATGAAAACTGACCTTATCCAGTTCTGTGGCCACTGTTGAGTTTTCCAGATTTGCTGGCATATTGAGTGCAGCACTTACACAGCATCATCTTTTAAAGTTTGAAATAGTTCAACTGGAATTCCATCACCTTCACTAGCTTTGTTTGTGGTGATGTTTCCTAACGCCCACTTGACTTCAAATTCCAGCATGCCTGGCTCTAGGTGAGTGATCACATCATCATGGTTATCTCGGCCATAGGATCTCCAAGAGTCTGACACGACTGAGTCAACTCAGCACAAAAGCATGCATGATCTAAAGCCAGGTTAAAATATATATTTACCTTTTCTGAAAGTGGGTGTAATTAACAAACTATTAAGTGAATAAAATTACCAAGGAAAATCCCACCCAGGCAGGACAAGGAAGCAGGGCAAAAACGGCGAAGTGCGCCGCGAGGGCGCGCAATCAATGCCAGCTTCTCCCCTTCTTGAGTCAGGGGGCACCTGGTGGTATTATGGCTTTCGTCTGAGAGAGGTGACACCCAGGAAGCCGGTCCGGGATGCCAGCGCCGCGCCCCTCTAGCCCCCTGGCGCCGGCGGCCTTGCGCAGTCAGCAGTTCGAGGTGTCAGGTTACGGCCGGTGAAGGGGCCACCCCAGGAGGCCTTTGGAACGACGTTGACGGCCCCAAGTCTGGGGAAAACAATTCCAGTCACACCCTCACCCCCACCCCCACCCCAACTCTCGCCGCCGGCGTGGCAGGGCGGGAAGAGCAGCGGGAGGAGGGGTACTCGCCGCGGGGAACCCCCCCTCCCCCCAGTCCCCAACTCCAGCAGCCTCGCGGGGGACAGTGAGTCCCTAAGAGAATTCAAAAATCAAAACGGGCTCTACGGTCTCATCCTTCGAAGAAACGCCATGGAGGCGACCAAGCCATCCCTCAACTTGTTTGCAGCATCACTCCTGGCTGGGTCCTTGTTCGCGGTGTCGCAGGAGCTTCACCACCGCGCTATGGACACCCGCCTCTCCGCAGGTCTAACGCTGAGACCTGGGCCACTCCGATTTTTCGGTGTCTCCTTCCGTTTCGAGAAAATCTACCGGGTCACGGTCTAGGCTGGGGACGGGGTGGGAAGAAGGGATCCAGGGCAGCTCCCATTTCTGACGAGGACCCGGCAAAAGGGGTTTCTGCTCGGGCTTCTGCTTAGCTGGGGCTGAGGTTCCTATTTTTCCCGTGAGCTTCTCTGGTGGCTCAGTCGGTAGAGAATCTGCCTGCAATGCAGGAGACCCGGGTTTGATCCTTAAGTGGGGAAGATTCTCTGGAGAAGGAAATGCCAACTCACTGCAGTATTTTTGCCTGGAGAATCCCATGAACAGAGGAACCTGTGGGCTACAGTCCATGGGGTCACAAGAGTTGGACACAACTTAGCGACTAAACCATCACCATTTTCCCCAGAGTTGGAAGAAGCTATGTAGTGCCAGCCTGGGCCTGGGAGTCAGATGAGCGCCACCGGATCTTGGAAGGAAAGCTATGAGTGAGAGTCTAGCAGAGCTCGCAAAGTCCAGAGGAGAGAAGGAGAAACGACCTGGCCCTGTCAGTGGACTTGTCATTCTGGAAGACTGAAAGATGTGGTTGTTAAGAGCTCAGCCTCTGGAGATTGCCTCTTGAACTGGAAATAGCAAAGAGCTTAGGTTTTTCCAGTCAGAGCTTAAGCAACTGTGACCTGGCGTTTCCAGCTCAAATGATCCAAGAGAGGATTTTTGTGCATGTGTCAATGTATATTTCAAAATATATACTTAAAGGTATGGCTGTTACATTAAAATCATAATAAATGAAGCGCATAAATGTGAAAACGCAAACTACATGTAAATTGTATACAATTTTTTTTTTTTTTTTTTGCTGGGACAAGCATTGCATATCTCTTTTCCATTTTAAACACCAATCAAACAAGGGCTGCCTTGCCAGCAAACCCACCTTCTACCTTCTCTGAGTCCCAGTACCTCTCTAATTTTGCTACAGAATTATTTCCCTGCAGGTGGGTTCCTTTCCAAGAACATGCCTGCTACTTAGCTCTCCCTTCCCCAAGGCACTCCCTTTCAATTTCTCTGCAGAAGAGTGGCTTGGAAAGTCTCCACTGCAGGGTCCCCCTGGGTCAGAGGCTGGAACTTGGGCAGCCCTAAGATGACCTCCCACCATGGAATGCACCTGATTTTGGACAGGGCCTAAATCAATCTATGAAACAGAGATGGTTAACTTTCGTGATCAGTAGGCTCTCCCCTCAAAAATGAGATACTGTCCGGCTAAGCCTTGATATGTTCACTATAATAAAAACAGGGATTATTCTTCTGTACTAGACTTAAGGCGAGACTTTAATGAATCACTGCTAAGGAATATTGTGATGTCCACAATGTGTTAGAGTAACTCATTTTTTTTTTGATCACACCATGGGTCATGAAGGACTTCCCCACCAGGGATGGAACCCATGCCCCTGCAGTGGAAGAGCAGAGTCTCACCCACTGGACCACCAGCAAGTTCCCAGTAGTTCACCTGTGCATAGCTGACACCACCACCACCTTATCCTTCCACTCCCCTGTCCTTTCACCAGAAAATATCGAGGGGCCCTTCAAACCTGCTTCACATGTTCTCTATCATATTTTAATTGGAGACAGGGTATAACATATAATAAACCCACAAAACCAAAGCATGTATAAAACGTAAGGGCCAAGCCTCTCACCCAGCTACCATGTCCTGCGCGCCTGCTGCTGCACACAGAGGGCTCTCGCTCCGGGACCTTGCTTCACAGGTGTATGCTCCTCCTTCCAGTAAACCATTGATGCTGTTACCGAATCCAAGCTACCTCTGCTGGCCGCAGGATAAGTCAATGAATCCGAGACCAGGTGTTGGGACTTCTGTTGTTGTTTAATTGCTCAGTCGTGTCTGACTCTCTGTGACCCCGCAGACTGCAGCACACCAGGCTTCCCTGTCCTTCACTATCCCCCAGAGTTTGTGCAAACTCATGACCATTGAGTCATGATGCCATCTCATCCTCTGTCATCCCCTTCTCCTCCCACCTTCAATCTTTCCCAGCATCAGAGTCTTTTCCAATGAGTCAGCTCTTTGCATCAGGTGGCCAGAGTATTGGAGCTTCAGTTCAACATCAGTCCTTCCAATGTCTATTCATGGTTGATTTCCTTTAGGATTGATTTAGTTGATCTCCTTGCAGTCCAATGGACTCTCAAGAGACTAGGAAGGGATTTTATTCGGGAGCTGGGTGACCAAGATGGCAGGATGGTGTCTCTAAATAGCCATCTTCCTGGGGCCTGGTTGCCAGGTTCTTTTATGAATAAGAAATGGGAGGGGAGAAGAGGGGAAGAAACAAAGTAAAAAGACTATTCAATCCTTGCAAATGTCCCCTAGGATGGCAAGCCTAAGGCAGTTCAGGTCAGTTGCTCAGTCGTGTCCAACTCTTTGAGACCCCATGGACTGCAGCACACCAGGCTACCCTATCCATTACCAACTCCCAGAGCCTGTTTAGCTCATGTCCATTGAGTCAGTGATGCCATCCAACCATCTCATCTTCTGTCCTCCCCTTCTGCTCCTACCTTCAATCTTCCCCAGCATCAGGGTCTTTTCCAAGGAGTCAGTTCTTCACATCAGGTGGCCAAAGTACTGTAGCTTCAGGTTCAGCATCAGTCCTTCCAAAGAAAGTTCAGGACTGATTTCATTTAGGATTGACTGGTTGGATCTCCTTGCAATCCAAGGGACTCTCAAGAGTCTTCTCCAACACCACAGTTCAAAAGTATCAATTCTTTGGCACTCAGATTTCTTTACAGTCCAACTCTCACATCCATACATGACTACTGGAAAAACCATAGCCTCAACTAGATGGACCTCTGTTGGCAAAGTAATGCCTCTCCTTTTTAATATGCTAAGTTAGTCATAACTTTTCTTCCAAGGAGCAAGTCTCTCTTAACTTCATGGCTGCAATCACCATCTGCAGTGATTTTTGAGCCCCCAAAAATAAAGTCTGACACTGTTTCCCCATCTATTTGCCATGAAGTGATGGGACCAAATACCATGAGCTTAGTTTTCTGAATGTTGATCTTTAAGCCAACTTTTTCACTCTTCTCTTTCACTTTCATCAGGAGGTACTTTAGTTCTTCTTCACTTTCTGCCGTAAGAGTGGTGTCATCTGAGTATCTGAGGTTATTGATATTTCTCCCGGCAATCTAGATTCCAGCTTGTGCTTCCTCCAGCCCAGCATTTCACATGATGTACTCCGCGTATAAGTTAAATACGCAGGGTGACAATATACAGCTTTGACGTACTCCTTTCCTGATTTGGAACCAGTCTGTTGTCCCATGTCCAGTTTTAACTGTTGCTTCCTGTGCACACAGATTTCTCAGGAGGCAGATCAGGTGGTCTGGTATTTCCATCTCTTGAAGAATTTTCCACAATTTGTTGTGATCTACACAATCAAAGGCTTTGGCTTAATCAATAAAGCAGAAGTAGTTGTTTTTCTGGAAAGTGACAAATAGATTCAATAGACAGATAGACAGAGTAGATCTGATAGACAGAGTACCTGAAGAACTATTGATGGAGGTTCATGACATTGTACAGGAGGCAGTGATCAAGATCATCCCCAAGAAAAAGAAATGCAGAAAGGCAAAATGGTTGTCTGAAAAGGCCTTACAAATAGCTGAGAAAAGAAGAGAAGCTAAAGGCAAAGGAGAAAAGGAAAGATATACCCATTTGAATGCAGAGTTTCAAAGAATAGCAAGGAGAGATAAGAAAGCCTTCCTCAATAATCAGTGCAAAGAAATAGAGGAAAACAACATAATGGGAAAGACTAGTGATCTCTTCAATAAAATTGAAGATATCAAGGGAATATTTCATGCAAAGATGGGACATTTCTGTACAATAAAGGACAGAAATGGTTTGGACCTAACAGAAGCTGAAGATATTAAGAGGTGGCAAGAATACACAGAACTATACAAAAAAGATCTTCATAACCCAGATAATCACAATAGTGTAATCACTCACCTAGAGCCAGACATGCTGGAATGTGAAGTCAAGTGGACCTTAGGAAGCATCACTACAAACAAAGCTAGTGGAGGTGATAGAATTCCAGTTGAGCTATTTCAAATCCTAAAAGATGATGCTGTGAAAGTGCTGCACTCAATATGCCAACAAATCTGCAAAACTCAGCAGTGGCCACAGGACTGGAAAAGGTCAGTTTTCATTCCAGTCCCAAAGAAAAAGAATGCCAAAGAATGATCAAACTACTGCGCAATTGCACTTTTCTCACGTGCTAGCAAGGTAATGCTCAAAATTCTCCAAGCTAGGCTTCAACAGTGAGTGAACCATCAACTTTCAAATGTTCAAGCTGTATTTAGAAAAGGCAGAGGAACTAAAGGTCAAATTGCCAACATCTCTTGGATCATGGAAAAAGCAAGAGAGTCCCAGAAAAACATCTACTTCTCCCTGAGGCAGGAGAATGTGTTGGTTTCATTTCCTTACAGTCCTTCAGTGAGTGGATGGCTCAAGTTATCTCCCTGAGGCAGGCCATTATGTGTGCTTACAAAAGTGGCCAGATGAGGGTTAAAGTCACAGAAGCAGATCCAGTGAGAATTCAACATTAACCCTTCCCGGTTACAACGTCTCTGTTGCTAACTCCTGGCTCTTTCTTCATTCCTTAAACTGTGCAAGCTAACCCCTGTAGGCCAGTGAGGTGCAGCCCAACAACGGATGGAGCAGACAGGAGACCTAAGAAACTCCTGTGAGGGCCAAGAAGTCGGGAAATAGAAAAGTTTCAGGGAAGGGCGAGTCATCCTATGATGGTGGTCTCCATGGAACAGGGGCTGAGAGATCTGGAGAACAATGGCCTTTAACAGCTCTGCTATTGTATCAAAGTGAAACTTTTGTTATTGGTGAAACTAGCTTCCTAGGAGAAATTGATATTTCTCTTCTGCCTTTGAGATGTAAGTAGTCTACCTGGGCCCTCTGGAACTTTGTTATTGTTTAGTCAATCAGTTATGTCTGACTCTGCAACCACATTGACTGTAGCCCACCAAGATTCTCTGTCCATGGGATTTTCCAATCAAGATTACTGGAGTGGGCTGCCATTTCCTACTCCAGGGGATCTTCCAGACCCGCTCCCGATCCCGACATGGATCGAATCCATGTCTCTTGAATCTCCTGCATTAGCAGGTGGATTCTTTACCACTAGGCCACCAGGGAAGCCTGGTAGGAGTTTAATCTTGTGTGATCTCTAACAGAAAAGAAAAAAGAGCTTTCAGGTAAACTCCATAGCAATTCTTGCCTGGGAAATCTCATGAACAGAGCAGCCTGGCTGGCGGCAGTCCAAAGGGCCACAACAAGTCGCACATGTTTGAGTGAGTGAGCATTGTACATAGCTGATTTACATTGGCGTACAGCAGAAGCTAACATGATTGTAATATATATATGATAAACCATAATGGAAATGAATATTTTAGAAAGAATGTGTATGTATGTATAACCTAATCACTTTGCTGTACAACAGGAATTAACAACATTGTAAATCAACTATGCTCCAATAAAAATTTTTTTTAAACTAGGAGCTTGGGGAATCCTCCTCATCCCTGGCTCTCTCCAGAGACCCCTACTACCCTGAGTGCAGCTGCCCAGTTCACTCACTTCTGTTCCCAGAGAAATGTGTGTATCCCACACAGAGATACACACATACACACAGTCCTGGCTTCTGAAAACCCAGTTTCAGACTCAGCAAGCCTATTCCTTGGGCTGAGCCAGCAAGCTGGTTGTCATCCCTTCACTCTACCCAATGGCCTTGCCAAGGTCACCACTGATAATGTTTTTACCTCCATCCATCATTTCCATCATCCTACTTGATGTCCCAAGAATGCTTTACATCATTTGTGTTCCCATCTCCTTACCTACTTCCTTCACTTGGTTTCCAGTTCTCACCCTCTGACTTTTCTGCTCCTTTCTGGTTCCTCCTCTTCCTCCAATCTTTTATTCTCTGACTTTTTTATTTTGAAAATTTTCAAACTTACAGAAACATTGAAAGATTAGTACAATAAATAATCCCAAATCCTTCTATTCACCAACTATTCCCATTTTGCCACATTTGTTCTCTCTACATACATATTTTACTAAACCATTTGAAAATTCATGTATCATGACTCTTCATCCCTCACACTTCAAACAAAACCATTCTACTATGATCACATCCAGGAAAATTAATATTCATTCTATCATCTAATACCTATTCAGATTCAAATATCTGAGGAAGATAAACACTATATAATACCAACTTACATGTGGAATCTAAAATAGGACACAAATGAACTTATCTATGAAGCAGAAACAGACTCACAGTCATGGAGAACAGAGTTGTGGTTGCCCAGAGGAAGAGGGAGGGAAGGATTAGAAGTTTGGAACTAGCAGATCCAAACTGGATAAACAATAAGGTCCTGTTGCATAGCACAGGGAGCTGTATTTTATTTCCTAAAATGAACCACAATAGAAAAGAAAAAAAATCACACAATGAGATATTACGTCACACCTGTTAGAACGGCCATCATGAAAAAGAGATAACAAATGCTGGCGAGGGTGTAGAGGACCCCTGTGCACTATTGGTGGGAATGTACATTGGTGCAGCCACTATGGAAAACAAAGTGGAAGATCTTCCAAAAATTACAAAAGGGAACTACCATATGATCGAGAAATTCTACTTCTTAGAACGCATCTGAAGGAAACAAAAACACCATGCTGAAGACAGATTTGCACCCCCGTGTCCGAAGCAGCATTATTCACAATAGTTAAGAAAAGGAAGTAACCTAAATGTCCACAGACAGATGAACAGATAAAGATGGGGGTTGTATTTACAATGGAATATTACTTGGCTGTGAACAGATGGGAATCATACCATTCAAGACAACATGGATGGACATAAAGGGTATTACGTTAAATGAAATAAGTCAGAAACAAATACTGAGATCTTACCTACACGTGCGATCTAAAACAAAATAAGCTCATAGAAAAAGATCAGATTTGTTGTTACCAGAGGCCAAGGTGGGGATTGGATGAAGGCAGTGAAAAGGTGCGCTGCGTGTACTTAGCTGCTCAGTCGTGTCTGACTTTTTGCGGCCCCATGTGTGGGGGGCGCTCCGCAAAAAGAGAGAGGCAGTGGAACTTCCCTCAGCAAAGCCGAGGGGTCCCGAGGAGAGATGAGCCGGCTGTCTGCCAACCCCACCCCCACGCCCCGCGAGCGAGTAACAATCATAGCAGACCCTGGGCAGTGCCGTTTTATTGCTGCAAGCTCCCAGCTTATATAGGCAAGCAAGGAGGGACTTTCCACAGTTCTACCAATCAAGTTAAAATCGTTATGTTTCAGTTGCACCAATCACGTTAAAGGTTAGCCTTCAGTTGCACCAATCGCGTTAAAGGTCAGCCTTCAGTTGCACCAATCACATTAAAGGTCAAGTCATCATGTGCCTTCATTGTAACAGAAGTCTATAGTGATCAATCAAAAACTGTAACAATATAAACTATGCCCCCCACTCCTTCCTGTAGGCGTCATCTTAGCTTCCGACCACAAAGCTAGCCCACTCTTTTTTAAGGTTTCCCATTTAGGGCCCCACACCCATGGACTGTAGCCCGTCAGGCTCCTCTGTCCATAGGATTCTCCAGACATGAATACTGGAGTGGGTCGCCATGCCCTCCTCCAGACGGTCTTTCCGACTCAGGGACTGAACCCAGTCTTCCACATTGCAGGCAGATGCTTTACTGTCTGAGCCACCAGAACTTCCAGTTATAAGATATGTAAGTAGTAGGGACGTGATGTACACCCTGGCAAAAATTATGACAACAGCAAACACTGCTGTAAGCTGTATTTGAAAGTTGTGAGTCCATCGTAAGCATTATTATCACAAGGCAAAAAACATTTTTTTTCTTTTCCTTTGAGGGATATCTATTTGAGATGATAGATGTTAGCTTACTATGGTAATCATTTCACAGTATATGTAAGTCAAATCGTTATGCTGTATACACCAAATTTATAACTTCTCAGTAAAACTGGGGAAAAGATTTTTAAAAACCAAATTCAAATTCCTTCTTTTGTCCCCCAGATATCTTTATTATTTTTAATTCATTCATTCCTTTTTTGGCTGTGCTGGGTCTTTGTTGCTGCATGCAAGCTTTCTTTAGTTACTGAGCGTGAGAGTTCCTCTTGTGCAGGTTTCCCATTGTGGTGGCTTCTCCTGTTCTGGAGCACGGGTTCTAAGGCGCATGGGCCTGTTTGTGGCACAGGGGCTTAATTGCTCTGAGGCATGCAGGATCTTTCAGGCCAGGAATCGGACCTGTGTCCCCTGCATTGACAGGCAGATTCTTAACCATTGGACCACCAAAGAAGCCTCCAAAATGTCTTTGGTGGCTTCTTTTTTATCCAGTATCCAACCCAAGTTCTCAAAATGTATTTTATGGTAAAGTCTCTTTTTTATTTTAATACAGAACAATTGAGCACATTTTTTTAAATGACATTGACTCTTTTTGCAGCATTCAGATCAGTTAGTTTGTGAATGTTTCCTGTTCTGCAACTTAGTTCCTGGAATCTTAGTTCCCAGACTGGGGATTGAACCCAGGCCACAACCATGAAAATGCCATGTCCTAGGTACGGGATCATCAAGGAATTTCTGAAACTCTTAGCTTTTGGTCTGCATGAGAATTTGGTTTTGGCCTTTCTTTACTTCTTCATTTATACTCATGCTTTCAGTGATCTCATCCAGGATTATGGCTTTCCTGAATATTTAAAAAATAGATAATAATAACAAAGAAAGGGCTTACCAGGTAACACTAGTGGTAAAGAACCATCCTGCCAATTCAGGAGATGTAAGAGATGTGGCTTCGATCCCTGGGTTGGGAAGATCCTTTGGAGAAGGAGGCTGTTGATAAAAATAATGCCTCAGTTCAGTTCAGATCAGTTGCTCAGTCATGTCCGACTCTTTTTGACCCCATGGACTGCAGCATACCAGGCCTTCCTGTCCATCACCAACCCCCAGAGATTACTCAAACTCATGTCATTGAGTCAGTGATGCCATCCATCCATCTCATCCTCTGTCATCCCCTTCTCCTCCCACCTTCAATCTTTCCCAGCATCAGAGTCTTTTCAAATGAGTCAGTACTTCACATCGGGTGGTCAAAGTATTGGAGTTTCATCTTCAGCATCAGTCCTGATGAATATTCAGGACTGATTTCCTTTAGGATGGGCTGGTTGGATCTCCTAGCTGTCCAAGGAACTCTCAAGAGTCTTCTCCTGCACCAGAGTTCAAAAGCATCAATTCTTCATTGCTCAACTTTCTTTAAAGTCCAACTTTCACATCCATACATGACTACTGGAAAAACCATAGCTTTGACTAGATGGACCTTTGTTGGCAAAGTAACATCTCTGCTTTTTAATATGCTGTCTACGTGGATCATAGCTTTTCTTCCAAGAAGCAAGCATCTTTTAATTTTATGGCTGCAGTCACACTCTGCATTGATTTTGGAGCCCCCAAAAATAAATTCTGTCACTGTTTCCATTGTTTCCCCATCTATTTGCCATGAATTGANACGTGGATCATAGCTTTTCTTCCAAGAAGCAAGCATCTTTTAATTTTATGGCTGCAGTCACACTCTGCATTGATTTTGGAGCCCCCAAAAATAAATTCTGTCACTGTTTCCATTGTTTCCCCATCTATTTGCCATGAATTGAAAAATAATGCCTAGAGTTTTGTAACTTAGTGGCCAAATATTAGCTTTTGACGGAAGGACCCTCCTTGGGATTAGCACATAACAATCATTCCTTGGACTGGCAGTTTCATTCTCTGCGTTGATGTGGTTGGACAAATGTTTAGCCTGTGTCTTACAACAAGCACAGTTTTACTACCTCCCTTCCTGTTTCTGTTTTCAGACATTCCCAGAGAGGTCAAAAGGGAATGGAAAGTAAAACATTGCAGGTTTGGGTGTATAAAAGTCTGCCTGATGGATCAGGGTCAAACATTTTACATCCTTTTAAAATATAACTTCCTGTTCTCCAGTCTCTCCAAATTACCAGGGCTTGAGAAGGAAGAATGTATCACCAGCTTCTCTGTTTCCCACCCATCCTCCACTGTACCCTAGACAAGCCCAGGACTCTGTGGCTACAGACCCACTCCAACCCTGTTGCAAGTAGACAAGGCAGTTTGCAGGGATCCCCAGTCTCCAGAATCTAATGCCTGATCATCTGCAATGGAGCTGAAATAATCATAATAGAAATAAAGTGCACAGTAAACCCAATGCACTTGAATCATCCCGAAACCATCCCACCCACTCTGGTCCCTGGAAAAATTGTCCTCCATGAAACCCGTCCCTGACTTCAGTAAGGTTGGGGACTGCTGGCCTACAGCATCCAGGCCCTGGAGGGAATCTAACAACAGTAGGGGCCAGAAGGAGCCTTGCCAAACAGAGCTGGTCAAAGGGTTCTGATGGAGTGAGAGACTTCCGGGCATATTCTCCTGTGTAAAGTTGACCTTCTCAGAACACCAGACTTTCCCTAGTTTGGATTTTAAATGAGCCATCCTGCTCTCTAATGCATCTACTCAGCGTCAGACTGTCTGGGGAAGACATGGAAAGGGAAAACGCACTTGGTTATCGGTATAATTTATCTTGGGAGCACCAAATATCAACATGTCGTCTGCCTGTGTGCTCTGTGCCTGTCTTTGTCCAGGAGGCTGTCCCTCGGCTACCACTTACATAGGGAGAGTGCCCACTTGGGAGAGGGTAATGGATCTGCTCCTGCAGCTCCCTCAGCCATGGACCCTCCCCCAGCTCAGGGGCCCATGTGCCTTTCCCTGGATTCTGAGGGAAATATCCATAACTTTCTAGGAGGGAGATCTCAGAAGAGTTTCCATTTTCTTTAGCATCCATCCAGGATTAACAAGCATGGAAACCCAGGACTACATTACAAATTAAAGTCCTTATATGCAAAGTAGGCTTCCCAGGTAGGTCAGAAGGTAAAGAATCTGCCTGCAATGCAGGAGATGCAGGTTCGATCCCTGGGCCAGGAAGAACCCCTAGGGAAGGAGATGCAACCCACTCCAGTATTCTTGCCTGGAGACTCCCATGGAGAGAGAAGTCTGGTGGGCTATAGTCCTTGGGGTTGCAAAGAGCCAGACACAACTCAGTGACTAACACTTTACTTCACAATTACTGTCTTTTAATCTAATCTTCACCCAACACATCTTAGCAGGTTTCTAGTTTCCATAAAGGATTGGCTTAAATTGCCTTTAAAAATCAAACGCACAAGACCCAAAGCATTTATTTGTATTATACTTTTTTTTTAATTAAAAGAGCGAGTTTGGAAGCCTAGGCTGGCTCTAGCAGGCTATAGAAGGTCCCTGGATGGTGAGTTCTGAAAAAAATAATTGAACAACGTGCAATTGTTAAAAGAATAAAGAAGTTTCTGATGTTTTGTTACGGTGAAATTTTTGTAGAAATATTCCATTTAGAATGTTTGTCACTTTGGATATTCCACACACATACACTCAGCTAACAGGCAGCTCTGAACTCCACCAGTGTGCCCTGAGGTGTTGAAATCTTTTACTTTCGCGGGGAATAACAATAATAGTAGAATATCATTTATAGCAATTTGCCAGTGCCTGACTTCATAAGGAAGATGCAACTTGGAGCCAGACTCCCAAGTTCTGTGTGCTGGCCTGTCATTGCCCCCTCAGAAAGTCAATGGCTATAAACAAGTTACTGGAACTCTACCCTTCAACATCCCATCCCTGGGAATGAGATGCTGAGATCTAAGGTACTTATCTAAAAGAGACATCAATGAGATCATGGATGCCCAAGCTGAGCAAGACACCAGATACTAAAAACTAAAAACGGCCTGGAGAGGATCTGTCTGACCCCGAAGGTCAGGCCGTCTGTGTGAAACCCCTCTCTCTAGGGCCCTGGGGACGAGGCGATGCACTTGATCACTTCACAAGCTTTGGGGGTGGGGAGGCTCAGGAAGACAGGTGACTGCCAGTTTACTAAAGAGCACCTGCAGTCAGGCAGTATGAAGGGACCGCGCAGCAGCCGGCGCACGTCTGCGGCACATCTGAGGCTTTTCGGCTACCGGGCTTCATGGTACCCGGACCCGAGCCCACCGGGACCGCAACCGAGACTCGCCATCCTGCGGCGCAACCGCGCAGCTTCCGCGCTCGCTCTGGGCAGAGCTGTTTATTTGACCTGAGTCTCTGCAACCCCTTCCCCCCTTCAGACACACACATACAGAGCCGCTGAGGCCGAGTTTATTTTTCCAGGGGTGGGGACTCACTCCCGCCTGGTGGTGGTCAGCGCTATCAGACTTCGAGGCGGCCGGGCGCTGGAATGTTAATTGAAACGGAGCTGGAAGCGCGGCCGCAGATAAGAGGCTCAGAGTATCACCGAGGCCCGGCCCCTGCCTGTGGCTCCCGAATCCTCACGTAAGCCTCCTGGTACCAGGATGGCCCCACAGAGTAGCCCCGGCGTGTCCCCATTCCCCGCCCTCACCCCCCTCTCCGGCTCTAGGGAACGGTCATTTTTGCTCCCGAGTTGAGGCAGGCGGGCGGGAGGAGGCTCGGGGTCCCCACGCTCCACACCCGGTCTCCGGGCTTGGGGGATTGAGGGGACGTCTAACCCCAGAGGTCTGGCAGCAAGACTATAGTCCGACACCAAGAGGGGGTTGTGGAGAGATGACAAGAGAAGTTGAAAAGCTACTTGTTTTTTAAACAATTGATAAATCTCTTCCTCCATTCCACTTTTCGCTCCACTCATATTCCTCTCCTAACCCTGCGATTTTTGCACATATTTTTCAGAGGTTAGCATAGAGTGCCTCTGAAAGTCACTGCAGACGAATCTTTAAATGGTCCCAAAACAGTTGATTGGAAAAAATAATATTAGATCCTCAACCCACACCATACACTGGAATGCACCTCAAGTACATTTAAAAATAAACAACTGGAATTATACAAATACTAGAAGAAAGCAAGGTGATTAACCTGGGTGTAGAAGAAGCTTTTCTCACAGCGATTCAAATCTAGACAATAAAGGAAAAGATTGGGTCTTCTCTGGTGGTCCAGTGTCTAGGACTTCCTGCTCCCAATGCAGGGGACCCCAGGTTCAATCCTTGGTCATGGAACTAAGATCTCCAAAGTCACAAGGAAGGTCGAAGTTCCCCCAAGGGGCAACTAAGTAAGACCCAAGAACAGCCAAATAAACAAGTATCTTTTAAAAAGAAAAGATTAATATACATAACTACATTTTAAAATACCTGACAAAAAGGACTATAAAAGAAGTTAAAGATAACTAACAAACAGGAGAGAATATTTGTAACATATAGCACAGATGGCCCAAATCATTAACATGTATAGAAACTCTTAAAATTGGATAGAAAATGGAAGATATAACTTAAATGTATGTATAGTGGGACTTCCCTGATGGACCTGTGGTTAAGATTTTACCCTTCCAATTGGGAGCTGGGGAGTGTAGGTTCCACACCAGGTCAAAGAACTAGGATCCCATGTGCCCCCTGAGGGGTCAAATAAACAACAAACAAACAAATGTGTACTTGTTTATATACTTGTGTATTTTTATACATGTACATACATACACACATACATACATATATCCCATAAAAAGATGATCTATTTCACTCATAATAAGAGAAACGCAAATTAGAACAATACTAAGATACCACTTCTCACTTATCAGATTGGTGAAAATTAAAAAGTATAACACATTCTTTGGCCCAGGATACTACAGGGGAGACAGGCACTTTCACACATTGCTGGTGGAAAACAAGCCTATACAACCATTCCAGATGGGAGCCTGGCAATTGAACATATATTATATATTCATTTGCTTCTGACCCACAATCCCACTTCTAGGAATATGCTCTGAAGATACATCTCCAATGGTACAAAACCACACAGCAACAATATCACTCAGTGCAACATTGTTTGTACTTGCAAAATACTGGGAAAACCTAATTAATACTCAGTCAATGGAGGGTAGTTGGATAAATGCTGTACTTCACACAATGAAGTACTAGGCAACTGTAAAAAAGAATAAGGTAGGTCTTTTTGAATGAATATATTGTTAAATGAAAAAAAAAAAAACAGCTTGTGAAAGAGTATCTATTAGTTGGAATGGGTACTGGGAGCAGCCCAGTCCTGTGCCAGTGAGAGGGCCTTAGGCATGTGACTGTAGGTGTGCCTGCTCTGTGCAGTATAATAAAGCATGCACCAGTATTAACCACTCTGTTAAATATGGTAATCAGACCCACATCACAGATGTTGATGAAAATATCGTTATAAATAAAAACATTTCCTTCATCAGTTAGGTGAAATTAGACACATTAATGCCACTCTACCAAATAAAGATGTGCTGGTGACATTTTCAATAAAAATTCACCTGTCTTATTTTTTACTGGACTGGATACTCCTGGAGGATTTTGGAGTAGGTACTATTTATCTCTGTGTCCTGAGTATTTGCAAAGTACTATATAGACTTCCCTGAAAGAATCCACCTGCAATGTGGGGGACCTGGGTTTGATCCCTGGGTCAGGTCCCTGGAACAGCTGTGGTTTATGCCTGAAGTCCATCTAATGAATCCTTCCTTTTTGAAAGTCCTGCTTTAAATGACAGATTATGTGCTTACCTTCCCCATATGTAATGGGCACTCAAAAAATTCTACTGAATTGATTGGAATAATTCAGAAAATATTGGAGTAGTAGTTTCAGTGAAATTTTAAAATATGTAGTGGATTTTTCTTAGAAACAAGTGTTCTAAGGTTACTGAACAAAGAACTAAGAAGAAACCTAAGAAAAGATGATAACTAAGCAATTATATTAGTCTTTGTGCTATAAAGGAAAGAGCACCACCCTGAAAATGAGAAGATATAGGTGATTCAAAACAGGTTTTTGAATTGTACTGTCTTGGTTTCTTCCTTTGCAAACTAGAAATAACTGCTTTATACAACTCACAGAATTATTTTGACAATCCATAAGTTGAGATGTAAATATGAATTTAAAATAAAAAAGAAAACTGTACATAAAAGAGTCCAATTCTTTTTGTCAAATTGTTCTCAGTTTTTCTTTTTCAAATCTTCCTTTCTTCCCTTGAGGAAATTTTTAAAGTGGGCGGCAGAGGTGAAGGCTGATGTCTTTGTAACACTGGAATATGGCAGGAAGGAAATCACCATGTGTAATGAGAAAAACTGACTTCTAATTTTCTTCTGGTAGCTGTTTGATTTTGGACCATCTGTGTTATTTATCTATAAAACAGAGACAATCAGGCTAAAAAGAAGAAAAAAGAGAGAAAACCCATTGAGTTGTTTTGAAAGGATTTACTTTAAAACTACAATTAGGCATTCTGTGAGACTGAGGCTACAAAGACCTATGCAATTACGAATAGTGGGAGATGTTCAGTGTTCTGACTATACTGTGGACATGGAATAGCTTATTTTGAGCAAAGGCGTATGTTAGTCACTAAGTCGTGTCTGACTCTTTGCAACCTCACAGACTGTAGCACACCAGGCTCCTCTGTCCATGGAGTTCTCCAGGCAAGAATCCTGGAGTGTGTTGCCATTTCCTTCTCCAGGGGAGCAAAGGAGAGGTAGGTAGAAAATGCACAAACATCATAGATATCGTTGTTGCAGCTGTGACATCCTGTGTTATGAAGCAGAGCCATCTACAAGTATCAGTCAGCAGCACGGATTGATTTGACTAACACAAAAATCTTAATAAATGTCATTGCTTTGGAACAAGAAAGAGTCCCCATATAATGCTACCTTGTCAGCTCAGGAAGAAGGAGAAATAGAAAATATATAAATGTAGCTGCTCAGTTGCACAAAACAGAGGGGAGCAGGGAACCAATGAAAGGAACCAGGAAAGATAGAGAATGGAAATAGAAAGGATAAAAGGTATATGGCCACTTCTTTTTGCACAATTTTAACTTGTAGAATTATGTTAATGTTTTGAGATTTCCCTGCCTGTTCAGTGGTTAAGAATTCACCTTCCAATGCAGGGGATGTGGGTTCATTTCCTGGTCAGAAGCTAAGATCCCACATGCCTTAGGGCCAAAAAACAGAAGCAATATTGTAACATATTCAATAAAGACTTTAAAAATGGTCCACATAAAAAAATTTTTAAGAATTATGTTAACATTTCGCATATTCAAAAATAAGCTATTATAATATTTTTGTGCTGTGCTAAGTCACTCAGTCGTGTGACTGAGTCTTTGCAACCCCATGGACTGTAATCCACCAGGCTCCTCTGTCCATGGAATTCCTAGGCAAGAATGCTGGAGTGGGCTGCTAGTCCCTTCTGCAGGGGATTTTCCCAACCCAGGGATGGAACCCAGGTCTCCGGCATTGCAGACGGGTTCTTTACTGTCTGAGCCACCAGGATAATATTTCTAAATAGCCAATATTCTATAATAACTATAAATAGAATATAACTTTTAAAAATTTAAAAATCACTGTGTTGTATACTTGAGGGGCTTCCCTGGTGGCTCAGAGGATAAAGTGTCTGCCTGCAATGCAGGAGACCCGGTTCGATTCCTGGGTCGGGAAGATCCCTTGGAGAAGGAAATGGCAGCCCACTCCAGTATCCTTGCCTGGAAAATCCCATGGACAGAGGAGCCTGGTGGGATACAGTCATCAACAAAACCTCAGATAAATAAAGTCATCAGAACCACCACAATACCCACCCACCCCAAGAAAACCTCAATTTGCAGCAAAGTCTATTTGCTGTTAAATTTATATTTTCTGGGATTCATTTAGAATATAAATCATTTAAATAAAATTTCTAAGACTGTGGGCTAAAGAATCCCACAAAAAACATGGCAAAGCAGAAAGGGCCACTGGGTGGGGGGGGGGCGGCGGTCAGTGTCCCCACTTCCTGCAGTCCAGAGACACCACTGAATCAGCCCTCAGGGTATCCAAGGGACTATTCCCAGGTAAACAAGGTAAGTTCCTTTATGCAACAAATGTTGATTGGGGAGCTACTGTACTGGTGACTGGCCTAGGAATACAGCTGTGACCGCAGACCCAGGGACCCAGTCCAGTCCCATGGGGACTCCATCAAAGACCTTGGAGACAGTTGATTTCCTGGAAGCCCATGGGCCTCAGTGCCAGGCTGGAAAGTCGCCTGTTATAGGTCGAATTTTAAAGATGGAATCTCCTCATTTTGGGAAAGTCTGAAATAGGGGGACAAAAGAACTTTTGTTAACCACCAATGGGAAAAGTTTCAATAAATATTGGGTGTGAATTCCATATGACTGTGCCAGGTATCACACTTCGTGGGATTGATGCAGGAGTTTGTCTCCCTTGAAGGGGACTTCGCAGGTGGCTCAGTGGTAAAGAATCCGCCTGCCAGGGCAGGAAAGGCAGGATCGATCCCTGGGTCGGGAAGATCCCCTGGAGGAGGGAATGACAACCTGCTCCAGCATTCTTGCCTGGGAAATCCCACGGACAGAGGAGCCAGGCAGGCTACAGTCCTTGGGATCACGAAGAGTCGTACATGACTGAGCATGCAGACATGCTCCCTTGCCAGAATGGGATAAAATTCAACTGCGAAGACCCTTCATTTCCTCAGTATGTTCAGAGCTTGGGCGTAACTGGCGCAAGGTAGGCGCTCAAAACACGCCTGAGGACCCAGTACTGTTTGAGCGTTTCACTGTGCGCATCGAGAAGGAAGGCAGATCCGCTCCGGTCACCACCACTCCCCGCCGCCCGGCACAGTCCGCTCTGTCTGAAGTACAGAGACGGCGACTGCTCCACTCGGGCCCAAGGGACACACACACACACTGCACCTCCTAGTCTAGGCTGCGCGGAGAACCAGGCTGCGCGTAAGAGCCGGGACTCCAGGCTTCTCTGCCCACGCCGGGTCTGGTCACTCCGCTCCCCTCCCGGACGCCCGCGCTCCTGCAGACAGCCGGTGCTCGAGCTCCTCCGGCCGCCGGCTGCTTCTAATGTGGCGGCAACAGAGCGACCGGGAAGGGACGAGATCGGCGTGTCTGTTGCACTCTCCTGTGCGCGGCTCTGTGCGCCCTGGCGCTGAATCCGGAGGAAAGGGTAGGGGTCGGGGAGGCTCGGCCGGTGTGCCGCGATGTCCCGAGAACAGATGATCCGAAACCGCGGAGGTGGCTCTGGGAGCCGAGCCCCGAGCTCTGAGGTGCAGGTTCTCCGCCCGCAGATCTCGCGGCCGTGGTGGCCCAGCGCACTTCGGATTTGCCTGGGGCAGCCTGAGCCCTTTCGGTAACGAAGATTCGTGTTTGCACCGCTTGGGAGGGGTTGGGAATCCTTCCCTTGTCCCAGATCTCAACTGATCCCTCGCAGCAAACTGGGGACCTGAGAGCAGGATTTTAACTCACGGCTGCTGATGCCAATTTCTCTCAAGATGTTCTTTCTTCTATGACTTCCTTGAGCGCGGCAGTCCGCCAAGAGAAGTCCACGCTAGAATAACGCTTTGGCAGGTTTGCGGCTCAAAGTTTTTAAACAGGATCCACTCCCAGCCGAGCTTGGAAGGCGAGGACTGAGCCAGATGTGGGAGCGAAGTAGGAGGGGCGCCCACACCACGTGCTCTGAATGGAAAAGTTCAATAAAGAAATTCGCCATCTTTTGGGTGCCCCGGTGATGGTTGTAAATATTCACCTACCTATTGCTTGTACCTCTGAAAGGAAGAGGATACCTTAATCTTGCTTTTCTAGCAAGTCGTGGAATGTATTTTAGGAGCATTGTATTACTTGAGTCATTGTTTATTCTAATATTTTTCCCTAGAAAATAATCCAAAATGTTGACAAGGATGTTCTTTGAAGAGCTATTCGCAGCGACAGAAAAATAAATCGCTATAATCTAAAATTATAAAGTTTATTACGGTTAATTCACTGTTGTTCAGCGGCTAAGGAATGTTGCTTGTTTGCGACCCCATGAACTGCCCACATGAATCAGATCTTTGAATCAGGTGGCCAGCCATAACATGGACTATTGCATTGCCCTTTAAAAATATAACTGTAAAAACTCTATTGAAGCTAGACATGAGTATAAGGTAAATTTAAAAGATATAAGCTTGCATCTACTTTATGAGCGCATACATGCAGAAATATATACTTAAAAGAGCTAAAATATCATCTCTATATGGAGCTTATGTTCTTTTCAACTTTTCCTTAGTTTTTTCAAAGTGTGCATGACTATTATAATCATGAAATTAAAACATTTAAATAAATTTATGGGTCATTGAAAGATTTTGACATCTCTGAGGGCAAAGCTATGTCTCAGGGAGGTGGGAGGATTTTGTTTTGGCAAAACAGGAGTCCTGGTTCGCCCTGCCATTGAGGAGTTGTCACCTCCTGAGTTGCTTAGCTTCTCTGATTTCAGTTCCTTGATAAGAAAAAAGAAACTGAAAACACTTGGCTATGTCTTTGATGTAAAGATCAAATGATACAGTATATAGAAATCATTTCTTGGCAGAACCATCAAATTTGCATTAATTTTTGCAAGAAATTTTGTGCCCACTAGACTGGGGAGATGTACACAGTTTATCCAGGTTTCAGGAAATAATCATGCCCAGTCAGTTCTTACATATCCAGCTCTCCAAAGAAGGCTTAAGAAACATTTAATCTGAATTTCCAAAAAGAACTCTAATGAGGTCTCATTTAATTTTTTTTAATTTCTTAGATTCTGTGCTCTGACCGTTGACCTCGAATTATGTTTGACTGAACCATGTAGTATAAGTAGTCATAATCCTTACAGTTTCATACACACACACAATCTCATTTAACTCTCACAGTCATCCTATTATGCTTCTTCTTATCTCCTTTTTTTTTTTCCATTACACCTGAGATTGGAAGAGTAAATACTTTGCCCAAAGCCTACATTTGATACGTTCCAGAGCGAGTCCGGATCTGTGGACTCCACCTGCCTGTTCCTAACAACTGTACACACCAACGTGCGCGCTTAGCCGCTCAGACCCCATGGACTGTAGCCCACCAGGCTCCTCTGTCCGTAGGATTACCAAGGCAAGAATACTGGAGTCCGTTGCCATTTCCTTCACTGTACACACAGGCTCCCTTTATTCGGCTCTGGCTGTGTCCAAGGAGCTTTTCTGAAGATCTGATGCTAGTCAAAACTTCCCATCCTTTTATGGGGCGCCGTGTTCCTACACGCATGCTCACACACTCAAAGACAATTTTAGGGAGGATAGATTAGGGGAGGAAAAGATGGAACTTAGAGTCGTGAAAAGTAAAGTGAGCCCGTCTGGCACCTACACCGGGGCAAGGGCTATTCATTTCCTCTTCTCCACCCACTCGCGTGCCTGCAAAGAGGCCAGAGTCTCCCCCGGCATAGCTCCTAAAGCCTTTCTTAGCTCCAGGGCTGAGAGGTCCCTTCCGGGAAGTGGCAGATCTCTGTTTCCCTCACCCGACTCGGCTATAAATGAGACAGTTCCACATTAGTCTTGCCCGTGGAGAGTCAAGACTCACTCCTCCAGGGTCCGGCTTCTGCTCCCTGGAAGGAGCTCCCAGCCTTTTGGCTCTGACGGTGCGCGCACCAAGACTCCCGCGTTCAGCTCCAATCCTGCGCGCGCCCAGAGGTCTCTCTCTAGAGTTTTCCAGCCAGGTCGCGAGGGACCGACTCGGGTTGCAGAGCAAGGGTTCCACCCCCATCTCCGCACACTTTCTAGGAGAGTCCCGAGAGACCCATGGTTGACTTCGGAAGCTCTGGTTTGTAATGTAATCACGTTACGCGCGCACTTTCTCTCCCCTTTTCCTTGCTTTTGAGAACCCAAACCTTCCGGAAAGTGGCTGGAGGTTGGTGAGAAATTAGGAGGGCAGAGAAGAAAGGACTGCGGCTGGTGGGCGGTTGGCGGGCGGGGAAGATGCTAAGTTAACACGTGGATTCTGCAGGAACCAATGGGGTTCCGAGGTTTTGTCACTCAGTTCTCCGGGTCAGTCGTCTGGCAGGGATGGTCCAGAGGGAAGGCGCAATCCGGGACGCTGGGCGTCCGTCGCACATCTTGGGTCTGCGGGGTCTGCAGCGACAAAACGGAAAGCTCCGGGCGCTCCGCTCTGTGGGGACCAGGGAAGCCCCAGCCCCGCCCCCTCCGCCTTTGGGATGTTACTGAACCCCGTCACTTCCACTCCCTTTTCGGTCAATGACATCCTGAGCCTGGAGCGTGAGCATCTCAGTCCGGATGCCTTGCAACTCCAGAGAACACCGAGGAGCCAGGAAAACTTTCAATACCTGCAACGGGTCCCAGAACAGCGAGGGTCCGAGGTCCCCAGCATCAGGAGCGCAGACAGCGAAAACAGAAGGCTGGAAGGGTCGGAGCCTTCCGGGGAAGCCTGTGAGTTAGTCACAGAGATGGACGCTAAACCGGTGGGTGAGCCAGGTGAGTGCGAGCTGGGGTCTTGGATCTTACAGGGAGACCAAGGAGTGGGGTTAGATCATTACCAACTGGCTTTTGTGGGGGACACTCATCTCCTGGTCTTCCCGGCTTCTAGGGCTAGCCCCATTTTTCTTCACTCGAAGAGTCAAAAGGACTGGCCTCTCAGCCCCCTCTACCATCCCCTCCAGACATCTTAACGAAAATAAGGTCCTGAATCTTGGCGGCTCACGATTTCCACAGCCCGTTCTACATGATTCCCAGAAACACATTTCCCCCTACTCACTGAGGCAGTTCCTAGAAATTCCTGTTTCTCTTCCTTTTGTAAAATTTATTTTTAATTAGAGGATTATTACTTTACAATGTTGTGTTGATTTCTGCCATACAACAACAGTTAATCTGTCACAAGTATACATATATCCCCTCTCTATTGAACCTCCCTCCCATCCTACCCCTCTAGGTCATCACAGAGCATAGCTTCTTTCTTACAGCAAAACCCTCTGCAGTATCTTAGCTGTGCTTCATCACCACCAGCTTTTTCTGCCATCTCCTAGTCTCTCTCTACCCTAGACCATCTGCCAAAAGTGTAGCCATCAAAGCAGCAGGTTGCTTTGGGAGAGAAAACTCTGTCAGGCTCTGGGATCAGTGCCAGCCCAGTCTTTTCTTGGGGCTTGCTGAGTGGCCAACCCAGTAGTTCCTCTGACTGCAGCTCAGTAAGCGCAGCNAGAGTCTCCCCCGGCATAGCTCCTAAAGCCTTTCTTAGCTCCAGGGCTGAGAGGTCCCTTCCGGGAAGTGGCAGATCTCTGTTTCCCTCACCCGACTCGGCTATAAATGAGACAGTTCCACATTAGTCTTGCCCGTGGAGAGTCAAGACTCACTCCTCCAGGGTCCGGCTTCTGCTCCCTGGAAGGAGCTCCCAGCCTTTTGGCTCTGACGGTGCGCGCACCAAGACTCCCGCGTTCAGCTCCAACCCTGCGCGCGCCCAGAGGTCTCTCTCTAGAGTTTTCCAGCCAGGTCGCGAGGGACCGACTCGGGTTGCAGAGCAAGGGTTCCACCCCCATCTCCGCACACTTTCTAGGAGAGTCCCGAGAGACCCATGGTTGACTTCGGAAGCTCTGGTTTGTAATGTAATCACGTTACGCGCGCACTTTCTCTCCCCTTTTCCTTGCTTTTGAGAACCCAAACCTTCCGGAAAGTGGCTGGAGGTTGGTGAGAAATTAGGAGGGCAGAGAAGAAAGGACTGCGGCTGGTGGGCGGTTGGCGGGCGGGGAAGATGCTAAGTTAACACGTGGATTCTGCAGGAACCAATGGGGTTCCGAGGTTTTGTCACTCAGTTCTCCGGGTCAGTCGTCTGGCAGGGATGGTCCAGAGGGAAGGCGCAATCCGGGACGCTGGGCGTCCGTCGCACATCTTGGGTCTGCGGGGTCTGCAGCGACAAAACGGAAAGCTCCGGGCGCTCCGCTCTGTGGGGACCAGGGAAGCCCCAGCCCCGCCCCCTCCGCCTTTGGGATGTTACTGAACCCCGTCACTTCCACTCCCTTTTCGGTCAATGACATCCTGAGCCTGGAGCGTGAGCATCTCAGTCCGGATGCCTTGCAACTCCAGAGAACACCGAGGAGCCAGGAAAACTTTCAATACCTACAACGGGTCCCAGAACAGCGAGGGTCCGAGGTCCCCAGCATCAGGAGCGCAGACAGCGAAAACAGAAGGCTGGAAGGGTCGGAGCCTTCCGGGGAAGCCTGTGAGTTAGTCACAGAGATGGACGCTAAACCGGTGGGTGAGCCAGGTGAGTGCGAGCTGGGGTCTTGGATCTTACAGGGAGACCAAGGAGTGGGGTTAGATCATTACCAACTGGCTTTTGTGGGGGACACTCATCTCCTGGTCTTCCCGGCTTCTAGGGCTAGCCCCATTTTTCTTCACTCGAAGAGTCAAAAGGACTGGCCTCTCAGCCCCCTCTACCATCCCCTCCAGACATCTTAACGAAAATAAGGTCCTGAATCTTGGCGGCTCACGATTTCCACAGCCCGTTCTACATGATTCCCAGAAACACATTTCCCCCTACTCACTGAGGCAGTTCCTAGAAATTCCTGTTTCTCTTCCTTTTGTAAAATTTATTTTTAATTAGAGGATTATTACTTTACAATGTTGTGTTGATTTCTGCCATACAACAACAGTTAATCTGTCACAAGTATACATATATCCCCTCTCTATTGAACCTCCCTCCCATCCTACCCCTCTAGGTCATCACAGAGCATAGCTTCTTTCTTACAGCAAAACCCTCTGCAGTATCTTAGCTGTGCTTCATCACCACCAGCTTTTTCTGCCATCTCCTAGTCTCTCTCTACCCTAGACCATCTGCCAAAAGTGTAGCCATCAAACCAGCAGGGTGCTTTGGGAGAGAAAACTCTGTCAGGCTCTGGGATCAGTGCCAGCCCAGTCTTTTCTTGGGGCTTGCTGAGTGGCCAACCCAGTAGTTCCTCTGACTGCAGCTCAGTAAGCGCAGCTCGAGCTTTAGCTGCTCTGGGAGACAGATGATTCCAGCAGAGTCTCAGTGTCTGGTCTCCAAAGGCACAACCTGTGCATTGGCAGACAGACACAGGGATCTGCGTCCAGCTTCAGGAATGGAAGAGGTGGACGGGGCTTGTGATGGGTTGGCTCTTGCCATCCGGGAAGCTTTGGCAGGGGAGACTCAACAGTCTGAGGGATGAAAAAGCCACTCTTCCTCTTGCCAAACTCTGTGTCTCAGTTTTCAGCCTTCATGCAGGTTTGGGGGCTTCAGGATGATCCTCGCAGGTCAGGTCTCCTGGGCCAGGCTATGCCACAGCCACTTTATTTGAGCCTGAAACTAACCACATGAAGAAAATAAAGATGCTGGTTTGAAGTTAGAAAACTCAAGAGTCCCTTGGACTGCAAGGAGATCAAACCAGTCAATCCTAAAGGAAATCAACCCTGGATATTCATTGGAAGGATTGATGCTGAAGCTGAAACTCCAACACTCTGGCCACCTGATGTGAACAGTCAACTCATTGGAAAACACCCGGATGCTGGGAAAGATTGAGGGCAGAAGGGGATGACAGATGATGAGATGGTTGGATGGCATCATGTGTTCAGTGGAGTTTGAGCAAACTCTGAAAGATACTGAAGGACAGAGAAGCCTGGAGTGCTGCAGTCCATGGGGTTGAAAACACAACAGCCAGGAACCTGGAGAAAAGTATACTTTGTTGTGTTCTTAAAGAAACCTGTGAATATTCTGCAGCAGACTCTAAGCCCTCAACTCCCCCAGTGCTGCTCAGCCAACTGACCTTTCATTTCAGCTTTGCTAAAGGAGGGTCACCTCCCAGCTGAAGACACTGCAGCACACTCCTCCTCTGCTGCCGTACGTGGGCAGTGACAACGAGAAGGGGCCTGGCCCGGCTCTGGGATCTAAGCCCAGGGGCCATGGCAGCCACTGATCACACGTGGAAGAGACACTCCTGGGGGACTCTGTGCTCCTCCTCCATCCCCACCTTGCTTTCAGGGACACAGGGTGACAGGCACTCCAAACTGTGACCAGGAGGGATTGAGGTGGCCTGAAGCTCCTCAGCCTGAGTGGTCAGCAGCTCCCAAATGGGGTCTTGCTGGCTCCACAGAGTCACTGAAGGCCAATAGTTACATTTTGATTTGCTAAGAAAATAAATCCTTGTCAATATTTTTCCTCTTTGCAGGGAGAGATGTTCTCAGTTTGTCTGAACACAGGCTTTGCTGAAGGAAGGTCTTGTATCCTCAATCTGAAATGCCAAACAGCTCCATCCCGCAGGAGACTGTGCCAGCTGGCTGTGGATATGAGTCGGTTTGGACAGCACTGGCTCTAATTAGGAGCATCCTGCTCTACCTCACCAGACACATGCGTCGCTCCACATTCCGGTTTCTCCTCTCATGAATTTCATGAGAACTTAGCACTGCCTCTGTGCTTGTTCTTGCTCCGTCACTCAGTCGTGTCTGACTCTTTTCAACCCCATGGACTGTCAGCTGTCAGGTGCCTCTGTCCATGGGATTCTCCAGGCAAGAATACTGGGGTGGGTTGCCATTTCCTTTTCCAGGGGAATCTTCCTGACCCAGGGATAGAAACCAAGTCTCTTACATTTCTTGCACTAGCAAGCAATGCAGGCAGATTTTTAACCACTGAGCCACCTGGGAAGCCTCCCTTCTTATCCTTGGGTAAAAACGGAGCTTTGCCAAAATAGGAGAGATGTAGGATAAAAGGAAAGGAAGCTTGCGTTTTGGCGGGCTAGGCACAGCTGCCCTGGGGTGATATTCAGGGAGCTCTGCTTCTTCCAAACAGGAAGTCAGGGAGGAGCCAATGCCACCTGCTTGCCAGAGAGGTTCCCCCCCCAAAAAAACGCCAAATGTGGATCTCAAATTTATATATCTGCAAAGAGAATCTTAGTTTCTGAGCCAGGAGTCAAAAATTATTTTGTTTTGTTGATTTGGATTACAAAGCCTCGTGTTCGAGAAACATGGGGTGGGTCCCTTGATGACAAAAGAAGCGAAGATGCCAGTAAAGGTGGGTAGCACTGGAGCGCCCCCCCCACCCCGCACTTGAGCTAGAAGCAGGGGCCACAATGGATAACCAGGCTCGCTCTCTCTCTCCACTATGAGCAATCTAAAGTTAATCTCTATCTAATAGACTGGCAGCAAATGTTTCCCCTAACTGACCCATACTTGAGAATTACAAACTGAACAGCTCAGATACAGACATTCTAAGAAGAAAATGAAGCTCAGAGTCTTGATCAAGAGTCTACCTTTGGGGAATCGGCTGTACACTGAGAAACACAGAATCACAACTTACATTATTCTTCCCTGGTGGCTCCGTCGGTAAAGAATCCGCCTGCAAAGCAAGAGACCTGAATTCAACCCCTGGATCCAGAAGATCTCCTGGAGAAGGAAATGTCAATCCACTCCAGTATTCTTGCTCGGAGAAATCCCATGGACAGAGGAGCCTGATGGGCTACAGTCCATGGGATCGCACCAATCAACACCACAGGTACAAAAGAGACAACTTGGGGGAAAGGAACTTTCAGAGCTACCTGGGACGGGGTGAGGGGGTGAGCAGAAGGAAGAGACCGGCGCGCGAGGTGAAGGCTACCAGGGAGGAGGGGCGTCCCTTGGAAAAATCGCTCTGGTGAGCCTTAGGCTGACGCTGACGGTGTTCCTTCATGTGCTTTTAGAGTCCGTCCTCAGCGGAGCCTCGTTCCCCGGCGGCGGGACCCGGGTGCCTGAGCGCTGCGAAGGGGACAGCGGCGGCGGCGCGCGCGGGGACGGCGCGGAGCATCCCACTGCCCGGCCCCGGCGGAAGCCGCGCGTGCTCTTCTCGCAGGCGCAGGTGTTGGCGCTGGAGCGGCGTTTCAAGCAGCAACGGTACCTCTCGGCCCCGGAACGCGAGCATCTGGCCAGCGCGCTGCAGCTCACTTCGACGCAGGTCAAGATCTGGTTCCAGAACCGACGTTACAAGTGCAAGAGACAGCGCCAGGACAAGTCCCTGGAACTGGCGGGCCACCCCCTAGCGCCGCGCCGGGTGGCGGTGCCCGTGCTGGTGCGCGATGGCAAGCCCTGCCTGGGACCCAGCGCCCCCGCTTTCCCCGGCCCCTACGGGGCGGCAGCGGCGCCCTGCTCCTGCTACGGCCACTACGCGGGCGCTCCCTACTGTGCCGGCTACGGCGGCGGCTACGCGGGCGCGCCCCCGGGGCCCGCGCCCCCCGTCCCCCAGGCCGGTTCGGGCTTCGGCGCGGGTGGGCCGAGCGCCAGCCCGCAGAGCCCTCTGCCCGCCACGCTGCAGGGTGTCAGGGCCTGGTGAGGCGTCTTATCTCGGATACGNGGCTCCCTACCTCTGCAAGAACGTTTTGACAAAAAAGGAGAGAAAGGACGTCCCAGTTTCCTTTGTAGCTTCTCTACTGTTTCTTGTTAGTATGCTTTTGTTTGTTTGTTTGTTTGTTTTCAGTATAGCTTTTTGCCAAAAGAACTTGCCTTAGAGAGCTTGTGAGAAAAACTTAAGGCCTTAGTCAGTCAGTCAGACCACATCAGACAAAGCAAAGTCTTCAGCACAGAGGAGATTTTCTCCTTTCCCGGCAGTGACAGTCGCACAGGGATTAAAAAGGATTTTGATCATGGGAGTATCATAATGAACAACCTGTTCTAGGAGCTTGAGGACTCGGATAGATCCGAGGAGAGGCAACAAACACCTTGTCCGAGGTCACTGCACAGCTTCTCTCTGACTGAGTGCTGGCGGGGCTGGGGCGGGGTTATCGGTCAGCATAGATGATGGGGGCTTCCCAGGCGGCCCTAGTGGTAAAAAAACCCACCTGCGAAATCAGGAGATGTAAGGGACACCAGTTTGATCCCAGTGTGGGGAAGATCCCCTAGTGGAAGAAATGGCAACCTCCTCCAGTATTCTCGCCGAGAGAATCCAACGTAGATTGTTGGAGGAGCGGAGTCTCACCCTGGGCTCCCTGACCCCCAGCTAACAGGGCCCTCTAATTCTCTGGCACCTCCAGAGTCGCACGGATCATGTGGGGCTGTGACCCAGTTGTCACAGTCTCTCAAGTCCCAGGTCTGAGGGCTTGGACTGTCTTGGTCCTCAGCAAGGGAGCACCATGGGGCCTTGACATAAAAGTCACAAGTAATGAGATTTGAGCTTACTGAGGTCCACTTGTAAAATTAGGGGATTCCCTGGTGGCTCAGGTGGTAAAGGATCTGCCTACAGTTCGAGAGACCCGGGTGCAATCCCTGGGTTGGGAAGACTCCATGGAGAAGGGAATGGCTACCCACTCCGTTGTTCTTGCCTGGAGAATTCCATGGGCAAAGGAGGCTGGCAGGCTGCAGTCCGTGGGGTCGCAAAGAGTTGGACACAACTGAGCAACTAACACTTGTAAAATTATTCTAAAAAACTAATTGAATGGGCCTCAATCTCCATTTTTGGAAAACCCTTTCCTAAATGATTAACTGATGATACAAAATGAAAATGTTTCCAGCTGGTTGCCGACCATGTTCTCAACCATCTCTCCAGCTCAAAGGTCTTCGATGTCTCCATAAATGTTCAGGACACAGTTCTCCCAAGCTCACTCTTAGACCATCTGAGGAATAGCCTGATTTTTTTTAAAAAAATCTTTTTTATTGAGGTATAATTTAAACACAGTGAAATGCTCAGTTCTAACCTATAGAGTTTGGTGAATTTTGACGTATATTTACAGAGTGGAACCACTACACTAATCAAGACATAAAACATTTCTGTTTCCTGGAAAGTTCCTTCTTGTTCTTTTCCAGTCAATCCAATTCTTCTAACTTCTATCACCACAAACCGTTTTTTTNATTTAAACACAGTGAAATGCTCAGTTCTAACCTATAGAGTTTGGTGAATTTTGACGTATATTTACAGAGTGGAACCACTACACTAATCAAGACATAAAACATTTCTGTTTCCTGGAAAGTTCCTTCTTGTTCTTTTCCAGTCAATCCAATTCTTCTAACTTCTATCACCACAAACCGTTTTTTTCTTTTTTTCTGGTGTCTATTACAGACTGAATGTTTATGTCCCTCCAAAATTCATATGTTGATGGTATTAGGAGATGAGGTCTTTGGGAAATGATTAGGTCATGAGGATAGAGCCCTCATGAATGGTAGTGGCCGTATAGATGGGATCCTGGAGAGATTCCCTCACCCATTCCACTATGTAAGACACAGTGAGAGCATGGGAACTCTATGAACCAGGAAAAAAGCCCTCACCAGACACCAAAACTGCTGGTGTTTTGACCTTGGACTTCCCAGCCTCCAATAAGTCACCCAGTCTATAGTATTCTGTTATAGCAGCCCAGACGAACTAACATTGTCATATAAATGAAATCAAACAGTACATAATCTTTTGTGTCTTGTTTCCTTCACTCAGCATAATGTCTATGAGATTCATCTATGTTGTTTAATATATTGGTAATCCTTTCCTTTTTATTGCAGAAGAGTTTCCCATTGTGTGTATAGTCCACAATTTGTTTATCCATTCATCCATTGATGAACCGTTGGGTTTTTCCAGCATTTGGCTATCAAGAATAAAGTTGCTATAAACATTTACACAGATTTCTTTGTGTGGGCTGGATATAAGTTTTGTTTGTCTAAGGTAAAAGTATCTAGGAGTAGGACTCCTGGGCCATAAAGCAGGTGGATATTTAACTTTACAAGAAAAGTATGGCTTGTTTTTTAGATAACTTTTGTGAAAGGATGTTTNTTTGTGTGGGCTGGATATAAGTTTTGTTTGTCTAAGGTAAAAGTATCTAGGAGTAGGACTCCTGGGCCATAAAGCAGGTGGATATTTAACTTTACAAGAAAAGTATGGCTTGTTTTTTAGATAACTTTTGTGAAAGGATGTTTAGAAATCAGCTTGCAAAAACCACATCAAAAAAGTCTTTACAGGGAGAAGGTGGTAACAGAGAGGTCACACCTTTATGGAAAATGGCTGTTTTAAACATCTTCTGAGTATGCGCTAACTTTGGGCTATACTCAGGAAAATGCTGTTCACATTACTAATGGAAATGGACCAAGTAAAGTGGTAATACTGAGATACACAGAAGGTTATTTGTGCCAAAATGTTGACCAAACCTTTCGGAATTTTGCCTTAAGCTCAACCAATTACAATTTAGCAGGTTGATTTATTGAGAATGTAAACTCTGGAAAGGTCACACTTTGAAAAGCTCATCTGAGTTCAGAATTTTCACTTCTGTAGACTCCGTCTTACCCCAGGAAAGATAAACAAGCTTTTCTGTGATTTGAGGGTTTGGCTCACTGGGCCTTCACTGTCTGCCAGATGTACTGTCAACCCTTATTCTATGAGACAGCAGCTCTAGGAAGCTTTTGCATTTGGGAGACTAAACAGGAGAAATGGATCTGACGTTGCCTGGCCCCTTGGGAACTGGAGTAAGGGGAAATGATGGCTGGACCCACATGGGGGAGTCCTGAACCCCATGGAGACCCTGCTTCTCTTGGCAAGACCTCCAAGGAGACAGCTACAGGGTAGCTGGTGAGGTGGGGAGCCAGGAAGTGTGGCCAGGAAAGCTTATATGAGAGGCTGGACTTGTTCTCCTACCTGAAAAGTGGGGCCGTCAGAGGTAGGAAAGTAGAGCGTGAAACCACAGTTAGAGAAACAGCAGCATCAGTAAGCTCCTGGGAGGTCTCAGGGGACCAAAACCACGGATACTGCCTTTCCTGGCAGTGTTAGTTGTTTTCTGTCATGGGATGAATCATTGTTTACTGTTTTTCAGACCNGAAGCCAACTTCATTTGATACTATCTGCAAATCTGATGGAGCATGAGTCAAACTGTAGACCTCAGGGTGGCCAGAGATTTCTGGTATTTTTTTCCCATAATTTTGTCATTATGAAGATAAAATATGGAGAAGGGAAGTGAAGTGAAGGCGCTCGGTCGTGTCCAACTCTTTGCGACCCCATGGACTGCAGCCTACTGGGCTCCTCCATCCGTGGGATTTTCAGTCAAGAGTACTGGACTGGGTTGCCATTTCCTTCTCCAAAAGCATGGAGGAGCATATTTAAAGCTTTAAAGATTCCATTTGAAAGTGTTTATAATTACTCAGCCATAAAAATGAATGAAATTGTGTCATTTGTAGAGATGTGGATAGACCTAACTCTGTCACACAGAGTGAATTAAGTCAGAAAGAGAAAAACAAATATTGTATATTAACACATATATATGGAATCTAGAAAAGTGGTAAAGATGATCCTATCCGGAAAGCAGAAATAGAGACACAGACATAGAGAAAAAATGTATGGACAGCAAGGGGGAAGAAGGTGGAATTAATTGGGAGAATGGGATTGATATATATACACTATTGATACTACATATAAAATAGATAACTAGTGAGAACCTACCATATAGCACAGGGAGCTCTACTCAGTGCTTTATGACCTAAGTGGGAAGGAAATCCAAAAAAGAGAGGATATACATATAGATGTATAGCTGATTCAGCTTTGCTGTACAGCAGAAACTAACATAACATTGTAAAGCAGCTATACCCCAATAAAAAATCTTAATGTAAAAAAAAGAATGTCCATACTTGTTTGAAAATGTTGTTAAAATACTGCTTCTTCTTACAACTACATATCTATGTGAGCACAGTTGTCTTTTTTTCACATACTTATTAAAACAATGTATTGCTACAGACCAAGTACACACATATGAATATCTAGCCATCTTCTACTAAACCAAATGCTGAAGAAATTTGCAAAAATGTGAAACAATGCCACTCTTCTTGTTTTTTTTTTGTTTGTTTGTTTGGGATAATATAATTATATTAACATGTATTGTGTTTAACAGTTTTAAATTAATAAATAAATATATTAATCCTTTAAAAAAGTGTTTGTACTCATCAGAGTTCATACTAGGTCTTCGCCATATCAGTCCACTAACTTGCCCTTTTCCTTTTTCACAAAACAAGGGAACTAACTCCCAGGCATAATAGCTGTGCTCCCAAATTCCACCATCCAGAAAGAGGCCTCTTCAGAGAGACGGAAGATGATGGAGGATCCGAGTTAGGAGTTGTTGGACTTCATTCTTCTGCAGTGTGACTAGGTGTATCTTCTGCAGACACGCTAGGTGAACTTGAGCAAGCCTTGTATCCTCTATGAGCTTCAGCCTCTTTATAAAATCAAGGAGGCAGATCTCTGAGGTTATTATTCTAATTTGTAGTGGTTCTTTATTGATTCAAATGCTTTTTATTGTTTTTTTAATTGTAGCTTAGATCATATATCCAGAAGACTACATATGACATACACATACAACGTAATTACTGCAAAACAAACACAAATGTAAACCTTCCCAAATCAAGAAATAGGGGATGCCAGTTCCCAGAACTGGCAGTTCCTTCTCGCCAAAGCCCTCCAAGAATTCAGACCTCTTCCCTCCTTCCTTCCCCAAAGGAGATACCAGCTATTCTGACTTCCGTGATAATAATTCATAGGCTTCTCTTTATGGATTTACTCATATGGAAACATCCCTCAACAATATGGTTTAATTTTGCCTGATTATAGATGTTGCATAAATAGACTCATAGTACATGTATTATTTTGTTTGACTGGGGCATAGTTTTTTTTCCAGTGTTGTGTTTGCTTTTATATTCACTATAAAATATATTGGCTTATATATTTTGTATTCTTTGTATATTCACTGTATAAGGAAGTGGATCAGCTCCATGTATATATACATCCCATCCCTCTAGGACCTCCACCCCACACCTCTAGGTCATCACAGAGAATGGAGCTGAGCTCTCTGCACTATACAGCAGAGTCCCACTAGCTAGCTCTTTTGCACATGGCAGTGTATATGCATCAATCCCAATCTCTCAATTCATCCTGGCCCCCTCCACCCTCCCATTCACACATCCATTCTCTACGTCTGCATCTCTGTTTCTGCCCTGCAAATTGGTTCATCTGTACCGTTTTTCTAAGAGATACCTAGACTTCCCAGGTGGCGCTCGTGGTAAAGAACTCACCTGCCACTGCAGGAGACGAAAGAGACAGAAGGTCGGGAAGATCCCCTAGAGAAGGGCATTGCAAGCCACTCTGGTATTCTTGCCCGGAGAATCCCACGGACAGAGGAGCCTAGCGGGCTATGGTCCATAGGGTTGCACAGAGTTGGAATGACTGAAGAGACATAGCACACACGTACCATTTTTCTAGATTTCACCTGAATGCGTTGATATATTTTTATTTTCTCTTTCTGACTTACGTCACTCTGTGTGACAGACTCTAGGTCCATCCATTCCTTTTTATAGCCTAGTGACATTCCATTGTATATATGTACCACATCTTCTTTGTCCATTCCTCTGCTGAAGGACATTCAGGTTGCTTCCATGTCCTGGCTATTGTAAATAGTGCTGCAATGATACATTGTGGGGGCATGTGTCTTTCTGAATTATGGTTTTCTCAGGGTATGTGCCCAGTAATGAAATTACTGGGTCATATAGTAGTTCCGTTTTTAGTTAGCGTGCGTTCTTTAGTTACTTGCTTCTTTTTTTCAACTTGATGTTTGTGAGATTTATCTGTGAGGTTGGGTGGAACTTAAGTGTGCTCCTTCTCATTGCTACATTATATCCCCACTGAATGTATGTGCCTCAATACATTATTTACTGAAAATGCAACAAACGCAGGATACTGCTGGCAGTCTTTACTCACAGGTACGGCTGCTATATTCTCTAGCTGGAATTGGTCCTGGCTTCTAAGAACTGTTATGGTTTACAAAGCAAGGATCCATCTGCATACAGATATCTGTGTGCGTGTGTGTGTGTGTGTGTGTGTGTGTGTGTTCACTTGGTCAGTCGTGTCTGGCTCTTTGCAGCCCCATGGGCAGCAGCCCTCCAGTCCCTTCTATTCATGGTATTTTCCAGGCAAGAACACTGGAGTGAGTTGCCATTTCTTTCTCCAGGGAATCTTCCCAACCCAGGGATTGAAGTGGCATCTCTTGAGTCTCCTCCACTGCCAGGTGGATTCTTTACCACTGTGCCACCTGGGAAGCCCTTCTACCTATATAACAACAACCTTTCACCTTTTGTATGAGTTCACTGTGTACGCACCACCTCCATCCGAGGCAGAGCATTTTACTGCTCCCATTTGCAGAGAAAGAGTCCGAGGGTCAGAGAGATGACAGCCAGCCTTTAAGTTAGTGACAAAACTGGGACTAGACCCCAGACTCCTCCCCCAGTCCTAGGTTACTTCCACTGAATGCTCAACAAGGAGTTCACGTCCTCACACAAATCATGTGACTGTTAGGTGACACTGTTTTCTTTATTTGCTGGGGAAAAAAAAAAGCTTAAAAGGGATGTTTTGTAAAGCATCCAGAGGGGATAAATATGAAGTAAGAGAAATGGGATGTGGGATGGAGAGACATAACTGCCTTTTCAGGTGGTGCTAGTGGTAAAGACCCCACCTGCTGATTCAGGAGAGATAAGAGATACAGGTTCAATTCCTAGGTGGGGAAGATCCCCTGGAGGCGGAAATAGCAACCCACTCCAGTATTCTTGCCTTGGCAATCCCATTTTCCAAATCCCCTGTTTCCAGATCCTTCTGGAACAGAGGAGCCTGGCAGGCTACAGTCCATGGGGTCACAAAGAATTGGGCAAAACTGATGTGACTGAGTACGCAAAAAAAACACAAGATGCCAGAGAGGTGGGAGATGGATGGACAGATATAACTGCCTTTTCAGACACTTGTGAGCAGACAGAATATTTGAGTGCACTGACTGTGGCACCTCCTTACCCACGTTTGTCTGCATTTTCCTCTGACTCTGTGCCCCCAGAGAGGCTGATTCGTGTTTTCAGTGGCCAGCTCCTGAGAACAGAAAGAATTCAGACTGAGCTGTTTCTCCTCATTCCCACCTCCCCCGACCTGGGGAGAGAAAGCTCCGTGGGAAGTCCCTCTGAGATGTGTATAAGAGACAGGAAGCCAACTTCATTTGNTGTTTTCAGTGGCCAGCTCCTGAGAACAGAAAGAATTCAGACTGAGCTGTTTCTCCTCATTCCCACCTCCCCCGACCTGGGGAGAGAAAGCTCCGTGGGAAGTCCCTCTGCCTTCCTTTTTCTCTGTTTAGATTCTGGCAAGCCCTCCCCACCCCCACCCCAGTCATCCTGTTAGAAGACTGTGGTCTTAGTGACACAGTCCAGATTCCACTGGAGGAAAAGCTGATATACCCGCAGTTCGGCTTCAGACCTCAGAGCGCTTTCTGACTTAGTCCCTCTGGGGCCATCCTCATAAGCTGGTCTCAGTCAGACCTGCTTCCTTCCCATGCAGACATCAGTAGTTTTTGCTTCCTCCCGTCACGGCCCCAGCTTAATTGCCTGAAACCCTAGGGCCCAGGAAATTGGAATCTGAAATTAGGACTTCGGTGGGCCAAAGGTGAGCCTTTCTTTCTTTCTTTTTTCCATTTACTTTAATCAGAGGATAATTACTTTACAATATCGTGATGGTTTTTGCCTTACATCAAATGTGAATTGGCCATAGGCATACACGTGCAGGGCAGCAAAGGAGAGAGACATAAAGAACAGACTTTTGGACTCAGTGGGAGAAGGAGCGGGTAGGATGATTTGAGAGCCTTTCTTTTGGTGGCCTCTGTTTCCTGTCCTTCGCTGGGCCCTCTGGCACCTACCCTAGAGATTCTCCGTAGCTCATATCTCCCAGGACCTGCTCCTAGAGCATCTTGGACCTCCCTATCATAATGCATTTACTCTCTGTCTGTTGTCCCATCTAAACAATCAGCCTCATGTCTGCCTCATGTGTGCTTCTAATACACCCTGTGCCTGTCATGGAGAAGGGGCTCAATACTGTCTGTTGACTGAACAAATGAGGGAATGGTTGCTGTCTGGCTTCCTTGCATGGCCCCACAAAGTCTGCATTAAAGAGCTGGGCTCTGACCTGGCTCCTTGGAAGTCAGGACATTCTGGAAGAAAGTCCCCCTATATGTGGATAGAAATCTGACTCCTGGCTGGGATCATCTAATCTCTGACATCAGGGACCCTAAGAATTTCTGTCAGCCAGGGGATATGGCCATGGTGAAAAAGAATCCTTCTGTTTAATCCTAGCCACTCTCCTGTAGGTCAACTTAATTTTAAGTATTAAGGAAGATTAGGGACTTCCCTGGTGGCTCAGATAGTAAAGAATCTGCCAGCAATGTGGGAGATGCAGGTTCAATCACTGTGTAGGGAAGATCCCTTGGAGAAGGGAATGGCTATGCACTCCAGTATTCTTGCCTGGAGAATCCCATGGACAGAGGAGCCTGGCGGGCTATAGTCCATGGGGTCGNATCTGCCAGCAATGTGGGAGATGCAGGTTCAATCACTGTGTAGGGAAGATCCCTTGGAGAAGGGAATGGCTATGCACTCCAGTATTCTTGCCTGGAGAATCCCATGGACAGAGGAGCCTGGCGGGCTATAGTCCATGGGGTCGCAAAGAGTCAGACACCACTGAGCAACTAACACTAACAAGGAAGATTAGGTCAAACATTGTGGGGGGACGTACATCCAGTGTCATTTTCAAAACATATACAAAATCAGAGGAATTCAAGGATGCAGAAAACAGAGTCCTTATCTTCAAGATTATAAAACTATGGGTAAGACAAGTACTTATTCAGCCAAATATACTATAGGAAAAACTAGAAAAGGTGCATTATGAACATATAAATCATTCAATTTACTGAACATGCTGCAGAGGCTTCTAGATACCATCCAATATCTGTTTCCTCCTTTGTTCTTTAGTAATAGAACTGCAGAGTTTTGGTTAAGCATAAAACCTTTTAGCTAAAGATGATATTTCTCAGAGTCCTTTGTAGCTAGGGGTTACCAAGTAGCTAAGTTCCGGTTAAAGGGATGTAGGTCTTAGTGGCTCAGCAGTAAAGAATCCACCTGCAACACAGGAGACTTGCTGGAGACAAACTTTCAGTCCATGGGTCAGGAAGATCCCCTGAGTAGGAAATGACCATCCATTCCAGAGGACAGAGGAGCCTGGTGGGCTCTGGTCCATGAGGTTGCAAAGAGCTGGACATGACTGAGTAAGTAAACAACAACAACCAAAGAGGTGTAAGCAGAAGCGATGTGTGCAGCATTTAAAGACATAGCCTTAAATGGAAGGGACCTTCCCTCCACTTGCTTTTTCTTCCGCCTCCTGGCTGGAATACAGATGAAATTGGGGGAGCAGTAGCAGCTATCTTAGAGTATGACAGAGCAACAAGATGGAAGAAGCCTGGGTGCCCAGCACTAGGAAACCACCTTATCAGCTTGGATCTGCTTATACCCCATCTATAATATGAGAGAAAAATAAACATTTGTCTCACGTAAGCCACTGTTATTTTGACCTTTGTTATAGCAGCTGAATGCATATCTTAACTGATAGAAGACACAAGGAGGTAATTAGAAGATTGGCTGATAGTAATGTAGTGAATGTTTGGCAGAGAAATAAATCGAGGCAAAAGAAGGTACCCTCAAAGAGACAGAACTTGAGACAAGCCCCACATTTGGAAGGCTGGAGGAAAAACATGGAAATCTATGTAGATAGATGTAGAGATGGGTATGGGTGCTAAGATACATGACAGCCAAGGACGCTGTGAGATGACATTGAAGGCTGGATGTGTCTATAGTCACAGTGTTTGGCTTGTCTGAAGGTTACCTACCATTTCTCCCAAATCCCACACCTACAGCTGAAGCTCCACCCTCCATCCAAATTCCAGATCCAAATTACCCTGTACTCCATGGACATCTCCATTTGAATGTTTCCCAGACAGCTCAATCAAAAAACAAACCCACCTGTCTCTACCTTTCTCCTGCCAAACCTGCTCCATTTTCCTGAGTGGGTTTAAGAAACTTATCCAAACCACCACCACTAAAGATAGAGGTAGAAGTTTGAGCCTCCAGAATTCATTTACTTTCCATTGTATTCTGTTGCTATTTCACACATATTCAGTTCAGTTCAGTCCAGTCGCTCAGTCATGTCAGACTCTTTGCGACCCCATGAACCACAGCATGCCAAACCTCCCTGTCTATCACCAACTACCNACTTTCCATTGTATTCTGTTGCTATTTCACACATATTCAGTTCAGTTCAGTCCAGTCGCTCAGTCATGTCAGACTCTTTGCGACCCCATGAACCACAGCATGCCAAACCTCCCTGTCTATCACCAACTACCGGAGTCTACCCAAACTCATGTCCATTGAGTTGGTGATGCCATCCAACCACCTCATCCTATGTCATCCCCTTTCCTCCTTCCCTCAATCCTTCCCAGCATCAGGGTCTTTTCAAATGAGTCAAATCTTTGTAATCAGGTGGCCAAAGTATTGGAGTTTTGGCTACCACATCAGTCCTTCCAATGAACACACAGGACTGATCTCCCTTAGAATGGACTGGTTGGCTCTCCATACAGTCCAAGGGACACTCAAGAGTCTTCTACAACACTACAGTTCAAAAGCATCAATTCTTTAGCGCTCAGCTTTCTTTATAGTCTAACTCTCACATCCATACATGACTACTGGAAAAATCATAGCCTTGACTAGACAGACTTTTGTTGACAAAGTAATGCCTCTGCTTTTTAATATGCTGTCTAGGTTGGTCATAACTTTCCTTCCAAGGAGGAAGTGTTTTTTAACTTCATGGCTGCAGTCACCATCTGCAGTGATTTTGGAGCCTCAAAAAATAAAGTCTGACACTGTTTCCACTGTTTCCCCATCTATCTGCTATGAAGTGATGGGACCAAATCCCATGATCTTAGTTTTCTGAATGTAGAGCTTTAAGTCAACTTTTTCACTCTCCTCTTTCACTTTCATCAAGAGGCTCTTTAGTTCTCTTCACTCTCTGCCATAAGGGTGGTGTCATCTGCATATCTGAGGTGATTGATATTTCTCCTGGCAGTCTTGATTCTAGCTTGTGCTTCTTCCAGTCCAGCGTTTCTCATGATGTACTCTGCTTAGAAGTTAAATAAGCAGGGTGACAATATACAGCCTTGACGTACTCCTTTTCCTATTTGGAACCAGTCTGTTGTTCCATGTCCAGTTCTAACTGTTGCTTCCTGACCTGCATACAGATTTCTCAAGAGGCAGGTCAAGCGGTCTGGTATTCCCATCTCTCTCAGAATTTTCCACAGTTTATTGTGATCCACACAGTCAAAGGCTTTGGCATAGTCAATAAAGCAGAAATAGATGTTTTTCTGGACTCTCTTGCCTTTTTGATGACCCAACGGATGTTGGCAATTTGATCTCTGGTTCCTCTGCCTTTTTTAAATCCAGCTTGAGTATCTGGAAGTTCACAGTTCATGTATTGCTGAAGCCTGGCTTGGAGAATTTTGAGCATTACTTAACTAGTGTGTGAGATGAGTGCAATTGTGCTGTAGTTTAAACATTCTTTGGCATTGCCTTTCTTTGGGGCTGGAATGAAAATTGACCTTTTCCAGTCCTGCGGCCACTGGTGAATTTTCCAAATTTGCTGGCATGTTGAGTGCAGCACTTACACAGCATCATTTTTCAGGATTTGAAATACTTCAACTGGAATTTCATCACCTCCACTAGCTTTGTTCATAGTGATGCTTCCTAAGACCCACTGNTGAATTTTCCAAATTTGCTGGCATGTTGAGTGCAGCACTTACACAGCATCATTTTTCAGGATTTGAAATACTTCAACTGGAATTTCATCACCTCCACTAGCTTTGTTCATAGTGATGCTTCCTAAGACCCACTGGACTTCACATTCCAGGATGTCTGGCTCTAGGTGAGTGATCACACCATCGTGATCATCTTGGTCGTGAAGATCTTTTTTGTACAGTTCTTCTGTGTATTGTTGCCACTTCTTCTTAATATCTTCTGCTTCTGTTAGGTCCATACCATTTCTGTCCTTTATTGAGCCCATCTTTACATGAAATGTTCCCTTGGTATCTCTGATTTTCTTGAGGAGATCGCTAGTCTTTCCCATTCTGTTTTCCTCTATTTCTTTGCATTGATCACTGAGGAAGGCTTTCTTTTCTCTCCTTGCTATTCTTTGGAACTCTGCATTCAAATGCTTATATCTTTCCTTTTCTCATTTGCTTTTCGCTTCTCTTTTTCTCACAGCTATGTGTAAGGCCTCCTCAGACAGCCATTTTGCTTTTTTCCATTTCTTTTTCTTAGGGATGGTCTCAGTTCCTGTCTCCTGTACAATGTCACGAACCTCCATCCATAATTCATCAGGTACTCTGTCTATCAGATCTAGTCCCTTAAATCTATTTCTCACTTCCATTGTATAGTCATAGGGATTTGATTTAGGTCATACCTGAATCATCTAGTGGCTTTCCCCACTTTCTTCAATTTAAGCCTGAATTTTAAGTCAGTTTTTACACCCTTGTCTAACTCAATGAAACTAAGCCATGCCATGTGGGCCACGCAAGACGGATGGGTCATGGTGGAGAGGTCTGACAGAATGTGGTCCACTGGAGAAGGGAATGGCAAAACACTTCAGNGCAGAAGGTGACGACCGAGGACGAGATGGCTGGATGGCATCACTGACTCGATGGACGTGAGTCTGAGTGAACTTCGGGATATGGTGATGAACAGGGAGGCCTGGCGTGCTGCAATTCATGGGGTTGCAAAGAGTCGGACACGACTGAGCGACTGAACTGAACTGAACCCCCATCATGCTAAGTTTCTATTTTATTATCCTCTTATCATCTTCACAGCACTTTTTACCAAATATCCCTCTTATTTATTAGTTTACTGGATGACTTGTCTTCTTCCTCTTATCTGTCCCATACCCTCTGCAATTCCCTAAAACGTTACTAAAAATCCATTAAGTATGTGTAGATTGAATGGAACTGAAGGAATGCTATGTGACTGAGTTTGTGAGTAGGAAATGCGGTTGTTCAGTGGATCAGTCGTGTCCGACTCATTGCCACCCCATGCACTGCAGCATGCCAGATCTCCCTGTCCATCAGCAAACTTCATTTTCCGGAGTTTACTCAAACTCATGTCCATTGAGTCCGTGATGCCATCCAACCATCTCAATCTCTGTCCTCCCCTTCTCCTCCTGCCTTCAATCTTTCCCAGCATCAGGGTCTTTTTAAATGAGTTAGTTCTTCACATCAGGTGGCCAANTTCCAGTAGTCATGTATGGATGTGAGAGTTGGACTGTGAAGAAAGCTGAGTGCCGAAGAATTGATGCTTTTGAACTGTGGTGTTGGAGAAGACTCTCGAGACTCCCTTGGACTGCAAGGAGATCCAACCAGTCCATTCTAAAGGAGATCAGTCCTGGGTGTTCATTGGAAGGACTGATGCTAAACCTGAAACTCCAGTACTTTGGCCACCTTATCTGAAGAATTGACTCATTGGAAAAGATTCTGATGCTGGGAGGGATTGGGGGCAGGAGGAGAAGTGGAAAACAGAGGATAAGACGGCTGGATGGCATCACCGACTCAATGGACGCGAGTTTGAGTGAACCCCAGGAGTTGATGATGGACAGGGAGGCCTGGCGTGCTGCAATTCATGGGGTTGCAAAGAGTCGGACATGACTGAGCAACTGAACTGAACTGAACTGAACCAGGATGACTGAGATTTGAATACCTGCACAATTCTATGTTTGTCCCATTTTATAAGCTTCCTAGATATTTCCATCACTTAATCTTCCTTTTTTTTTTCTGATCTTTTCTTTCTCTTTGTTGGATTTTAATGTGTTCAGTTTTGGAATGAAGTGTACTCAGGGTCCAAAGACAAACATGAGGAAAAAATGTTGGAATAAGTCAGAGATCCTTTCAGAATCAGAAAATCAATGAACTATTTTTTAGACTGTTTTCTAGCAAACTCTCACACTTAATTAAGCTTTCAATTAGGTGTCTCAGGAGCCAAGTCTCTATGGTATGGCTCTCTCTTTCTTCCTTTCCTGTCTTTATATCTTCAGAGTTAATGATTATTTTATGCATTACCTAAACTTACTTTCTGTATCTCAGTTTTTCCATCTGTAAATGTAAGGGCTAGCATGTCACATTTTGTATATTATTAATGCTGGAAATCTCATAATTGCAATGAACTTTATTGAATGTCCTACTAAGAATGGATTTAGAAGGGCTGGGCAAGATGGTCAGATATGGACAGAAAAACATAGTTTACCAAAATAAAAAAACTGAAGTAAACTTATTTAGGTAGAGTGTCTGATCCCAGTATGGAAACTTTACTTGGCCATCCCTGCCTGTTAGTGAGACTGATACCAGAGTCACTGGCCTGGGACTCTTTTAATCAACAGTGGCATTGTGTTGAAGAGTTCATGATAACAGAAGCCACTTATATGACGCCTGTCTTGTTATGTAAAGCAGTGGGGTCAGGGCAAGCATTCAGGTAATGGGAGGTGGCAATAAATAGGAAAGATCCCATATATATATACATTTATTTGTATATATATATAATTTATATATTTTAAATACACACACACACACACACACACACACACACACACAGGCTTTCTTTTGGTCACTAGTAAGACTTTAGATGACCTTCCTGACTGTTAGTTAGTACTACAAATCAGTAATAAGGAAATGAACTTAGAACAACAAAAGGGTCAGCACATCACTTACGGCTAAAAGAATATTGGCTTGTTTATGGTTTCAATAATTTTTTATCACCTCGTGAAGCAAAAGTCACTCACTGGAGTAGGTAGCCTTTCCCTTCTCCAGGGGATCTTCCCAACCTAGGGATCGAACCCAGATCTCTCGCATTGCAGGCAGATTCTTTACCAGCTGAGCCACAAGGGAAGCCCTTGATAGCCTTATCAGTGATGTAAAATTGATAATTAACATCAAGAATTCTGGGACTTCTCTGGCAGTTGAGTGGGTAAAACTCCATGCTTCCAATGCAGGGGGAGAGGGTTCGATCATTGGTCAGGGAACTGAGATCCCACATGTCATGGGGTGTGGCCAATAAATAAGTAAAACAAAATAAAATTACTTTGTAGAAAAAAATTAAAAATTGAATATAGCAGATAGGTCTCTACCTCTGAATCCAGAATGAATAATTTCACTCACTTCTTCCAGCTTCAACCTGTGGCTTCAGTCAAGGACCAAAGGCAAAGGAAAGCCCCTAAGGCATTTTAACATCTCATTGAATGCTTCCTTCTTTAAAAACAGGTATTTCCTCTCATCAGAAAGCCTTGAAGTATAATGTCCTTAGAAGCTAAGAGGAAAGGCAGGGGTTTCAAAAGAATAATAAACAGAATCCAGATAGAACTAATGCAGGGAAATATTTATTTAACTGTTTACAATATTTATTTAACTGTTTACAATATTTATTTATTTGTTTACAATTGCGACCAGGATAGAAATTGGAAATTGTATTGCAGATGCTCTAATACCTGAACTTCATTGACCTTCACACAGAGAGAACTGTGTTTTTGATGGATGAAAATTGTAACTTTGAGGAAGTATGTTTTTCATTTTAAAAATGGATGATTAAACTACCTTATCAATAATAGCAAAAGGTACCATTCCAGAATATTTCTGTTTTCTTTACTCTCCACTGTAAAATTTGCCTCAACTCTAAGTACATTTTTGGGTTTATGTGTATGATATATTCAGTTCAGTCACTCAGTCATGTCTAACACTTTGCAACCCCATGGACTGCTGCACTCCAGGCCTCCCTGTTCATCACCAACTCTGGAGCCTACTCAAACTCATGTCCATTGCTTTGGTGATGTCATCCAACCATCTCATCCTCTCTTGTCCCCTTCTCCTCTTTTCAAAATTTCTCAGCATCAGGGTCTTTTTAAATGAATCAGTTCTTCACACCAGGTGGCCAAAGTATTGGAGTTTCAGCTCTAACATCAGTCCTTCCAATGAACATTCAGGACTGATCTCCTTTAGGATGGACAGATTGGATCTCCTTGAGGTCCAAGGGACTCTCAAGAGTCTTCTTCAACACCACAGTTCAAAAGCATCCATTCTTCAGCATTCAGCTTTCTATAGTCCAACTTTCACATCCATAAATGACTACTGGAAAAACCATGGCCTTGAGTAGATGGACTTTGCTGGCAAAGTAATGTCTCTGCTTTTTAATATGTTGTGTAGGTTGGTCATTACTTTTCTTCCAAGGAGTAAGCATCTTTTAATTTCATGATTGCAGTTACTATCTGCAGTGACTTTGGAGCCCCCCACGATGGGACCAGATTCCATGATCTTTTTTTCCTAAATGTTGAGCTTTAAGTCAACTTTTTCACTCTCCCCTTTCACTTTCATCAAGAGGCTCTTTAGTTCTTCTTCAACTTTCTGCCATAAGGTTGGTGTCATCTGCATAGCTGAGGTTATTGATATTTCTCCTGGAAATCTTGATTCCAGCTTGTGCGTCTTCCAGCCCAGCATTTCTCTTATGTACTCTGAATATATGTTAAATAAGCAGGGTGACAATATACAGCCTTGATATACTCCTTTTCCGATTTGGAACCAGTCTGTTGTTCCCATGTCCAGTTAACTGTTGCTTCATGACCTGCATACAGATTTCTCAAGAGGCAGGTCAGGTAGTCTGGTATTCCCTTCTCTTTCAGAATTTTGCACACACAGTTTATTCTGATCCACACAGTCAAAGGCTTAAAGCAGAAATAGATGTTTTTCTGGAACTTTCTTGCTTTTTTTGATGATCCAACAAAGGTTGGCAATTTGATCTCTGGTTCCTCTACCTTTTCTAAAACTGGGTTGAGCATCTGGAAGTTCATGGTTCACGTATTGCTAAAGCCTGGCTTTGAGAATTTTGAGCATTACTTTGCTGGTGTGAGAGATGAGTGCAATTGTGTGGTAGTTTGAGCATGTTTGGCATTGCCTTTCTTTGGGATTGGAATGAAAACTGACCTTTTCCAGTCCTCTGCCTACTGCTGAGTTTTCCAGATTTGCTGGCATATTGAGTGCAGCACTTTCACAGCATCAACTTTCAGGATTTGAAATAGCTCAACTGGGATTCCATCACCTCCACTAGCTTTTTTAGTAGTGTTGCTTCCTAAGGCCCACTTGACTTCACATTCCAGGATATCTGGCTCTAGGTGAGTGACCACACCATTATGATTATCTGGGTCATGAAAATCTTTTTTGTACAGTTCTGTGTATTCTTGCCACCTTGTCTTAATATCTTCTGCTTCTATTAGGTCCATAACATTTCTGTCCCTTTTTGAGCCCATCTGAATGATATATAACTGTCTTTAATTTTTCAGTTCAACATTGCTATACATAAGCTACATGACACTATCTTGAAACTGCTTCTTTTCTTTCTTTTTTGTTACTAAGTCTTCAAAATACAGTGTATGTTTTATTACAGCATATCTGATTTCTTTTTTTTTTTTTTTTTGGCAGGTGCTGGCAGGCCATGTGGCTTGTTGGATCTCAATTTCCTGACCAGGGATTGAATCTGGGCCACTGCAGTAGAAGAATGGAATCCTGATCACTGTACCATTAGAAGGTAGCACAAGTTGGAATGAAGATTGCCAGGAGAAACATCAATAACCTCAGATATGCAGATGACACCACCTTATGGCAGAAAGTAAAGAAGAACTAAAGAGCTTCTTGATGAAAGTGAAAGAAGAGAGTGAAAAAGTTGGCTTAAATGTCAACATTCAGAAAACTAAGAACATGGCATCTGGTCCCATCACTTCATGGCAAATAGATGGGGGAACAATGGAAACAGTGTCAGACTTTATTTTCTTGGCCTCCAAAATCACTGCAGATGGTGACTGCAGCCAAGAAATAAAAGACACTTGCTCCTTGGGAAAAAAGAATGGTATGACCAACCTAGATAGCGTATTAAAAAGCAGATACGTTACTTTGTCAACAAAGGTCCATCTAGTCAAAGCTATGGTTTTTCCAGTAGTCATGTATGGATGTGNGAAAAAAGAATGGTATGACCAACCTAGATAGCGTATTAAAAAGCAGATACGTTACTTTGTCAACAAAGGTCCATCTAGTCAAAGCTATGGTTTTTCCAGTAGTCATGTATGGATGTGAAAATTGGAGTTTAAGGAAAGTTGAATGTTGAAGAATTGTTGATTTTGAACTGTGGTGTTGGAGAAGACTCTTGAGAGTTCCTTGGACAGCAAGGAGATCCAACCAATCCATCCTAACAGAAATCAGTCCTGAATATTCATTGAAAGTACTAATGCTGAAGCTGAAACTCCAATCCTTTGGTCACCTGATTTGAAGAGCTGATTCATTTGAAAATACCCTAATTCTGGGAAAGTTTGAAGGCAGGAGGAGACACAACAACAGAGGATGAGATGGTTGGATGGCACCATTGCCTCAATGGACATGAGTCTGAGTAAGTTCTGGGAGTTGGGGATGGACAGGGAAGCCTGGCATGGTGCAGTCTGAGGATTTGCAAGGAGTCGGACATGACTGAGTGACTGAACTGAATACCACTAGGGAACTCCCCTTGAACTGCTTCTTAACAAATGTTTTATTGGTATAAGAAGTCAGCTAAATCATAACATGCAAGATTTTTCTTCCATTTACTGTATAGTCAGTGGCAGTCATATAGAAAAGAAGAATGTTAAAAGTTTATAACTTCCAAAATAGAAACACATTCAAGATTTAGGAAAATGAGATGGGGCCCCTGACTATTGAGAATATGGCATATCGGGCCATCAGAATTATGAGGCCAACAGAATTATCCTCTGTGTTTCAACTTCTTTCTAAAAAGTAAGAGCCCTTAAGAAAAATTTTGGTGAAATATCACAGCTTACTACCAACAGGGTTATGGGAAATTCTAAGAGAAATTGTGACCCACTCTTCAGCAAGAGAGATTAAGGGAGCACGGTGCCATTGATAGCTGTGGCAGATCTAGGCTTGAATATATTCAAATAATTAATACTCTTAAGAATTTTCCCAGCTGGCCTCCTGTCACTTACCTCTCACTTTCTTTTTTCTTATGTCTCTGCTCAGGATTCTGATCACGCCAACTTCCCTGTCACCAAGATGAGAAGAGAAGAGAGAAATATGTAACACGAAAGTGTCAGTGACCTGAAGTGTTTGCCAGTGAGGGATATTTTCATTTGAAGGAGTGTAACAAGGACTGCTTTAGCCAACAAACTTATCCTTGAGAGATAGAACTGCAGTCACATTGGCACCAAGTGAAAAAGGAACTTCTCAGCAAAGCGTTTTCTCTACTCAGCTCAAATAGCACTATGTAGTATTGGTTACTATGACTGACAATGAGGCAGACACTGATATGAATGCAGCTACCTTATTAAAAGTAAGTACATATGTGTTTTGATAAACAGTGTGGCATTTTGTAGATAGCAAATAAACTGATCCAACATTTATGTAAAAAAATGATCAATTTTTGAAAACACAATCTGACAAACACTTTAAAAATAATTTTTCTTCTGAGGTTTTAACTTTCTGACTTCAGGAGCTATGTGAATCATTGAACTTTGAAATCAGAAGTCAAGCTATAACTTTTAGAGTGCCCTTAGGCTAACATGATAGTAAGCAATTTTATTTTGGCTTTGATGCAATTTTTCAAGTCAGTAACAGTCTTGCAGCAAGTGGGATTTACCCCTGGGTAATTATTCCCACCAAGGCTGTTAGTCTTTATTATTGGCCAAAATAATTGCTAAAGGAAGACAAGAAATCTAGGACTTGTGTGTCACTGAACTCTTGAATGTTCTAAATATTCCAGTCTATCCCTCCCTACTTCTATTTACTGCCTGGCAGAGGCACATTAGCCTTACATGTTGCCCAAAACAGAATAGTTAACAGTATGCCTGCTGAGCATAAGAAAAAAAAAATTTTTGAAATGAACAACTCTGCTAGGTGAAAGAGTAGTGTGGTGATATATTGAGGACTTATGCCCATGGCAGCAATAGCTAAAAACACTTTTTGGCATTCTTAGGGGAGTACAGCCTAATAAATCAGCTCAGCTGGTCAAAACTTCATGCCTTACCAAACTGGTGATATTTGAGTCAAGTCTTATACTATGACTACTTTTCAGCACGTAGTAATGAAAGAATACTATTCAGAGGCAGCACGGAGTAAGCAACCGATAGCTATACATGTCCCAGATGAAGCTTACAGAGAAGGAACAACATCAGATAAATGGTTGTGTATATAATATTTCAGGGCAGACAGTGTGTTGTGAATACCTGGCTTAAACAGAACCATTATCACTGTTTGACAGCTACACTATTTGACAGCTACCTTGTCAATTGATAAAGAGGATACAATTGATTCTTGTCTTACAAACCCATTCATCCCTGTTCCCATTAATCAAGTAAAGGAGTATTCTATATTTCATGGACCTAAGGATATGTACAGATGTGAGAGTTGGACCATGAAGAAGGCTGAGCACTGAAGAATTGATGCTTTTGAACTGTGGTGTTGGAGATGACTTTTGAGAGTCCCTTGGATAGCAAGGAGATCAAACCAGTCAATTATAAATGAAAGCAACCCTGAATATTCTTTGGAATATTGGACTGATGCTGAAGCTGAAGCTCCAATACTTTGGCCACCTGAAGCAAACAGCTAATTCACTGGAAAAAGCCCCTAATGCTGGGGAAGATTGAAGGCAGGAAGAGAAGGGGAGAACAGAAGATGAGATGATTGGATGGCATCACCAACTCAATGGAGTTTGAGCAAACTGCAGGAGATAGTGGAGGACAGGGAAACCTGGTGTGCTACAGTCCATGGGGTTGCAAAGATTCAGACACAACTGGGTGACTGAACAACAACAATAAAGGTATGAACTACATACCTCAGAAAACTTGGAAATAACAGGGACTTAAAGGGAACAACCAAATTGAGGACATCTAGTTCTTCAGCATAGGCAATCCTATTCCCATGATGACATAATTGATTTTTTCCAAGTACTAAAGACTGAATATTCAATATAAGGGATAACCAGTTATCTCAAGTATTCAGGTATCTCTGTATTCTTCTGGATCCAAACATCATTTATCTCCTTTTTGCTTGAAAAATTCACCTCCTTGCTTGGACCTGGGAAGTAGGGTTCCCTTATGATCATTATTACACTGTGGACAGTCTCACCTCTTGTCAACCCTTTCCATATAACATGGAGTTTGTGGAACTGAGAGAATATGCTCACTCGAAACCTGTGCACCCTTCTTCAAATCTCACTCCAGGTTTATTCTGGAATGATTTTTGTACAAACAGTTCTGTTTAAATTTCTATGACAGAAGCATATCCTTCACTAGCTCTGTTTTCCCAAGAATATTATGTTAGTGATGGAGAAAACAAAGGTGAAATATTTAAGCTAATGGGGATTATAGTAAAAGAATGCAAAAAGTATTTACAGAAAGGAGAGGCAGTTTCACAGATGCAGGAAATTTGCTTTACAAATGAAGAATTAGAAAAGAAAGAATACAAATAAAGTGCACACAATCATGTTTTAAAGACCAAACATTTCTGCACAAAGTCAATAATAAAAAGAACATCATCAACAACAATTTAACTGCAAATAACCAAATATCTGATTAGAGTCAGTCATCTCCTCTATAAGAATAAGTCTGACATGAGAGATCATGCTGTGGAATCATGAAGAGACACTATTGTGAGTAAATAATACTATTTGGGGGAAAATAGGCAGCCCAAAGAGGTCTATACTCTAAATCCCAGATTCTGTGAATATATTAATTTATATGAAGGGACTTTACAGATGTGATTAAGATAATGGATTTTTAGATAGGGAGATTATCCTGGCCCAATATAATTAAAGTTCTTAGAAGATGTCAACTTTTCTAGGCTGTGGTCAGAGATGTGACAGTGGAAGAAAGGTCATGGTCAACATTAACGATAGAGGAAAAGGTTGCAAGTCAAAGACTGTAGCCAGCTTTTAGAAATGAGGAATGTAGGAAACTATTCTCCCTTACAACCTCAGAAAGGAACTTGGTCCTATACATATGACAATGCTAGCCTTCTGGATGTTACAGTAATGTAAAATAAAAATTTTTTGCTTTCATACAAAATTGACAAAATGAAGAAAATTTTATTTCATATTTTATATTTTTCTTAATGCCTGTGACCATGTATCACACAAGTCCACTTAAACTTCTTATAAGTAAATAATAAACAAGCTAAACCAAAACCAATCTACACAGAACTCAGGCATTTGCATTGTTGCAAGCAAATTCACCAACAAAGACCTGAATGTTATAAATCATTTCTAGCTGAACAGTATGGCACTGAGATACACGAAAATGTATTTGTGACTTTACCAAAATTCTCTTCAGTTCACTTCAGTTGCTCAGTCATGTCCGACTCTTTGCGACCCCATGAATCACAGCACGCCAGGCCTCCATGTCCATCAAAACTCCCGGAGTCCACCCAAAACCATGTTCATTGAGTCGGTGATGCCATCCAACCATCTTATCCTCTGTCTGCCCCTTCTCCTCCTGCCCTCAATCTTTCCCATCATCAGGGCCTTTTCCAGTGAGTCAACTCTTCAGATGAGGTGGCCAAAGTACTGGAGTTTCAGCTTTAGCATCATTCCTTCCAATGAACACCCAGGACTGATCTCCTTTAGGATGGACTGGTTGGATCTCCTTGCAGTCCGAGGGACTCTCAAGAGTCTTCTCCAACATCACAGTTCAAAAGCATCAAATTTTTGGTGCTCAGCTATCTTTATGGTCCACTCACGTCCATACATGACCACTGGAAAAAACATAGCCTTGATCAGACGGACCCTTGTTGACAAAGTAGCATCTCTGCTTTTTAATATGCTGTCTAGTTTGCCGGGAGAAATATCAATAACCTCAGGTATCCAGATGACCCCACCCTTATGGCAGAAAGTGAAGAGGAACTAAAGAGCCTCTTGACGAAAGTGAAAGAGGAGAGTGAAAAAGTTGGCTTAAAGTTCAGCATTCAGAAAACGAAGATCATGGACTCTGGTCCTATCACTTCCTGGCAAATGGATGGGGAAACAGTGGAAACAGTGTCATACTTTATTTTTCTGGGCTCCAAAATGACTGCAGATGGTGATTGCAGCCATGAAATTAAAAGACGCTTACTCCTTGGAAAGAAAGTTATGACCAACTTCGATAGCATATTCAAAAACAGAGACATTACTTTGCCAACAAATGTCCATCTAGTCAAAGCTATGGTTTTTCCAGTAGTCATGTATGGATGTGAGAGTTGGACTGTGAGGAAAGCTGAGTGCTCAAGAATTGATGCTTTTGAACTGTGGTGTTGGAGAAGACTCTTGAGAGTCCCTTGGACTGCAAGGAGATCCAACCAGTCCATTCTAAAGGAGACCAGTCCTGGGATTTCTTTGGAAGGACTGTTGCTAAAGCTGAAACTCCATTACTTTGGCCACCTCATGCGAAGAGTTGACTCATTGGAAAAGATTCTGATGCTGGGAGGATTGGGGGCAGGAGGAGAAGGGGACGATAGAGGATGAGATGGCTGGATGGNGACCTAGGGAGTTCCTCTTTCACTATCCTATCATTTTGCCTTTTCATACTATTCATGGGGTTCTCAAGGCAAGAATACTGAAGTGGTTTGCCATTCCCTTCTCCAGTGGGCCACATTCTGTCAGACCTCTCCACCTGTCTCTTATACACATCTTTTCTTTGGAAGGACTGTTGCTAAAGCTGAAACTCCATTACTTTGGCCACCTCATGCGAAGAGTTGACTCATTGGAAAAGATTCTGATGCTGGGAGGATTGGGGGCAGGAGGAGAAGGGGACGATAGAGGATGAGATGGCTGGATGGCATCACTGACTCAATGGGCGTGCATTTGAGTGAACTCCAGGAGTTGGTGATGGACAGGGAGGCATGGCGTGCTGCAATTCATGGGGTCACAAAGAGTCGGACACAATGGAGTGACTGAACTGAATTGAACTTAACTGAGGTTGGTCATAACTTTACATCCAGTAATGACGACTGGAAAAACCATAGTCTTGACTAGACCGACCTTTGTTGGCAAAGTAATGTCTCTGCTTCTTAATATGCTATCTAGGTTGGTCATAACTTTCCTTCCAAAGAGTAAGCGTCTTTTAATTTCATGGCTGCAATCACCATCCACAATGATTCTGGAGTCCAAACAAATAAAATCTGACACTGTTTTCACTGTTTCCCCATGCCTATTTCCTCTGAAGTGATGGGACCAGATGCTATGATCTTCATTTTCTGAATGTTAAGCTTTATGCCAACTTTTTTGCTCTCCTCTTTCACTTTCATCAAGAGGTTTTTTAGTTCTTCTCCACTTTCTGCCATAAGGGTGGTATCATCTGCATATCTCAGGTTATTGATATTTCTCCTGGAAATCTTGATTCCAGATTGTGTTTCTTCCAGCCCAGCGTTTCTCATGATGTACTCTGCATAGAAGTTAAATAAGCAGGGTGACAATATACAGCATTGATGTACTCCTTTTCCTATTTGGAACCAGTCTGTTGTTCCATGTTCAGTTCTAACTGTTGCTTCCTGACCTGCATATACGTTTCTCAAGAGGCAGGTCAGGTGGTCTGGTATTCCCATCTCTTTCAGAATTTTCCACATTTTTTATTTTTATTTTTTGTGATCCACATAGTCAAGGGCTTTGGCATAGTCATTAAANCAGTTATTTAGATGTGTATAAGAGACAGGGCCTGCATACAGATTTCTCAAGAGGCAGGTTAGGTGGTCTGGTATTCCCATCTCTCTCAGAATTTGCCACAGTTTCTTGTGATCCACACAGTCAAAGGCTTTGGCATAGTCAATAAAGCAGAAATAGATGTTTTTCTGGAACTCTCTTGCTTTTTTGATGACCTAGCAGATGTTGGCAGTTTGATCTCTGGTTCCTCTGCCTTTTCTAAAACCAGCTTGAACATCAGGAAGTTCAAGGTTCACGTATTGCTGAAGCCTGGCTTGGAGAATTTTGAGCATTCTTTTACTAGCATGTGGGATGAGTGCAATTGTACAGTCGTTTGAGCATTCTTTGGCATTGCCTTTCTTTGGGATTGGAATGAAAACTGACATTTTCCAGTCCTGTGGCCACTGCTGAGTTTTCCGAACTTGCTGGCATATTGAGTGCAGTGGTAGTGAGCAGCAAAGGGATTGAGCCATTCATACACATCCAACAAAGTCCTACTGTGCAGCACAGGGAACTCTGCTCAACGTTACATGCCAGCCTGAATGGGAGAGTGGTTTGGAGGGAGAACAGATACACATATACATTGAACTGTTCTTGACTCACAGCAGAGTTTCCTGACTCCCTGAGTTGATGACTGCTTTGAGCATTCATATATTAAATCTACTGGATCTGTCTTGGCTTTGCCATTGACCCACTCAGCCAGGGAAGGCAAATTACTTGGTTACTTGATCTCTTCCAGCTTCGACTTCATCTTGGGTGAAATGGAATTAGTTAAACCGGTGGTGATGTGTGACTCTCTGAGTTGTAAGTGTAAGAACCCAACTCATACCAGCCTTAGCAAAAAAAAAATTCAAGGGAATTTCTTGACTCCCAGAGCTGAGTGGCAGGAAGGCTTACTGGCTAAAAGCAGGGATTGGAGTTCATCCAGTCTTTCCCCAGCCACTTCTCATTTCCGTTTCTCTCTACCTGGTCAATTTCATTATCTTGGACTCGCTGAAATTATAGCCAAGTACACAGTCTGTGGCAGCTCAGAATCACATCCTCACAGCTGCATAGTCAGAGCCAAAATGGCATTTTCTTTCCAACTGCAGGTTGAAAGACCAAGCTTCTCTTCATCACAGGACATAGTGAGTACCACACAAGATAACAAATAAGGGAGGGCATTGGAGGTCTGCCTCAGCTGCAGAATCCCTTCTTCTTGAGGGTTATCCTGCCCGAGGGCAATTCACTTGCCTATAACCATAATTTTGATGGTTCCTTGTGAGAGCAGATCTTACAGGGGAAGGGGATGAATGGCAGTGCAGTATATTTTGTTGGGTTGGGTTGGGTTGGGTTAACCCCCACCCTGGGCCTCAGCCTTGGTGTAAGGAAGTGCTTCCCTGTATCTGTTGTTTTTCAGTCCCTAAGTCATATCTGATTCATTGTGACCACGTGAACTGTGCAGCACACCAGGCTTCCCTGTCCTTCACCATCTCCCAGAGTTTGCTCAAACTCATGTCTATTGACTCGATGATGCCATCCAACCATCTCATCCTCTGTTGCTCCCTTCTCCTCCTAACCTCAATTTTTCCCAGCATTTTCCAATGAGTGGGCTCTTCACATCAGGTGGCCAAAGTATTGGAGCTTCAGTTTCAGTATCAGTCCTTCCAGTGAATATTCAGGGTTGATTTCCTTTAGGATTGACTGATTTGATCTTCTTGCTGCCTAAGAGACTTTCCATAAATCCAAAGAGAATGATCCAGACTCTCAGAATGATGTGAATGATTTTTCATCCTTTCAGTCTGTCTCTGGGGTTCACAATATCATCCATGAAGCAACAAATAGAAAACAGGGGACAGTGAAAATGTCTTCATGGCCAAAAGACCTGCCACCAATGCCACCTTTATGCTCCTCCATTGCTCTGGGAGAAGTGGAGTTTGTCTCTTATCAGCATCTTCCCCATCCATGGGTCTTGTAACCTGCCATCCTCTCATGGAATCCTGTTCATCACAGCCCTTTAACAGCAGCATCTCTTATCTGAGAGGTGAAGAAGTGAGGCAATACAACACTTGGGCCCTTCATATGCCCCTACCTAATAGTGTAAGATCCTCCTGATATAAAACTAGCTTGACTACAGAGCCGGCCCAAGGCTCCAGGGTGGGCCAGGCTGTGATGCTGCTATAAGCTTGCTCCTAGGCTGCAGGCAGTAGCAATAAGGCAGTGATGTAGAGGGACCATGAGAGGATCAGAAGAACATGGCTCCCCCCAGAGGATCAAAACTGTCCGAGGGTGATATGCATGAACACCAGCATATCTTACCAGCTTCAGCCATAACTTACCGGCTACAGTGTGTACACACACCCACTGTCCCCAGGGTGGCTAGACACACCCTGAGGCATCCACACCAGCCTCTGGGTCTTCAGTGTTGTCTGTGACTGTCTTAGTATTGATTTTGTACAAGTGGTGTAAGGGAACACACAGACCAGGGCTTGCTCCATCCCCCACACCCACAGACGTCTACTAAAACACAAATTTGACAGTGTCACTTCTCTCTGCTCCAAACTCTCTATGGCCCTCAAGCGGCCTGTGGGTATAAACTCTGTGTGGTGGTCGAGGTTGATACCCTTCCCAAGCAGGCCCTTCCTCCTGTGCTCTACTTACTCCACTCTTCTTGGTGTGCCTGCTTCTTAAAAGGCCCACCTCCTCCATGAAGCCTTCCATCCTGAAGCTGCCAGTCTTTGAGAGTCAGTTGAATAGGCCCCTCATCGAGTGGTTTTCCAAGTAGCTTCTGAAACACCATGAGGGTTCCCCGGACAGCACTGGGACAGAAAGATGGATCTGAGTGTGTTTGGAGGGGAGGGATCACCGGCCCCTTGCCTCTGCTCAGCAGCTCCAGGTTTGCCTTTATCTGTCAGATATTTGGCATCCAAGTAAAATTTCATCTGAGAATGATCCTGCTGCCAGGATCCAGGGCCAGTCTGCTTGGTGTGCTTCTTGTTTGGGCACCTGTCAGCTGAGTGACTGCAGACAAGTTAGTCAACCTCTCTGTGCCTTGTTTTCTCCTCTGTAAAGTGGAGGCAGAAGAGTATCTATTCAGGGACTTCCTGGTGGTCCAGTGGCTAAGAATCTGCCATCCAATGCAGAGGACACGGGTTCGACTCTTGGTCTGGGAACTAAGATCCCAGGTGCCTCAGAGGACTTGGGTTTGATTCTGGTCCAGGTGCCTCAGAGGACTTGAGCCTGTGCATCACAACTAGAGAACTCCAAGCCACAATGAAAGATCTAGAGTGCTGTAACTAAGACCCAAGGCATCCAGGAATAAATAAATAAATATTTTGAATAAAATAGTGTCTATTCAGAGGATTGTTGTGAGGACTAAGTTAATATAAGGAAAATATAATACTTGCAGGGCTTCCCAGGTGATACTAGTGGCAGAGAACCCGCTCCATGCAGGAGACATAAGAGATGAGGGTTCAGGCCCTGGGTTGGGAACATCCCCTGGTGGAGGGCATGTCAACCCATTGCAGTATTCTTGCCCGGAGGATTCCATGGACAGAGGAGCCTGGCGGGCTACAATCCATACAGTGGCGAAGAGTCAGACACGACTGAAGCCACTTAGCATGCATGCACAGTACTTGGAACAGCACCTTTTAAATGTCAGGTAACTTTTAGCTACTATTGTTTTAGTGCCAGGTCAATGATTTCTGTATCATTGAATCTCACTGGTTTAGAAAGATCTTTCATGCCATCCGCATGAAATGCTGGGTGGTCCTAACACGGCTAGACATTGGATGGGCCAGTTTCCCCATTCAGTGCTGAGCCCTCATAGGAGGAGGTGGGTTAGTCTGTTTATCAAGATAAGCATCTTACCCGGCCTTCTTCCCCATCCCCAGCCACTCTCTCCACACTTTTTCTCCTTTTTGGAACACAGATGGCACCAGTGGCTTCTATCTGTGTTTGAGGGAGAGAGCCATCAGGGATGCGCTGGGCCCACCATGCCTACAGGGGTTAGTTTCTGAGGGGCCTTGAGCCAAGCTTAGCAACAAGAGGTCAGCAGCCTCCACCCCAGCCTCATCTCTTAGACCACCTGGTTAGCCTGGACTTCTCCTGCTACCCCACTCCCCGACCCTAGCCCGCCCCCTGCCTCTTCTACCCAGGTGGATTCTGTCCAGAGTCTCCAGGGAGAAGCAATATCATGCTTGAATTGATCCATCAGTTTTTCTACTTATCAATCAGCTACCTGCTGGCACTGCCAAGAGGATCCATGAACAGTTTTTCTTTTTTTTAAAGGTCTTACCATCCGTTGGTACGTCATAGAAGTAACATCCTGGCAAAGACACTTGGGCTGTGCATGTAACGTTTTATTTCTAAAAAAAAAAAAAAAATCTGCCATAAGTTACATGATCGCAATTATCTCTGCATGTTTTGATCCCTTAAAACACCTTATAATAGAAATTACATGTTTTAAGAGATAGAAATAAAACTGACCTAAGATTGAGAGACATGGGTTAACGTTCCCTGACTTGGTCATTAACGTGTGATTTTCCATGATTCTCCAGACCTCAGTTTCCACACTTCTAAAATGACTCCCTGTGTCTCTCAACACCCAATTCTGTGAATTTTAAATAGGAATGCAGCATTGACATATATACATTACCACGTGTAAAATAGCTAGTGGTAAGCTTCTGTCTGGCACAGGGAGCTCAGCTCAGTGCTCTGTGATGACCTAGAAGGGTGGGATGGGGGCGTGGAAGGGAGGCTTAAGAGGGAGGGGACATATGTATACTTACAGCTGATTCACGTTGTTGTATAGCAGAAACTAACACAACATTGTAAAGCAATTATCCTCCAATCAAAAATAAATAGATAGGAATGCCAGATGCCTCCTGGTCCTGAACATTTCCCTCTCTAGCACGTCCTGCCTCCATACCTTCCAGCTCATTTTCTATCTCCTCTCTTTCCCCTCCCTAAGCCCCTTCAGAGGAAATGGAAACTTGGATAAATACATGAATGGGATGAAAGCCTTTGCCGATGCCTAAAGCATTTCCAACATCAGGGTGGTCTAGAAGTACTTCCCCATCCTTCCCTCTATGCCTGGGTGGTCATTTCCCTTATGAACTGTAAAAACAGCATGACCGTCCTTGCTTGTATTGGGCAAGACTTGTCTCAGGCCAAACATGAACCCCTGGCTGAGTGACTTTTTTCTTGATCAGTGGATCTCTGGCTGTGTTGTCCTGAATGATTTTCAGAAAAATGCCTGTCAGAGACGCCCCATTTGGCAGTTCTGGAAGATGGGAGTTTTTGTTGCAGGATAGTCTCCCATGTCCCCAGTCCCTGTGCAGTCAAGGGAATCAGTAGAGCCCTCTGGAGAGCCAGGCACAGTCTTAGCCTCCAGCCCCTCACTCCAGAGGGATGTGCACCCACCCCATCCTCAGAAACTGGTTCTGCCCCTTCTCAGATGATGTGTGCATACATGTGTATGAAGTCGAGTCTGACTCTTTTGCAACCCCATGGACTGTAGCCCATCAGGCTTCACTGTCCATGGGATTCTCCAGGCAAGAATGCTGGAGCAGGCTGTCATTTCCTTCTCCAGGGAATCTTTCTGACCCAGGGATCAAACCCAAGTCTCCTGCATTTCCTGCATTGGCAGGTGGATTCTTTACCACCGCACCTACCATTGGATACCATCATTCTGATGCACCATCTATGATGGCCTGCCCAGGTTTATGGGGAAGGGGGTGCTGAGAGCTGGGAGTGGGAGAGAGTCGGTCTCAAATTGCTTCTGGCAGCCAGAGTGCTGTGAGAAGGTCACAGCCTCCTTCCCTAGACAAACAGCTCCCAGCGCATGTCCCTGTGGGGGCCTCTGTTAAGCTGTCCAGCAGACCAAGTGCAGAGGGATGACGGCCACCCAGTTAGAGCCCATGGAAACTTCTGCAGACCCCCCTCCTCAGCCCTGGGCTCCCCAGAAGCAAGCAGCCATGGAGGGGGCAGGGGCAGGTGACCAGGGGCACTGTTAGCAAAATACTCTTTGGTTCCTATTGCCCAATAAATCCTCCCTAATGGCTTTTCTTGGTTGATCAGCACTCATGGGAGCAGAGCAAAGCTGAGTCACTCTCTGTTACCGAACTTTTCCTCAGACCCAAATCTCTTTTGCCATAGAGAAAAGTCTGCAGAGAAGACTGGCAGAAATAGGTACAGAGTTGGAGGAACAGATCTTTTTTCTTCCCTTAAATTTGGCTGGCTTTGTCAAGTCTTAGTTGCCCCCTGGCATGTGGGATCTTAGTTCCCTGGCCAGAGATCGAACCCGCATCCCCTGCCTTGGAAGACAGATTCTTAACCATTGGACCATCAGGAAGTACCAATAGACCTTTACAACGGGTCTTGGGATGGAGGGAGAGAGAGATCTTTTGGCAAGTGTGGCATCTGAGACATGAATGGGTTTCAAAGCGGAGAGACCGGGCACAGGCACGTGTAAGGTCAGCAGTTCCTGCAGAAGAAGTGGAGTCGATTATGCAGGGCCACAGCGGCCTCCATGCCCTCTGCACAGTGTCCTCCACTCCCCATACTGCTTCCGGAGCCCTCAGGCCCTCACTACTGGCGGTAGTGGGCAGGAGGCAGGTTCTTGGACCAGAAGCAGGTGCATCACTTGCTAGAGCTGTTAGAAATCAGACTCTCGGTGTCTACCCAGACCTAAAGCAGAGACTGCCTTTGAACAAGATACCTGTATAATCTCTTTACATTCTCAAAGTCCGAGAAGCACAAGTCCAGCTGCTCGAGGGTACTATCCACACCCCCACACCACCTCCAAGGCTAGTTTTTCTGGGCCCTGGACTGGCCTCCTTGCCCTCTGTTCTCATGCTACATCCTTCATATCCTGCAGTTATCCACTCTGCCAACCAACAAGTGGAAAATAAAAGTCTGATTTATTCATGTCTTTGGGTAACTGAGGGTAGCTTAAACTGTCATCGGACTCACAGAACATCTTCATATTTATACATAAGAATCATCTCTCTCTTCAGTTTGTTTATTTGGCCATGCTGGGTCTTTGTTGCTGTGCACCAGCCTTCTCTAGTTGCAGTGAGCAGAGGGCTCCTCTTAATTGCGATGCACAGTTTTCTCATTTGGGTGGCTTTGCTTGTTGCAGAGCACCAGCTCTAGGCATGCAAGCTCAGTAGTTGTGTCCCGCAGGCTTAGTCTCTCTGTGGTATGTGGGATCTTCCCAGACCAGGGGTTGAATCCGTGTCTCCTGCATTGGTAGAAGGATGCTTAATCACTGGATCACCAGCGACATCCCCACGAAAATCATTTTAACCTAAATGCCATAGCGAAAAAATGTACTACTGGAGTGACATCCATGGGGTAGGAAATGCCTCTGAACTGCAGTGGGGTAGTGCCTCTGATCCAAGCTAACTGTGTAGAAAGAAAAGAAAGTGAAGTCACTCAGTTGTATCCAACTCTTTGTGACCCCATAGACTGTAGCCTACCAGGCTCCTCTGTCCATGGGATTTTCCAGGCAAGAATATTGGAGTGGGGTGCCATTTCCTTCTCCAGGAGACCTTCCCGATCCAGGGAGTGAACCCAGGTCTTCCGCATTGTAGGCAGACACTTTACTGTCTGAGCCACCAGGGAAGTCCACTATGTGGAGGGTGGTTTAATTCATCCTCTCGTCCCTCTTTTTGGTGGCGCTATCATGCTCCCATGGGAGAAGAGAGAGAGAAGCAAAGAAACAGGGCAGACAAAGCCACGGACTCCATGGTCAGAAGCCATGGAAGACAGCACCGCAACCTGCACATAGATGTCTATGGATCGTGCTATGTGCCTTTTGCTAAGTCACGTCCAACTCTTTGCAACCCCATGGTGTAGCCTCCAAGCTCCTCTATCCATGGGATTCTCTCAGCAAGAGTACTGGAATGGGGTAATACTTCCTCTTCCAGTGGATCTTCCTGACCCAGGGATCAAACTCACATTTCTTATGTCTCTTGCAATAGCAGGCAAATTCTTTTCTACTAGCGCTGCCTGGGAAGCTCTGCTTTGTGCCCAGTGTATGGCTTATGAGGAAGACACTGGCTTTGGAGCCTGAACAACCTGGGTTAGCTGTGAGAACCTGAGTGTGTTATCTTCATTCTCTCACCTTCTATCTACTTATTGGTCAAAAGTGATCCCCAGTGGGTTGCAGGGCAAATGAAATGTCCATAGTGAGCCAGTTCAGAGTGGGCACCCAAAACGTGTGAATTCTCTCCCCTCTCCTTGCAGGGAGCAGGACAAGGAGAGCTGACACACAGCCCTGACCTTCAAGAAGGCCAACCACACAAGGGAGAAGCAGAAAATGATGAAATCCTCCAAGGCCGTAGAGGATCAAATGCTCCCATGAGCAGCAGAGCCAGCAATGGAGTCTGGAGAAGTCTCCAAAGTCTCTGGGTGGAAACAGGACTGGTGAAGGTGAACAGAGACTGTAAATGCACACACAGCAGGCACAGAGGCCTGGAGATAGGACTGGGCAGGACGCCAGCGGGAATCACGATAGAAGAGTCAGTCAAGGCAGGGGACCTTGCTGGCGAGGAAGGCAAGGGGAAAAGAAGGCATGGAAGCTGAGGCTTGTGCATGGGAGACCTTGAAAAACCAATATGAAGAGTTGGGATATTGGGTTTTGTTTTGGTCTTTTTTTGTTTTGTTTTTTAATTGGTGGATAACTGTTTTACAATATTGTGTTGGTTTCTGCCATACATCAGCACGAATCAGCCATAGTTCTTTTAAACAAAATTTCTGAAGTTTTGTTCCATTTGATTGGATCAATTTGTTTTAAACAATTTTATTTACTTATTAAAAAAAAAAGTTTATTTGGCTGCACCTGGACTTAGTTGTGGCACGAGGGATCTTTAGTTGTGGCATGTGGGGTCTAGTTCCCCAACCAGGGATCGAACCCTGGCCCCCTGCATTGGGAATGTGGATTCTTATTCCCGGACAAGGGGGGTCCAGGAATACTGGATTTTTATGATATAGACACCTCAAGAATGTTTGTTTATTCATCATACTCTCCTCCCCAGTTTTACTAGGGGCTTCCCTGGTGGCTCAGACAGTAAAGAATCTGCCTGCAATGCAGGAGACCCAGGTTTGATTCCTGGGTTGGAAAGATCCCCTGGAGAAGGAAATGGCCACCCACTCTAGTAAACTTGCCTAGAGAATTCCATGGATGGAGGAGCCTGGCGGGCTACAGTCCATGGGGTCACAAAGAGTGACCGATTAGCTGATCGAATGATCGACTAACAGAGACACATCTAGATTCAGAACTCCTATTTGTTTGGGGAGTGTGCAGTGTGCCTAGAAAAAGCAAATTTGATTTACTGTGGGGACCTTCCTGGTGATCCAGTGGTTAAGAATCCGCCCTTGGGATGCAGAAGACGCTTTGGTCCCTGGTCAGGGAAATGAGAGCCCATATGCTGCAGAGCAGCTAAGCCTGTGTGCGGTAACTCCTGAGCCCATGCACTCTGGAGCCTACATGGAGCCACAAGGAAAGATCCTACACGAGGCAAGGAAGAGCCCACATGCTGCAACTGAGACCTGATTGGCATAGCTGAATAAATACATAAGTGAATAAATAAAAAAAAATTTTTTTAAAATGGTTTACTGTGCAGGTGGGTCTAGAACCTAACCCTACTAATAGAAACGACCCATTTCTGGGCACTCTCTACATGCCACCTGCTGAGGTTCTTTATTGTGAAAGGCCTCACCTTTCCTTTCAATAATCCTTGGGAAAGTGTTTATCCGTCAGTCATGTCCAACTCTGTGCAACCCCATGGACTGTAGCCAGGCTCCTCTGTCCATGGGATTTCCCAGGCAAGAATACTGGAGAGGGCTGTTATTTCTTCCACCAGGGGATCTTTTCAATTCAGCAGTCAAACCTGGGTCTCCTGCATTGAAGGCAGCTTCTTTACTGTTTGAGCCACCAGGGAAGACAATTGTTTTTGCACCCATTTTGCATGAGGAAACTGAGGCATGCTCAGAAAGGCTAAGTAACTTGCCCCAGGTCGCACATCCAGAGCTACTTTACTAGCCACTGTCCTCTTTTCAAAAAAAGCAACTCTGCCTCTCACCTCCCAGAGGGCTTAGGGTTCTAACACACACTGAATTACCTGAAGCTGCTTTCAAACAACTCTTTTCCCACATGGGCTAGAAAATCTGGTTTTACTGAAGGGAGGACATGAAGGTAGGGAAACAAATTTCTGGCCTTTTTTAGCTCCTAGAGGCTACCCACATTCCTTAGCTCACACCCCTCCCTCTCCAACCCCCGCCTTCCGTTTCAAAGCCAAGCAAAGGCCAGTTGGGTTTTCCTTACTCCCATCACTCTAACCTTACTTCAGTGTCACCTCTCCTTCTTTGATTCTGACTCTCTTGCCTCCTTCATTCACTCATAAAAGCCTTGTGATCACAGGATCACAGATAATCCAGAATAATCTTCCCATCTCAAGGTCAGATGGTTAGCAACCTGAATTCTATCTACAACTTAACTTGCCCTTGCCATTTGCAGATGTTGCAATCAAGGCGTCTTAGAAGTGGGATGCTTAGTCTTCTCCAGAACTCTTCCATCGAAAGAAGCCTGCGATAGCCCCTTGTGCCTTCCTAGGCCTGTCATTTTTACTCAGTTTAAGCTGCACTGACATAGCAAGAAGGGGCTTTCCCTGGCAAGAATACTGGAGTGGGTAGCCATTTGCTTCTCCAGGGAATTTTCCTGACCCAGGGACTGAACCCATGTCTCCAGCATTGGCAGGCAGACTCTTTACCACTGCACCACCGGGGAAGTTCCTGGCTCCTTCTTGGGGAATTGAACCCCAGTCTCCCACATGACAGGTAGGGATACTCATCACTATACAAACAAGGAAAACATCTGAAATACTAAGCACCAAAGGAACACATGCGAAGCGATGTAAAGGAAAGTGCTGGGGCTGTGTCCCCAGCCTGAAGGGACACCTGATGTCTGAGGAAGAACTGATGGAAGAAAGGAGCCCAAGCTCAGTTCTGGCTCTCAGTTTTTAATTTTAAAAATTATAATCAGTAAAGGAAATGCACTCTGTTCTGCTTCTCTTCTCCCAGTCTGCTATCTCCATCTCACTGACCAGAGGAAACTGCTCTACTGAGATATTTATACTCTTCCAGAATTTTCTGTATGTTAAAATGCTCAAATGTAAAATATTCTATAGATAATTGGTGACTACTTTTTTTTTACACGAGTTCATTTTACAACTTTTTTTCAAGTTGAATCTCACTCCGACCAAATTAAAGACACATTCCCAAGTCAGTATGTTGTGTATTTGTAGATTTTTTTAGGGTAAATCTTGGGCTTTCCTGGTGGCTCAGACGGTAAAGAATCCACCTGCAGTGCAGGAGAATCCATCCCTGTGTTGGGAAGATCCCCTGGAGGAGAGCATGGCAACCCACTTCAGTATTCTTGCCTGGAGAATCCTCATGGACAGAGGAGCCTGCTGGGCAAACAGTCCGTGGGGTTGCAAAGAGCTGGACATGACTGAGTGACTAACCACAGCACAGCACAGGGTAAATCTCAAAGAATGGAATATCTGTGTCAAAGGATACACCCAGTTTTAATTCTGACAGATTTTGCCAAGCTGGCATCCAAATGTACAAAACTGACTTACTCTCCAACAGCATGGGAGCAACTCTTCCTCATACACCCACAAACACTAGACATCATCCGTCTTTCTAATCTCTATTGATCTGATAGGTGGAAAGAAGGTATCTAAATGTGGTTTTGATTTGTATTTCCAAAATGATGAGTGTGGTTAAGCTATTTGTTTTTCCTGTGCCTGTTTATGTTTTAAATCTTTGAGCCATCTGGGGTTTATTTTGTTATAAGAATAGAACTTTATTTTTTCCAAGTGGCAGTACTGGTTATTAAATAATTTACATTTCCCTACATTGATTTGAAATGCCACTTCACTCTAAATTTTAAAAATGAGAAGAGGCCACTCAACCTAAATATCATATCATATGCAAAAAATAAGTCAAATGGATCATGAATTTAAAAGTAAAACCTAAAACTTTTAGACGGTAACACAGGAGTACATCTTTAGACTTAAGCAAAGAGTTCTTAGGCTTTGTTCTTGGACTTACAATAACAAAATTTGTAAAAAAAAATTGGCCAAAATAAAGAACTTTTGTTCTATGAAATATCCTGTTAAAAAGATGGTAAGACAAGCTACAGACTAGGAAAAAATAATTGCAATCACATATTCAACAAAGGCATATATAGAATATGTAAAAAAAAAAACTATCAAAACTCAACAACTCCTCCCAAATTTAATTACAACATGTGTAAAGAGTTGAACGGATATTTCATCAAAGAGGAGATATGCAAGGCACAGTACATGAAAAGATTTTCAACATCACTAGCCATTTGGTAAACACAAATTAAAAATTAATTTGTATAATAGCCCAATGGGCTATTCAGTTCAGTTCAGTTCAATTCATTTGCGTCCACCTCTTTGTGACCCCATGAATCACAGCACGCCAGGCTTTCCTGTCCATCACCAACTCCCAGAGTTCACTCAAACTCATGTCTATCAAGTCGGTGATGCCATCCAGCCAACTCATCCTCTGTCATCCCCTTCTCCTCCTGCCCCCAATCCCTCCCAGCATCAGGGTCTTTTCCAATGAGTCAGCTCTTCCCATGAGGTGGCCAAAGTACTGGAGTTTCAGCTTTACCATCAGTCCTTCCAATGAATACCCAGGACTNGGGCGGGGAGAGGGGTGGCTGGTGTGATTTCGGGTCTCACTCTGGCTGCCGGCTGGATGGTGGCTGGATTGGGCAGGAGGCTGGGGTGCACTTGGCACCTTCTTGGGAGCAGGGCGGGCGGAAGGAGGGCGCCGGGGAAGGCCTCCTGGAGGAGCCAGGGTGGGCTCAGAGGCTGGCAGCGCTGCTGAGGGCCCGGCAGGTCGGCTCAAGGCCGCCTCCCAGGTGTGAGGCCCGAGTCGCTGCAGGTGTGCCGGGCACGGGGCCAGGTGGTGCGTTCTGTGCACCCCGCGGGCCGGGGCTCACGTCACCGCTCATGCATTATCTCATCCGTTTACACAGTGGCCCGGGCGCTCCATGCCTTATCGCACCGGGCTGGCACGACACCCCCGTGAGTCAGGGTTATGACCCCAGCCTCAGGCACAAGGAAGCTGATGCTCAGCCAGGGACGCGCTCGTGGCTTCTGTGGCCTGGGGTGCTGAGCAGAGAGCTCACCCAGCTTAGGGGGTGTGTGTGCAATGACCCAACCCTAATCCACATGACAAAAAACATACAGTGTTTCAAAGAGTACAGTTCAGTGGTTGCTTAGCACATTCACAGTATTGAACAAACATCAGCACGATCTAACTCAGTTTCATCACCTTGAAAAGAAAGCCTCACCCCCACACTCCCCTCCTTCTGTGGCAGCCACCAGCTTGCTCTCTGTGGCCGCAGGCCTGCCTGTTCCGGAACCATGTGAGGCACAGCCTGTGGCTTCTTTCTCCCGGTGTGTGTTCACGCGTGTTGTGGCGTCGCTCTTCGTAGCCGAGTAACGCTCCGTCGTGTGGGTAGCGCGGTGTGCTCATGCGGCGCGTGCGCTGGGGGGGTGCGGGCAGTGGGAGCCGTGCTGCGCTGGCCTCTGTGCACAGGTGTCTGTCTGAGCCCTTGTTTTCCACCCTTCGGGTATGTTCCTAGGGGTCGAGCTCTCATTGGCTTCTTGGGCATTCATAGATCTCCTTCGGAAAAATGTCCAGATCCTCAGTCTGTTTTTTAATTGAATTATTTGTGTTTTTATTGTAGAGTCTCAGGTCAGATTTTAAATTTCACTGCCTCTGCCGTCTGGCTGAACTTAGCTGGGCTCATCCGATTGATTATGGGGTGCTTGGCACACAGGGTCTCCAGCGTGGAGGAGCGGTCTGGCCGGTGAGGCCGCCGGAGTCCCTGAGGGGCAGCCGTGGGGCATGGGCCCCTCCCGCAGCTCTCAGCGCGCCTGCGTCGTCTCCCAGGGCTCCAGACCTTTGTCACCCGGGCCCCTGAAGCATCAGCCTTCTCCCTGAGGGACTCCCTGCTCAGATGTCCTGGAGGCAGGAGGGCGTCAGCCCCTTGCAAGTAATGCAGGCAGGAGAGGGCAGTGAGCTGGGCCCCGTGACCTTCACACGCCCCCTGGCCTGTGCGCCCTCGCCGGGGCGGGGAGCAGGGGCCTGGCGCGGGCTCCCCAGGAGCAGGCACGGAGCAGGGCTGGGACGGAGTGAGAGCCTGGGCGGCGGGGCCACACTGCCTGGGAGCGTGGGCCCTGAGCTTGGCCGACACTGACCACGGCTCCCTGGAGTGTGCGCGGCGGGACTCAATTTGTTCAGCAAGAGTGAAGTCGCTCAGTCATGTCCAACTCTTTGGGACCCCACGGACTGTAGCCCACCAGGTTCCTCTCTCCCTGGGATTCTCCAGGCAAGAGTACTGGAGTGGGTTGCCATTTCCTTCTCAGGGGATCTTCCCGACCCAGGGATCGAACCCAGGTCTCTGGCATTGCAGGCAGACACTTTACTGTCTGAGCCCCCAGGGGAGCCCAGCAAAGGTGGGGTAGAATTACCCATTTGGGTCTACAGAAAAACGAGCGTGTGGCACGGTACACGATGTGGGTCAGGGCGGCGGCCGTTGGGGTTTGGGATTGCTGGAAGAGAGGCAGGTGAATCCATTGTCCAGAAAGGCCCGCCCGCCTCTTCTTGGCCCTGCCTTGGGGCGTGGCCCTGTGACTTGCTGTGGATGTGGGTCATCTGTAGACCTGGTGCCCGCAGAGGACTCACGGTCGGCCTGCCCTCGCGTACCCCTTCGGCCATCACATCACAGAAGGAGCTTCTGGCCGGGGGGATCTGAGCCGCAGAAACAGCAGCAACAGGTCGTTATGGCATATAATCCTTGGCCTTAATCAGTTACAGTGGGAAGTGACTGGGGTTGCTTTGGGTTTCTCCTCAATGCCGAGAGCTGAAGGATGCCCCACCTCCAGTTGGGGTGCCTGCTGCCTCCAGGTGAGAAGTCACACCTGGAATCCAGAGTGTTGGCACTTCTCTGCCGACTCTGAGCAGACGGATCAGGAAAATGGAATGATGTCGGGAGTGAGAGAGCTGACATCCCTGCAGACCCTGTGATTATTAAGAGGATACCAAGGGGCCTGGGGGGCCCCGCGGACGGAGGGGCCTGTGGGGCTGCAGTCCATGGGGTCACGCAGAGTCGGGCACGACTGAGCGACTTCGCTTTCACTTTTCACTTTCGTGCGCTGGAGAAGGAAATGGCACCCCGCTCCAGTGTTCTTGCCTGGAGAATCCCAGGGTCGGGGGAGCCTGGTGGGCTGCCGTCTACGGGGTCGCGCAGAGTCGGGCACGACTGATGCCACGCAGCAGCAGCAGCAAGGGGGATGTCAAGGGCGTCCCAGGTGGCCCCAGAGGCAAACAACCAGCCTGCCGACGCAGGAGACGCGGGAGACGCGGGAGACGCGGGCTCGATCCCTGGGTCAGGAAGATCCCCTGGAGGAGGGTGCGGCAGCCCACCCCAGTGTTCTTGCCTGGAGAATCCCATGGATGGAGAAGCCTGGTGGGCTGCAGTCCATAGCGTCACACAGAGTCAGGCACGACTGAAGCAACGTGGCACGCACGCACACCCTGGGTTTATGCATCATAGTGGAAGATGGAATTCTTTCCCCTCAGGATCAGAACAAGGCACGGGCGCCCACTCTTGCCATTTCTATTCAACGTTGCTTGGAGTGTCTAGCCAGTGCGAAAAAGCAAGAAAATGAATAAAGGATTGGGAATCAGGAGATAAAATTCAGAATTTATTCACTGAGGACACAGTAATCTATGTAGAAAATCTGAAGGAAAGTACAAAAAGTGAATGAGTTTAGTAAGGTTTTGGAATACAAGAGCCATATACAAAATTAATTGTATTTCTGTAAACTTCCCAGAAACAATGACATAAAATTTTAAAATACAGTTCATAGTGGTATCAGAAACATGAGCTACATGTGAAGACGTCAGTTTTCCCCCAGTTGATCTGTGCCTCAACACACTCCCAAAGCATCCCAACAGGTTTCTTGTGGAAATTCACAAGCCAATTCTAACATTTATTTGGCATTTCAAGGCTCTAGAATAGCCCACCCAACTTTAAAAAAGAAAAGCAAGTTTATGCGGCTAACAGCCCCCGCTTTCCACTTGCTGCGAGGCTAGCACCGCTGATACCGTGCGGCTGTGCAGTCACACAGGCATGTCTGAGTCTTTGAGACTGTAACACGCTAGGCGCCTGGAGTTTGCTCAGATTCATGTCCATTGAGTCAGCCATGCTCTCTAACCGTCTCATCCTCTGCCGCCTCCTTCTCCTTTCATCCTCAATCTCCCAGCATCAGGGTCTTTTCCAATGAGTTGGCTGTTTGTGCCAAATAGATGAGTAAATCAATGGAACACAACGAGAGTTTAGAAATAGGCCTCCACACGGACAACAGGTTCCTGACAAAGACACCAGTACAGTCCCATGGGGAGAAGGAGGTGATGGTTTGGGAGAAGCTGTAAGGCACTCCCGGTGCTCTACCGGAGCTTCATTCAAGATGGAGCCGAAGCTCAGAACCGTGAGCTTCCAGGCCAAAGTGCAGCTTAAGATGCTTGCAACCCAGGGCTACAGGAAAGGCAGTCAGAGAAGGCTTCCTGGAGGAGGCAGCCTGAGCACTGCGTCTCAGAGTACAAACACGAGTTAGCAAGGCTAAGAGCGGAAGGTGCCCAAGTGGGGCCCTGTTGTTTGGTTCTGTACAGAGAGCAGAAAGCCAGGCAGGCAGGCATGCTCAGCTCAGAAAGCTGGTGACTCCCAGTCTGGGTGGGGAGCAGGATGTGGCCAGGGTCTCTGGAGGCAGAGAGAAGAGGCCCTTCTTTCCTGCAGGTGTAGATATGCTAAGAAATGAAGATTAACTGGCCAAACAGGGCTGTGATTTCTAAGAGTAGTTTTAATGCTTACGTTTAACAATGTTTGACAGACCGCGAGCCTTGTCTCGTCTGGAGAGGATGTAGACGGTGTGCCTGCCTGCCGTCCTCTGCAGGTGTGGGGGCTGGAGGCCAGCAGCCCGGCGCCTGGGGCCTGGGCCTGACCCTGGCCCTTAGGGGCTGCCCGGCGGCCCGGGGAAGGGTCTTCGCCCTGACTGGAGTGCCCTGCTGGAGGCTGGCAGCCACAGGCAGACAGGAGGCACCGAGGCCTGGGCGGGGCAAGGCAGGAAGAGGTGCCTGGAGGTCTTGGGGAGGACAGGCCTGCTGAGTGTTCTGTCTGGCTCCTCAAAGGTGCTCCAGGGTGCGCCTGCTCCAGGGGGCGTTTGGAACATTCCCATGGCCTGACCCTGTGTCTGCGCTGCGTCCTAGGCGTCCTCAGCATCCGTGGATGTGGGGCTTGAGTTCTGGACACACATTCCCACCTGGGAGGCCACAGAGACTTGGATCTGGAGGTGATTATGGGTATAATTTCTCTGAGCCTCCACGAGCAAATGCCCAACGCGCGGCCCCACCCCAGGTTACCTCTCGATCGGCATTAGCAGGCATCTGATATTGGCCTTTGATCTATGTCCTAACCTCCATATCCAGCGGCTCTGGACCCATCTGTCAGCTGCAGTCACCTCTCCTCTGAGAGCGCTTCTCACCTCATGCTGCTGAGCGGCTCCTGGAGGTGGGTCTCCCCAGAGACCCTGCGGGAAGCCCACCAGCCACTCCGCCGATGAGCTGCTCACTGGACCTGGGGGCTCCCAGGCGCCTTTGCTTTTACACAGATTTCTCGGCACAAAAAGGATTGGAAATGATGTGTTGCTTCGTGACACACTCTCACCCTCTCGTGGTGCACACCTGCCCGAGCACAGGTACTCACGGGTGTACGCTTGGCTCACTCTCGTGCACACGCAGTGCACACTCATTCACACCACGCATGCATACTCAGCGGGGCTCGCAGACGTGCACTGGGAAGACGGGCCCCCCTGGCCAGTGTGTGCCGGCGTTCAGACACACGCGAGCACCCTCGCATGGGGAACCCTCTCTGCTCCTGGTGCTCAGGGCCCAGGGCAGACAGGACTTCCCGTGGTGCCTGGTGGGCACAGCAGGCCCAGCGGCGGGGCCCTCTGCCTGGACCTGTGTCGAGGGGGTGACAGGCCTCCCCGCAGCCCCCCAGGCGCACCAGGTCTGTCTCTTGAGTCGCTCCTCTGGCTGAGAGGCGTATGGGTGGAGTGCAGGCCCTGCGCCCCAGAGCCAGTGAGGTGCCCTCTCGGGGGGAGCAGGCCCCCCTGTCCCGGTCACCCGAGTGAGGTGCGCCTGTCCAGGGTACCCGCACACAGAGGGGTGCGAGCAGGCATGTCAGCCTCGGTCAGGCCTTTCGGGCACTGGGGCTCGCTGCTCCCACTGCGTCTCCTGCACCGCGAGGCCCCAGGACGCGTGGTCCGTGGCTCCCTGCCGCCGTGTGGACCAGTACGAAGCGATGAAGGGCACCAGGGCGCGTGGAGCCCCTCAGCGACTGGAGCCCCGCGGGCGTCAGCAGACAGAGCGGCTCTGGACCATCTTCAGGGCCGAGCAGCGTGGTCGCTGGGCTTGGTGGGCAGTGGGCACCCGCTGGTCGCCCCAGAGACACCGGGCTCCTGGGCAAGCGGTATGGACTGGAACCGCCCCCAATGGGCGAGTGTGTGGGCCCAGCAGGACCCGCGGGAGGGACCCCATGTCCCTGCCCCCGTCCCTGCCCCCGAGCCCAGCACGGACCAGAGCAAAGCCAGGTGGGCACCCAGCGCTCCCACCCGACTTCTGCGTGCTAAAAAAGGCACAGCCGTACGACCTCCCTCAGCCTATTATAAATCGAATCCTGTGAGTTTCAGCTGAGTGAGCTTACATCTTGTTTGGACTCTGGGCCTGAAGTTGCCTGAAGCTGGGGAAGTGCAATTTCCCGGACGCACACGAGGACGGCTAGTTTGTCCTCAGCGGCAGCCTGACAGCTGTGCCTGGGGTTCTGGGGAACCGGTTTCTCCAGAACAGCGAGGTCCATTTACATCAGACGAACTTGGTGTTTTTAACGGGATGAAAACGAGGAATTTTGCCAGTGTTTATGGATTGTTATTAATTTGGCCGAATACAAAGTCACATTACAGGTAACGGACTGTGTCCTTCCTGAGCTCTCTTGAAGTGATACGGGGGA